>CM038227.1:51221016-51593068 GCA_021442155.1 Cymbidium sinense
CCCTTTCTTTCTTGGTATCATTCATGATATAGAATAATAGAGATTTTATAATTATTTTGATAATAAGTTAGAGATTTTTGCTTGTATAACATAAATATATCCATAAAAAATATACATAATTACACAAACATACATTTATACATTGATATAAGATAGCATAGTTAAGCATCTTGATCTCTCATATTTTAAGTTGTAAGCCTCATAAAAGGCATCATTTTAATAAGTGAAAAAACCCAAAAATTGGATTAGTCAATTAAGGGCAATAACAATTTTGTATTATAAAACTCACCTTAGGCAACTCTTTTGTAATTATATAGAGCAATAAGTCCCTCAAATAAATTTAAGTTTAAAGGTCTTATCACTTTTTCTCTAAAATTATTATAGAATTGTAAGACTCACGTTATAAAGTGCAACTTCACTATTTTGGACTAACCTACTTCATATATTATAATTATGTTGTTCTAAGATATTTTATTCCTTAAAGCTCTCATTTAGTAAATTCTTAAAATAATAATTTCAACTTTTCTTTATTTCTCATTTAACCAAGATTTTATTAGATTCACTTTAATATATCTAATTTAAGCAAAATGCCTAGACTTCTTATCCACTACTTCAGATATTCTATATCACATGTTTTCCTTCCTAAATTTAAAGTGTGTTATATATATCATCAAAAGCTATAATTTTTCCTTTGAACTCTATTATCCTCTCTATAAGACTTTTTTCTTGATCACTACAAGTCTAAGGAATATTCAACTTTCATCGCTTTTTAAAAGTGCATTTCCTTAATAACCTCATTGTACGTCTTCATTTCACTGTCAAATCTCTTTATCAATGTAAGATCTATGTCTAAACTCTCCTTAAACTCCAACAACAATTTTCTTAAAAGAACAAGTCAGCTTATACACATCAAGTTTGACTCAATTAAATAATTTCATTTAGCCTCTCTTAGCAATCTAATGTGAAAGATTAATAATTTCACATCTTTCAAATACCACCACCTTATCCTTGGGCCAAAATTTCTTTGTTAGAGAAAAATGGTACCTTTTCTTCATCTTTTGAAAGCTACTAATATGATGTATATATATATTATTTTTGTGAACTTAAACTATGTTTTAAGCTAAATATCATAAAATTGTTTAGCTTGGGTGACCACACCAACACGAGTGCACCAGATCCCATCAGAGCTCCGCAGTTAAGCGTGTTTGGGTGAGAGTAGTACTAGGATGGGTGACCTCCTGGGAAGTCCTCATATTAACCCCCTTAAAAAAAACACCACCTTTGCCAATCCCAAGTCCGGATGTGAAAAGTGGAGGGTTGTGACAAGTAATTGACAACCAATGTAAAACTTGTCGAAATAATGATTACATGAATCATTTAAAATATTGTGTTAATGTTAGGACATTCCTTGGAAGGCATCAGATGACCGAATACGTGAAAAGCATGCCACTCATCTGCCCTGGTATTAAATAAATAAATATTCCACATTATGGACAGATGAGGGCACAGAAGTTAGTCCATGAAATTAGAATTAGGTTAGGAACTTGAAATATAGGTACTCTTACATGCAAATTAATGGAATTAATAGATATTATGATTAATAGGAAGATAAATATTTTATGTGTCCAATAAATTAAATGGGTTGGGGAGAAGGCTGAGGAGATTGATAGTTTCGGTTTTAAACTTTGGTATTCAAGTAGAAGTCGAATTAGAAATGACGTAGGTGTGATTATAGATAAAAGTTTGAAGAATAATGTTATAAATATTAATAGATATGGATATAGAATTATAGCTTTAAAGTTTATTATTGATATTAAGATTATCAATGTTATAAGTGTTTATGCTCCTCAAATAGGTTTGGATGTACGCTCAAAAGAAAATTTTTGGAATGAATTAAAAGGATTAATACAAAAGATACCTCTTGAAGAAAAAATATTTATTGGACGAGATTTAAATGAACATCTTTGGTAGTAGTAAAAGATTTTAAAGTATTCATGATACTATGGATTAAATAAAAAGGTAAAGTATATTAGATTATGCTTTTTTATAATTTGTAGGCTAATACTTTATTTAAGAAAAGAGATTAGCATATTATTACTTATAAAAATAGATATATGAAAACACAAATTGATTATTTTTTGATAAGAAGAATAGATCGTTTAGATTGTAAAGATTGTCATTCCAAGTGAAAGTTTAAGTACCCAATATCAACTGTTAGTTTTAGATTTTAAGATGAAAAATTGAAAGAAGAAAAATAAATCAAATTATTATTCTAAGATTAGATGGGGCACTTAAAAGATTACTAATAAAAATATTTTTAAGACCAAGCTACAAGAGCTAAGAATTTGGGATGTTCATAAGAAAGCCAATGTTATGTGAAAAAAATAATAAATGAAATTAAGCAAGTTGCAAAAAATGTGCTTGGAGAAACAAAAGAAAAAGCTTCTTTTAATAATAATAGTTGGTGGTGGGTCAGAATGTGTAAGAAAAGATAAAAAATAATAAACATTATTATAAAACTTGGTTTATATGTAAAAACTCGGAGAAATAGAAAAGATATAAAGTGACCCATAAAGATTCTAAGAAAATAATATATAATGTAAAAAAATTGATGAGATTTATACAATAGATTGAAGAACATGAAAAGACAAGTTAACCAATCAAAGAGATAGAAGAAGTAAAGATCTAGCTCAAGTGAGGTGTATTAAGAATGAAAATCATAAAGTATTTTTTTTAGAAAAGGATATTGAAAATAGGTGGATGAGATATTTTGATTAACTTTTTAATAAAGGATCTAAAAATACGATTGATTTTAACAACATTAATACCTATTTATCGTCATATAAGTAAATTTGAAGTTAGAGAAGTTTTAAAGAAAATAAAATGTGAAAAAATAGTAAGATCTGATGATATTACAATAGAAGTGTGAAAATGTTTAGGAGATCAAGGAATTTCTTAGCTTACAAATCTTTTTAATATTATTTTAAAGACTAAAAAGATGTCACATGAGTGAAGAAAGAGTTTGTTAGTTTCTATATTTATGAATAAAGGTGATGCATAAGAGTGCAAATCATAGAGGAATTAAATTAATGTGACATACATTAAAATTATGGGAAAGAGTAATTGAGCATAGGTTATGATGCGATACAAAAGTTTCTCACAATCAGTTTGGTTTCATGCCAGTTAGGTAGATCTACTACGGATGTTATACATTTGTTAAGAGGTTTGATGGAGAAGCATAGAGAAAGTAAGGATGATCTACATATGATTTTTATTGATTTAGAGCTTATGATAAAGTTTCAAGAGATGTTATTTGGAGAGTTCTAGAAAATAAAGGAATTAATATCGGTTATATTCAAGTCATTACGAATATGCATATTTGAGCTGTTACTTGTGTCCAAACACAAGAAGGATTGACAAAATATTTTTTTATTTCAGTTGGATTACATGAAGGATCACCTTTAAGCCCTTATCTTTTGCTTTAGTTATGGATGTTCTTACTAGGCATTTATAGGAAGATGTACCTTGGTGTATACTTTTTCTGTTGATATTCTTCTTGTTGATAAAACTAGAGAGGCAGTCCAAGAGAAACTTGAATTATGGAGGTCAACTTTAGAGTTTAAAGGTTTTCGTTTAAGTAGATCTAAAATTGAATATATGGAGTGTAATTTTAGTTGTACAAGTTCTAGTGGAAGTGCTGTGACATTAGATGAACAAGTCATTAAAAAGCGATTCAGATATTTAGGCTCTATTATTCAAAATGATGGTGAAATAGATGGAAATGTTATTAATAGAATTCAAGTTGGATGGTTGAAGTGGAGGAATGCATCTCTGTGTAAAAAAGTACCTTAAACTTAAAGAAAAATTTTATAAGATGGTAGTAAGACTTGCAATGATTTATGGTGCAAAATGTTGGCTAATAAATGAGAAGCATAAGACTAAGTTAAGTGTTGCAAAGATGATGATGCTCAGGTGGATAAGTTGCTATACTCTTAGAGATAAAATGCGAAATGAGTATGTTCAGGAAAAAGTTGGAGTAGCTCCAATGGCAGATAAGATTAGAGAGAGTCGCCTTATATGGTTTGGCCACATAATGCGTCGGTCATCCAATGACCCAATTAGGAGAGTAGATGCATTAGATTTGCCTTATGTTAAGAAAGGTAGAGGTAGACCTAAAAAGACTTGGTTAAAATGTATAAAAATGACCATAGTATACTTGAATTAAATGAGACTTTGACACATAATAGGATACAATGGAGACAAATGATTCATGTAACAAACCCCACTTAGTGGGATAAAGGCTTGTTGTTGTTGTTATATCCTAAAATTGTTTTGCTAGAATATATCATTATTGAGTGTTTAGTACTTATAGTTCATGCGATCATTTTTTCCAGGATCAATTTCTTCTCACTCTTTAAGGATAAGATTTATAGAGGTTTGTTGCATGTTAAAATAGTTGCAGCAATAGAAAGAAATTACTAGCATTCAATGAAAATCTCACATGCCTATAAAAAGAGTTAAAAACAACTCATAAAAGATGTGGTTTTTTACATAGAAGATTTGGGATAAACAAAAAATTACTGAGTTTAGTCCATTTGATAAGATTTCATCATTTCGAATATTACATAGGTGTTTTCTATAATTAAAAAAACATTAATAAAAAAGTTATATAATTGAATGCATATAGTATCTCTTATGGAAATAGTAAAATAAGCCATAATCCGATGAAGTTGGCATCATAAGACGATCAATGATTAGATCAATCATTATCCTTATATGAGGAAGATTAGCAACTAGGAAGGTAAGAATTAGCTTTAGTGGAGACTACAAGTGCCAGTTCGAATGGTGACAGCAAGTGTCAACCTAGGTAGCAACTCAATTGTCAGCCTTGGTGACAATAACAAGTATTAACCTACATTGTGATGGGAGCATCAACATTGTTGGCTACTATGGGTGTCAATATTATTGGTGAAGGCGAGAAATGATGAGTATTAAAAATGTTGGTAATAGTGGGAATTAATCTTAGCAGCAACAATGATATCAACGATGGAAGTGATGGTGCACATCAACAATAATGGTGAACAGATGTTAGCCTTACTAGTGACTTTAGGCATCGAGATTAACAATATTAGTGAATAGATGTCAGCCTTATTGGTGACATTAGGCGTCAAGATCAAACTTAGTGGAAATAATAGGTGTCAAAGTTATTAGCGAAGGTACATATCAATATTGTTAACAGTGACGCGCATCAGCATGTGTAGTGATGTCAAGTGTCAACTTGGGAGGCAATGGCATGTATCAGCTTAGGAGACTATAATGGGCATTGGCTTGGCTAGTCATAGTAGAAGTTGACCTAAGTGGTGATGGCAAGAGTTGGCATAAGTGGCGACATTAAGCATCAACCTAGGTGGAGATGTTGGGCGTCAACTAGATGGAAATATCAAGCGTCGACATTAGTGGCAATATCAGATGTTAGTATTCATGCTGACAGTAAATATCAACATTGGTGATGACAACAAGCATTGGCATTTTTGATTAGAGATTTAAATTCTCTAAGTGCAAGAGTTCCATCTACCAAAGTCTGTTATAAGTCCACCCATGAATAAGTAGAATCAAGGTCTATTCATAAAATTCTAAAGGGGGCACTTTGATCATTTCAAGCAAAAGTGTGCACCTCACCGAATAGTTGAAGTTGACCCTCTTTATCATTCAATGTTTTTTAGGCATCATGATGCTTTAATGATCCCAAAAGTTGGTGTTCATAATCCCATCAAATTTGTCTCATCAAAGTGCTTATTTAGCTATAAGCACGTTAAATTTAGAGTTCATCATTCGGTTTTAAGTTACATTTTGGACTTGAATCAAGCCTAACTTGATATCATTCGGTTTGTCTAATCAACATTCTCATGCTATATTTTTGCTAAAAATGGAGTTTAGATGATCTCAAGGTCTACCCCATGAGGTTTGCTTTTAGTTTTCAAAATTTGCATAAAAAAAACCGTAATTGATCAAATGAATTTTCTAATAATAAACCAAGAATATTTCCAATCCTTTTTTCCCGATGCTCGATTTGATACCAAGAGAAGAGGAAAGTAGCTTACTAGTTCTTATTGGGACTGCTTTTTTATAGCACTTCTAAAAATACAAGGTTGGCTGCTTATATTTTACAAGAAAGTGACAAAAGAATAAAAAAGATGGTCCATAAATAGTATTCTTATGATATTATATTTTTTAATATTCTAAAAATATATATCAATTATTAAAATAAATTATATTTTTTTATGAAAATTTTAATAACGATGTTAATAATTTGATCTCTAGTCAATTCAATTTTGGCTTTAACTTAATGTTCAAATTATTCTTTCTTGTTTAAATTCAAGGAAAGTCAAATTATAGATTGGCTAGATCAATTTAGAGTAACTTTTTATCTTTAAATTTAATTTATAATATAACTTATTACACTATTTTAATAATATAATAAATTAAAAATAAAACATTAAGTTTTATATGTCTCATAATACTTGAAAATAGATAGATGTTCCCATTATATCTTTATTTGAAAAAAAATATCATAGGAATTTTACTTTGGATCATATTATTCTTAATATGCTTAAATTTGTACTAAAGTATTATATCCCACTCAAAAACATTGAACAATGCAATGCCCTGACTACTTCAAATTATCTGATCAATCTTCATTGCTTAATTTTGCTGTCTTTTGGTAAGAGATTTCTTTCTACAACTAAATAAAAAGACCACAATAATGAAATTGAATTATGTAAAACAATTTAATCCCAATGTTGATAGCTATGGCTAAATTTCATTAATATTTAACTGATGTTATAAGAACAAAATCTTAAGTAATTATGTCATGATTTTATACTTGATTTGAGCAAGTAAAAACTTAGATTATTTTATCAGAGAATTGATGTAGAATGAGAGATAGAATCGAAAAGATAGTTTTAAATAATCTTCGATGAAAATGGAGCAAAGGATTATGGTTTCAATAAAACTTATTTTAAAATATTACATAAGTCTTATATATGCAATTACACTGGCATATAAAAAATCAAGTTAGTTTAAATCTAAAAATGTGGTATCATTTTGACAAAGCATAATCCATGATATTAATTACTTCAACATAAATAATAATAGAATATGATCATACTTTTTTTTATGAGAATTTTATATCCATTTAACATACTTGTTTCTTTTGTGTATCAATTGGTCACAAAAAATATTCAATTGCATATGCAAACTATAACAAAAGTATTCCCTTACATATAAAGTACGCGATGGCAAATAAGAATAATACAAGATCAATCAATCTAATATGTTCCTTTGGTTTAAGAGTTGGTGGAAGTGAAGTTATAAGCATTTAGAATGCAAAAAGATGGTGCCTCAACAATGTTTTATTACTAAATTATATATTAATGATTACAACCCACTATGTGATGTAGTTGAAACTCACAAACACATGAGGTATTTTGATTATATGTAGTAAGAACTAGTAAAGTATGTGATGTACACATTGGCTAAATGCACTAATTTATGATAGGAAAAAAATACATAAATGACTATTATGCTACAACATGACATGCATGAAAATGTCTCAAATTTAATGGTTGTTGATATAATTACTTTATGCTTGAGTTTGTCATCAATGCATTTAAAAATTAGTCAACTTTATAATTATAAAGAACAGCTAAAAAAGATAATTACATCTATATGAAATAAAAAAAAATTGTAATTCAAAATAAACAAATCAGGAAAATTCATTTGATATTCAGTTACAATTCTAAATAATCTGTAAGCATGCTAGCTATCAATATAAGCATGGTCAAGTTTATTAAAGAAGCCATGTATCACAACACACATACACTCTAAATATTAGGTTGAAATGCCATCATCAAGCTCAGTCATAACTTATTAAATACATAACTAGAAAAAAAAACTCTTTATACTAATTTGAAATCAAAAATGATTATGAGCAAACTATCACCTACATAAAATGATCTCATAAATATTTTTCTTAGAAATTATCATCATAAATGATCATGTTGAATGTAAAGAGCGCCTAAATAATAGTTGATATTTAGTTTAATATGTATGGACATTACAAGTAATATTCACATCCCTTTGGTATTTTCATTTAACGCTTCAAAGATGCATGCCATCAAGTGCTAAATATAGATGGAATACTTCTAAATACAATGTATAGAAGTATTTTGGTTATGATAGTGGCCCAAATCACAAACACTTAGTATTATCCAATGGTTTTTACATCTATAAGCTCAAAAAATAATGATTCTTAGATATATATTGTTAGATTAAAAGAGCAAATACGTTTGATAGCTGTTCATCCTTAAAAAATACTACAGAAAAACATATGATTTATGATGGAATTTATGACGAACTTATCCATTTGAAATATACAATAAAATTGCAAATTGACTTTTGATTGAAAAGCTTTCTAACAAAAATCTTTATGAAAAAAACTTTGGCTCGATCTTTACTTATCTCAAATGAATTTTTTTGGAAAAAATTCACAGGAAAATTGAACATTTGAGGTTGAGGAACCAAGCCCCCCAACCATTTCTTTCTTCTTCTTCCTTGAGCTTCTCTTAAGCAGCAACAACTGACCCATTAGGGCACATGAGATCAACCCCAACACACTAATTTTCATTGATTTCTCTATAAAATCAAAGGTATACCACTTCCTTTAGCTACTACAACAATTTATTTGTAATTTCATCCATTCATTTTTGTGAAATGTGGATTTTTTTAGTTTTTAAAATTTTTTTAATTTATTACTTAAATCTTGTTGAAACTTATTTGGAATTTATAAATCTCACTCTATCTTTCTTGTTTGGAGTTAGACCAAGTTTTATTTATTAATTTTTACATTTTGTTGAAGTCTTAATTTAAGATTTTTTTGGTGATCTATTTTTCAATTATTTTTATATGCTAAAGTTTTCATTATGTACTTTGTAATTTTGGATGAGTATATATATGTATTACTATCTATATTGGTTACTATTTAATAAAAAAAGTATAATAATGTGATTATAGGCTGGTATAATAAATTTTATGAAATAGGTAAAAAAAATTGGAATTTTAAAACAAGGCAATATCGATCATTGCACTATTTCAAATATATCTTCCATGTTTATGGTTAAATTAATGCAAGTTTTGAGAATTAGATTCCAAACATAGTCTTCTATATCTACTATATTCATCATTTTAATTAGATTTCACTACAATCCCAAAATAAAAAATTAATCACAACATCTCAATCCAAAAAATTCATGCACACTAAAATCCTCAATTAGTTTAAGAGCTAGGAGACAATTAAGATCTTCTTATGCTCCCTCAATCTCATCGACTAGCCTTATACTTGAATGATTCATGCACATTATGGATCTAAATTAGTTTAAAATCTATTAAATAATTAAGGCCTTCTAGTTGAATGCTACTTGAACGGGAGGTACTTATAAGCTTAGTATATTATATTAAATATTTACAGGCAAAAAATTAGATACTTCTGCACTTACGTCATATTAAAGTCTTGATTTTTTAATTATAATTAATTATATAATTTATATAATGCATAAATCTCTTTTTTTACATTTCTTAATTTACATAGTTTATGGACATCTGCAATGAATGATCATCGATGTATAATAATTGCATTCATACAGAAAATGATTAACTTACGAATTCTTGAATAGTGTTGAGCATTTTGTGCCCCTAACATCTTAAATTTCTATTTATTAATTATAAGAAAAGTTTTGATATGCATGTGCAAGACGTAAGAATTAGACCTACTTAATGCTAGATAAAGTTAAATTAGACTTGTATCGTAAGGGGTTCCAACCAATATTAGATCTAAGCTTCACATAGGAGTATGAGCTACATATAAATGCTCACCGGTGCTTCAGTGAGTTATGTACCTTCATCTAAAATTCAACTCTAGAAGATACAAAGAAATGGTGTTAGATGCAACAAGAGCTTAGTTTGCTGAAGTAATGAAAGAGGAACCATCAAACAAAGAAACTTAAAAATTCGACAACCTGTTAAACACAACATAACGACCATTGTGGGAATGCCGCACAAACCACTATGAATTATTTATGGTTGTAAGAATGCTAAACATCATAATTGAATACAATATGCTACATGAATGTGTTTTACTAATTTATAATGTTGCTTAACGAGACTAACCTATAGAAAAAGTTTCAATAGTTTCATAGGAAATATAGAACATAAAATTTGGTGTCAAAATTAGATTTGAGCTTAGGAAAAATTGGCTGATGTGTCAGTATTTGTATATATAACTTCAATTCTTAAACATTTTTATACAATATTAATGTTTTCAAATTATGAAATGAAATGTTTGATTTAAACTTTTTTTTCTGAAGGTATTATTAAAAGAGTGCATGATCGTTTCTTGAAACCATGGATGGGGGGTGATGGTCTTCGTATCAACTGTGTTTATAAGAAGCACACATAGGTCTTCACTTATCTACACAAAAGACACACATAATTTTCCATGTTGTGTTAGAATAATGCGCACAGTAATTAAGTTGCAATTTTTCTTACCATGTTAAAACGTACACAGATACGTAAGTGTTTTTTTATCATTTTTTGTGTTTTTTCCTTTAAGTGCAAGTGGTGGTGATTTTCGAATTTTTTGTGGGTAATAATTTTTTTCAAGAACTTTTTTTTTTTGGACTTTTTTTGAATGATGTATTTTTTGAGGTACTATTAGGGAAAGAAAAATGAGGGCCCAGATCAAGAGAGAAATGAGGGTTAGTTGGGGACGAATAGAGAGACTAGGAGAGGAAGAGAAATATTTTTACTGATTTTTTTTATCTCTCTATATAAAGAGAGATAAAGACACACACACAAGAGAGAGAGAGAGAGAGAGAGAGAGAGAGAGAGAGAGAGGAGTTGTGTGGCTGGGTGGAGATGCAAAATGAGAGCAGGAGAGGAGGTGTGTCATGCAAAACTAAGGGAACACAAGTGTGAGGCGAGCAACTCGCAGCCTAGGTCATGTAAATAGTATCCAGCCTAGGAGACCGAGAAAAAAAGGGAGGAGCAAGAGCTGTTCATGTGAGTTTGTGCATCGAGCAAGGAGGATGGTCATGAGTCAGTGGGAGAGTAGAGCTAGGCTGAGAGAGTTGTGTGGTTCTTTAACATGAAATTGAGGAGAGAAGGCTGCAATAAAGGAGAAGTCGATTACAAGAGATGCTTTGGGAGACGAACTTGGTCGAAGAAAAAAATAGTAGGTCTGCTTTGTCTAACGAACTAAATGGGGAAGGAAGAAGTGAAGGTTGAGGTTCATGAGAGGGAAATAAAAGTGAAAACTCTTGGGATTGAACAACTTGGTTTAGTTTTAGATTATATTTTATTTTTCTTTTTATGTTTTTCATGAGAGTGACTATAAGGTAACGAGAGCATCTAAGTTCTGAATTTTGATTTAAATTTTTTCATATATGTTAATGTAAAATAGATTAAATTCAATTCAATGGATATTGTTACTTCAATTTATATATATATATATATATATATATATATATATATATATATATATATATATATATATATATATATATATATATATATATATATATATATAATATTAGAAAATCAAATCAACATACCTTAATTCTATTCTAACACATATATGAATAATTTAACTAATCAAGAATTCAACATTTCAAATCACTTAGTTTATATAATAACATATATTTATAGTTTCATTATGAAAATAATTTTATATAATAAGCTTGATTATATTCAACTTAATTTTATCATTTTTTATGATAGCCGATAATTTCAATTTGTTTAATTATGTAATTAAATTTAATTTCATTATTATAAACTAATTTATTTACCAATTTAATATATATATATATATATATATATATATATATATATATATATATATATATATATATATAATCATAATATATATTATGATAATCATAATTAAATATTTAATTAAATTCAATTTAATTTTGAATTGACTCGAACAATTAATCAATTAATCATTATTATTATATTACATATATTTCATAAATATATATTCCCACCTAATTCATCACTCATGTGTCTTGAAATTCGTGTCACCCACCTTACACACACAAGTAAATTTGCCTTTCATGCATATGGCATTTTTGGCATCTAAATTCATTTCATGAACCGATAAGTAACTTCAATGATGATTGAAATAATTTCATCACAATTTACGTTACTTTCATCCATAATCTGTTGATTTCATCATGTAAAATTGAACTGATAGTGAAAGATTCTTCTTTGATAGATTCTGACATTTTGGCCACATTAAAATAATTTGTTCAATAGATGGGAGTCATTTGAGTAATTTTGCCAATGATTGAAGTAGTTTAGGCCCAATTTGCACATATCATATCTATCAATTATCGGCCTCATCACATTTGGTTTGATTGGTCATGAAAAGTTCTTCTCTTGATAATTTAAGTGTTCTTGAATGTGCCAGCAAATTTTATTGAGTAAAACAATAATTTGAAGAACAAATGAGACATTTTGCATTAAATTTTGTGTGACACTTTGTTCAATGATCTTTATTGAACTTGTTTTGGATTGAGTTGGATTAGAATTGCATCTTGACATGTACAAATAGGTCAACAAATGCCTCACGATAAACATGATGCATGTCTAGAGTGCATCATGTTTTTTGTCCCTCAATCGAGAAAAATATATTTGTATTATTTGTCATTTTGAATTGTATTGATGTGTCTTTTATAAGAGACATTCAATTGAAAGACTTAGAGATTAGTGTCGAAAATGAAGATGATATATGGACTACTATTGATAATAATAATCCTCGATGAGATGCAAATGTCATTGATAGGCTAAGATCAATTTGTAGATATGTTGAGGGGTTATGATGTTTACAACTTCTTCACATGGTTTCCTTTGCTCCTGGATTGTACACCAAATTCTCTCACCTTTGAGAATCCTGTAAAGTGGGTGACTGTCATCAAATTAAAATGTGGTGAGTACAACTCCTTGGAGAGTACTAAAGATCAAATTAGTTATGTATTATGTGATATTCTAAACTAACAACTAACAACTAACACGCGTGGAACAGGTAATCTAAAATTTTAAGTCATCAATGCATAAGAGCATTAAAGTGGCCTCCTCGAGACTTTTAGTGGGTCATATTCTTGGCCTAGCAAACCAACAATCTCTAGCTAGTGAATGACGTGAAACATGTCCATGACTATATACAAAGTTTAAAAAAATGCTTCTCATGTGTTAGCACACTTTGCTCATATAGTATAGAAACTCCAAACAAGCGAAAAGCCCTATGAACATGAAAGTAAATACAAGTATTGCCACTATGGTCATAACTCAAGAGTCCTACTTTGTGTATCATGATCATGACAAGCAAGAGACATTCCCCATATGAAATTTGATTAGTGTCTAATAAAGCACTAAACCATAAATGCCTCTCTCTGACGGGAAGCACAAAGACACACAACCAACTAACTAGAAATCTTGCTACTAATAATAAGTCATCATTCACACTAAATAACACCAGAGATGAGCTTCTAACTAGAATGAATTGTTCAGCATTTCCTTTATCAAGTGATCTCCAAATTGTAATCCTAAGTTGAAAAGATCACTCAATTATACTAAAAACTCTAACGAGCTACCCTATCGCACAAAGCTACGAATTTAGAGATCCATAGAAATGGTAGCATGTGATTGCGTTGGTGAGCATGTTGCTCCATAAGTTTGATGTTAATGACTAAGCAATTGTGAATAGAGATGGGTGGCAGAACAATCCTCCCTCAGCAATGCTTGTTGACTGACAATTATTTATAAACAAGATCCTCTTCGACTTGTATGCACTCCTCCTAATGATGTCCAAAAACTGTTAAATGTGATACAACCTGTAACTCACATAAGATGACTATCAAGTCCTCTAATCCGAACCAACAAGTACTCCTAAGATCCCAGAACTCGACCACTCCTCATGCTTAAGAAGGAGAAAGGTTGATAAAGTCAAACATGAAGCCATAACAGTCAGTAAAACTCCTAGCCTTGTAAATTATGCCTACATAGAATGCATCTGACCCACGCAACATACCCATGTGCTGAACCAAGAATGTGACATACTAAAAAGTCTCGAGATCACCACCACTAGCATTTTAAAATTTATATATACCACACAATTCTTATAGATTTATATATGAAACAACTAAACTTTAATATTTATATAAATAACACCTAAATTTCTCTTATCACATCAAAAATACCACTAGCTCAAACCTTTTTAGAAGTAAAATCTACCTTTTCATGCATAGAAAAATGTTAGAAATGTAAATATTAAACTTTAGATGTTAAATATAAAACTGTACAAGAATTGTGTGGCATGTATGCAAATCTCCTAATAATTAAATAGTAATTATAAGTGAATATCCAGTAAAAGTAAAACTTGAATTTCCCCTACTATTCAGTTCAAGGAAGAGTGACAGAAAGAACGAAGATAACGAAGATAAATGAAAGAATACAAATGAATAATGGTGAATCAATTGACAATGGAGAAGAAAGCGAAACACATATAGGACAAGCACAAACATGACATGATGGTGAGATGTCATATCTGTTGTATTCAATGATGGGGAGATGCTAATGAAGATGATTAAGATGGTGACATGTTGAGAAGCAAAGTGTGGCAATGAGATGGTGTCAAGGATAACATGCAATGATATGGCTACATATGCTACAAAACAAAGAGAAAGTGTGGAGATATTTGAAGAACTTGCATGGAAAAGCATAAGATTGAGAGGATTTCAATTAACTAACATGAATATTTCAAATATTTCAACGTCGATGAGATAAATGTAACAATCCCTTTGCTCGATCAGATTCGATCGATAGCTCAAAATAAAAAATATTATATTATATTATATTATATTATATTATTATTATTATTATTATATTATTATTATTATTATTATATTATTATTATTATTATAATAATAATATATATATAATAAGTATATTGTAATTGTAAACATAGCTTAGTGGTTAAAGCTTTTGTTATACAAAATATTAGCCCATGTTCAAATCTTCTCACTTACAGATTTTTTAGATTATTGTATTTTGAATCATTTCGAACACGACCTGAACACGAATAAAGCGATTTTCAAATGAACCGAACAGTGAAATTTTGAGCTATTTTGAACACTAGCCGAACACGAATAAAGTAATTTTCAAATGAGCCGAACATGAACAAATGTCTGGCTCATTATTTACTCTCTCATCACTTTATTGGCCCATACTCGAATTAACATCAAATTCTTTTGCTTTTTTAAGTGTTCTTTTTCTTTCTTAAAAGCCAGCCTTAAACTTATTTAAATTAATTGTTGTCTCAAAGAGCTTGATGTTAGTATTGAGATATTCACTAACAACTCTAACATAGTGTAGAAAATCAATGCATTGCTTAAACAGCTTATCCTTATACCTTTTTTGAGGATAAGCGTAGTATTCCCCATTAAGTTATGCTATCATACGTTACTCATAAGAACTACCAAATACTTTTGAGCTTATCCTTATACCTTTTCTGAGGATAAGCTCAAAAGAAAATATTTGGAATGAATTAGAGGGATTAATACAAAAGATATCTCTTGAAGAAAAAGTATTTATTGGGGGAGATTTAAATGGACATGTTGGTAGAGTGGTAGAAGATTTTAAAAATATTCATAGTGGTTATGGATTTGGAATGACTAATGAAGAAGGTTTGACTATATTAAATTTTGCCTTAGCTTATTATTTTATAGTTGCTAACACTTTATTTAAAAAAAGAGATGAACATATTATTACTTATAAAAATGGATCTAGTAAAACACAGATTGATTATTTTCTGATAAGAAAAATAGATCATTTAGATTGTAAAGATTATAAGGTCATTTCAAGTGAAAGTCTAAGTAATCAACATCGACTATTAGTTTTATATTTTAAGATAAAATGTTGTAAGAGAAAAATAACTAAATTATTGTCCTAGGATTAAATAGGGACACTTAAAGAACACAAATAAAAATATTTTTAAGAGCAAGCTACAAGAAATTAGAATTTGGGATGTTCATAAGGAAGCTAACGTTATACAAAAAAAATATCAAGTAAAATTAAGCATGTTTGTAAAGATGTACTTGGAGAGTCAAAATGAAAAGCTTTTTTTTTGATAAGAATAGTTGGTGCTGGAGTCAGAGTGTGTAAGAAAAGATAAGAACTAAGAAGCATTGTTATAAAATTTGATTTAGATATAAAAACTCGGAGAATTGGGAAAGATATAAAGTGACATGTAAAGATTCTAAGAAAGTAATATATGATGCAAAAAATTTAGCTTTTGGTGATTTATACAATAGATTAGATACCAAAAAAGGTGAAAGATGTATGTGTAAGTTAGCCAACCAAAGAGATAGGAAAAGTAAAGACATAATTCAAGTGAGGTGTATTAAGGATGAAAATAATAAAGTGCTTTTCTTAGAAAAGGATATTGAAAATAGGTGGATGAGATATTTTGATAAACTTTTCAATGAAGGATATGAAAGTACGATTGATTTTAAAAACCTTAATACCCTAAACAAAAAATAGAGAATTTCATTTTTTATCATCGTATTAATAAATCTGAAGTTAGTGAAGCTTTAAAGAAAATAAAATATGGAAAAGCAGTAGGACCGAATAATATTCCAATAGAAGTATGGAAATGTTTAGGAGATCAAGGTATTTTATGGCTTACAAATCTTTTTAATGTTATTTTAAAGACTAAAAAGATGTCAAATGAGTGGAAAAAGAGTTTGTTGGTTCCTATATTTAAGAATAAAGGTGATGCACAAGAGTGTGCAAATTATAGAGGAATTAAGTTAATGTGCCATACATTAAAATTATGGGAGAGAGTAATAGTGAGCATAGGTTACGATGTGATCTGAAGTTTTCACAATCAGTTTGGTTTCATGCCAGGTAGATCTACTATGGATGCTATACATTTGTTGAGAGGTTTGATGGAGAAGCACAGAGAAAGTAAGGAGGATCTACATATGATATTTATTGATTTAGAGAAAGCTTATTATGAAGTCTCAAGAGATGTTCTTTGGAGAGTTCTAGAACTGAAAGGAGTTAATATTGGTTATATTCAAGTCATTAAAGATATGTCTACTAGAGCTGTTACTTGTGTCCAAACACAAGGAGGATTGACAAAATTATTTCCTATTTCAGTTGGATTACATCGAGGATCAGCATTAAGCCCTTATCTTTTTACTTTTGTTATGGATGTTCTTACGAGGCATTTACAAGAAGATGTACCTTGGTGTATGCTTTTTGCTAATGACATTCTTCTTGTTGATAAGACTAGAGAGGGAGTCCAATAGAAACTTGAATTATGGAGGTCAACTTTAGAGTCTAAAGGTTTTTGTTTAAGTAGATCTAAAACTAAATATATGAAGGGTTATTTTAGTTGTAGAAGTTCTAGTGGTACTATTGTGACTTTAGGTGAACAAGTGGAGTGAATTTGAAATATTATTCAAATTGATGGTGAAATAGCGGAGATGTTATTAGTAGAATTCAAGTTGGATGGTTGAAGTGGAGGAATGCATCCGGCCTATTATGTGATAGAAAAGTTCCACTTAAACTTAAAGGAAAAAATAAGATGATGGTAAGAATTTATATTGCGAGAATGTTAATAAAAGCATATGACTAAGTTAAGTTACGAGATGAGGATGCTTAGGATGAGGAGATTTACTCTTAGAGATAGAATGCAAAATGAGTATGTTTGGGAAAAAGTTGGAGTAGCTAGTGGTAGATAAGATTAGGAGAGTCGCCTTAGATGGTTTGGCCACATAAAGCGTCGGCCGTCAGATGACAATAGAGTAGATGCATTAGATTTGCCTTATGTTAAGAAAGGTAGGTAGACCTAAAATGACTTTGTTAAGATGTATAAAATGATCTTTGTATACTTGAATTAAATGAGAATTTGACACATAATAGGGACAATAAAAGAAGGATTCATGTAGTGACCTAGGACTAAGGCTTGTTGTTGTTGTACTAACAACATATTTCCTTAAAAAAATCTTCTCCTAGATCTTTGATAGTTACAAAATTACGCTTAGGGCATGTTTGTTTGTACTCCACTTTTGGAAATAAAATTAGGGAATTCACTCTGGCGATACTTTTTTAGTTGCTTGTCAAGAAATTGACACTTTGCACACTGTGTTAAGTTCTGCATGAGCAAGAAATGTTTAGTAAGCCTGGTTTACCCCATGTGCATGCATGTACTTATGGAAGCATACAACATATATATATATATATATATGTGAGACATTTTTGAAATATAAAGGTCCTTCCCAAAACCTTTTTTGGCGGGAGCCTCATGGAATGGGTGTCCCTTCATACATCTTAAAAATATTTTTTGAATTTAGAATTCCATTTCAACTTTCACAAATTGAGTGATCTTGCTCCATTTTCGATTTGCTAGTCAAGGTACTAAGTAATGTCTTCACTTGTTTATCTCTTGTACTGTCTTTATGTTAAATTTTTCCATAGTGAGACTGGTCTTTTTAACTTTGCACTTTTATTTATTTTTCATTGGGGGATTTATACCTCACAAAGCGTTGTTGTTGATAGATTGACGTTGATGTTGCAACACGCATACATGTTCAGAATGATGGACCCAAACGAAGGTTTGTATTTCACATTTTCATCGTGGTTTATTATTTAATCTTTTTTGTTTCGGTAATTGATCCTACTACTTCTCTAGAAAGGCCTAATGGTTTTATTTTAATGTTATTTTTAAAAATATATTTATTTAAGAGGCTATTTAGGACCACTTTTAATTTTTGTTTTATTTCAAAATAAAATATATTTATTTTTAAAAATATTCTAAATATCTAAAAACTATTTTGAGTATTTTTTTAAAAAAATATTATTTATTTTTTAAAACAAAAATAATAATATTTAAAAAACACATTAAACAAATTTATTTTTAAAAATAACATAAAAATACAAAACAAAATTGATCCCAAACAGGAGTTTTTGAGTGTCCTTATTTTTATTTCTGAAATAAATCACATTATTTTTGAAGACTCCTAAAACAACTTTAGGATTTTTTAAATATTTTTAAAATCAACTAAAGCCTGCAAATATGTTTTGTTCCGGATCAAAATATAAATAAAATAAAAACAAAAGTCATCCCAAACATCTTCTTATTATTGATGTCTCTTTCCATCTTATTATACATAGAGACTGCTAATCGATCAGAACTGCTGCTGGAAATCGTCAAAATGATGGCAGACATTAATGTCAATGTAGAATCAGCAGAGATTGATACTGAGGTTCCTAAACTCTTTTTATGTCCCTATTTAGAGAAATCTTGCAATAAAACTTTGAAGATTTAATTCTAAAACAAGTTAATTTTTCAAGGTCTTGTAGTCAAAGATAAACTTTATGTCAGTTACAAAGGTGCTGCCCTGAGTGGTCCCTTGTCTCAGGTAAATATTTATCGTGCTTAATTGCATTATTTCTATGTTCTTCTTCTATCATTCTTGTTTTATTTATATTTAGATTAGGATAACTGATTAAGAGCTTTTCCTTTGTTTTCTACTCTACTTTGCCTTTTCTATTATACTTGTTTGAAATGACTAGCATTTCAAAATTAGACTAATCACAAGAGATTATATTGGACTAATTACAAGAGATTATGATGGAAGTTTAATTACAAAAGATTGATGTAGTCTTAGGAGAGTCTAAAAACAAATCTGACATTCGTAAGAAAAATTAGAGTGATGATTGAGGAGTTATAAATATAAATGGTGTTTAAAGAGTGGAAAAATTTTAATATTATTGAAATTTATGATAATTAAAAAAAGAGTGGAGCAAAGGTGAGAAAAACAGAATATATATATATATATATATGATATGGTATGACATTGAAAATTCTACTAGTCGAAGCACGAATCTTGATGTCAAAAGCAAGTTGATCCTCAGTTGAAATTACTCGAGATCAAGCGCTTAAAATATTATTGGAAACTTTGAGATATCAGTTAAATCTCTAAATAGCTTTTAACCATGGAGTGTTTATAGTCAAATCAAGCGTCTCGATGAGCCGGATCTAACAAGCCCAAGATCTCATAATTACAACTTCATTTGAACATTCAAATACTTAAAAAACATCGAATGATCAAAGGAATTATTTTGAGCCGTCCGATGAAGTGGAGTGGTTTGAGTTTTGCATGTATTTATATAAACACCACTCCAATATATAATTAGCCCCTTATTCTTCACATGAGTGGAGGCCAAGCAACAGAAAGGAGAGAGCTCTAAAGCTTGAAAATCCTCCAAACATAATCGTGACCACTGACGGGCACGACCACATATTGTCAACCACGCCGCCGATCTTTGCCGCAATCTCTCGCCGCCGGTTGCCACCATCGCCGCTTTCTTGTTAACCATCGCTGTGCCATCATCATCGACCACCGACGCTTCACCACTACATCGCCGATCCACTCATCGCCGGCGACTCGCTGACACTATCACGATGACTTTCATCATCTCGTTGACTCCGTTTCACAACCGTACTATCACTAGCAACCGTTATAACTCGAAAATGATCAGATGTTATTTGATTTGGGATTCCCATTGTCAACCCTTCTCATACTCAATCCTGTAATCCCGTATTGGAAAAACTTTGTACTCCAAAGCAAATACATAGTGGTAGATTTTTGCTGTGCTGGGCCTTATAGTTTTTTCCTCTTTTCGAGGTTTTTTTACATAAAAATTCTAGAGTTTTCTTATTAATTCTTTAAATATCTGTGTGTGTGCTGAACTCCAAAACAAAGCTAGGGCATAAACTTTTACTTTACTGCGTATGGTTTTCTAGCACGCAACAATTTGGCGCCGTCTGTGGGAAGAGAAACTCCTCAATCACAATTTCCATGAACACCCGCACCATGGCCAATAGGCGCAATACTCATAACAACAGAGGCTCCCGCTTTAACTCTCATCATTCTCGAAACCAATCCTTGAACCAAGGATGCCAAGCTTCTGCCTCACTTCTCCTTGGTAGGCATGACCGTTTGTGAAGGTGCGATAGAATCTCTTTTAGATGCCAATGGAAGAGTCTCAAAATTAGATGATTCGACTTTTACGAGGAACATGGCCTCCACTACCATGGCAAACACATCTCTCCCAAGATCGATCGTTAGCCGTGGGAGGTCAAAATGCTAATCTCCTTGATAATGAAGTTCCTCCGCTTCCAAACTGTGATGTTGTTCTCTTTGACACTGCAAGTTCTACTCATCCATCACGTGCAGCCCAACCGACTGCTAATCCACCAATTATGACTGGTAACTTGGCGCGTTCTCGTCCTGTTGACCCCACACGTAATGTTATACATACAGAATTACGATGTTTAATGCAAGATGAATTTCACCTTAAGGACAAAAATCATCCTCTCCCTCAATGCGGCTATGAGGAGTCCTCACCTTTAGCTGAAGCTATTCTTCAACATCCTATTCCCATACGTTTCAAGCTTTCGAAGCATTGATTTATGATGAGACAACCACATGAACATATCGACCATTACATAACCATCATGCGATATCCAACGAGCTCCTACACTTCTTTGTCGTCTTTCGCTACCCTCGCGGGCTAGCACTTGGTTCTACTCCCTTCCAAGGGAATCCATCCATACCTTTGCTGAACTTGCCAATATTTTTGTGAAACAATTCATTGCGAACTTGAGGATCATTAAAGATTTCTCTCATCTTTTCAGCATTCATCAAATGAGGGTGAATCAATTAAGGAATACTTCAAGAGGTTCTCCTTAGAAGCTCGCCAAATACCCGGAGTAGACCCTGAACTATTAAGAGGAGTTTTCCTTAGAGAGCTCCATCCGGGGCCTTTTTACTCATCACTGATGCGAGATACAGTTCGTTCATATGCCAACTTGGTTCATCGTGTGGAAGCACAAATTTCTGCCAATGAGTCAATTAATGCCCATCACAAACAATTTGAATAATCTACAGGAAAATGTAAGAGCGCCCAGAGAATGCGGACCAACAGTCCCACCAAAAGAAACAATAAGACAATCATGATCTCTCTCCACGACTCTCACATCAACGACGTGAACCATAACTAGAAAAAGAATACACACCATTAAACACATCTCGTGTTAATATCTTGATGGCCATTCGAGATGAGGAAAACATCAAGTGGCCACATCTACTGAAACCAAATTCAGGAAATCAGAAGCAATATTGTCACTTCCATCGAAGTCATGGACATACTACTGAGGCATGTAAACAACTCAAAGAAGAAATCAAGAGGCTCATTCAATAAGGATATCTACGTTGATTTGTAAAGAATCAATCGACTCAAACAAATGTAACTCCAACTGGGGGGCAACTAGGACAATCATCACAGAAATAATAAAATAGTCATCAAACAGTTGGGGAAATCGAAACAATCACAAGAGGACCACTGTTATCTAATCAAGTCCTCATTGCCACTCCTGAAGAGCTAGAGTTAAAGAAATCTCATATTAATTATTTCATTACTTTTAATGACTCAGACTTAGAAGGAGACCATGTTCCTGATCAAGATCCACTTTTCATCAGTGTAGGGATCGGCGACCCATGCTATAATGTTAAGAGAATTTTGATTGACAACGAGAGTTCTGTTGATGTTTTATTTTACTCCATTTTTTTTAGCATGGGCCTGGTTAGGAAAAAGCTCCAACCCGCTGCAGGACCATTATACGGGTTCGATAATCACCCTGTGCGAGTAGAAGGGACAATCACCTTTCCTGTTGTTCTCGAAGAATTCCCTCAACAAGTGACTCATTCAATTCAATTTAGGATGGTCAAGTTAGATTCAACATATAATGCTATCTTCGGAAGGCCACTCCAATCAATTTTCAGTGTCATCACTTCAGTATCTCATATTAAGATGAAATTTTCAACCCCCGTTGGAGTTGGGGTGGTATGTGGAAATCAACAGATAGCACAATCATGTTACCTCAGACAAGCTTAACCACGCCCTTCTGTGACCTTCAACATCGAAGATTTTAATTTTCGAGATGAAGAAGTATCCCAGCAAGCTTTGCCTGTAGAAGACTTACTCCCTATTTCATTGTCAGATGACCAACCTCTACGAACAATGCAAGTTGGATCTTTTCTCTCAAATGAACAAAATGAAAAATATATAGACTTCTTGCGTAGAAATCAAGACATCTTCGCTTGGAGTCCAACGGATATGCCGGGGGTCGACCCCAATGTGATCATGCACTCTCTCAAGATTGATCTAACATTCAAACCGATCATCCGAAAGAAGCTGAGTTTTACACTTGATTGCCTCCAGGCTATTGAACTAGAAGTTAACAAGCTCCTAGAAGTGGGATTCATACGAAAGGTATATTACCCTACATGGCTAGCAAATATTATCATAGTTAAGAAAATAAATGAAACATGAAGAATGTGTATTGATTACACTGATCTTAATAAAGCTTGCCAGAAAGATAGTTTTTCTCTTCCTCGAATTGATCAATTGGTCAATGCCACGTCGGGATATCAAAAGCTCAATTTTTTGGATGCTTACTTTTGTTACAACCAAATAAAAATGGACCCAATGGACGAAGAAGCCACAATATTTCAAACATATAAAGGTTTATATGTTTACCAAGTTATGCCGTTTGTGCTAAAAAATGCTGGTGCTACCTATCAACACCTTTTGAATAAGGTTTTTAAAGACCTATTAAGCCGCACAATGGAGGTATACGTGGATGACATGTTAGTAAAATCTTGAAAGAATCACAACATATTTCTGATTTAGAAATATGCTTTAACCTTCTTCGACATTATAATATGCGACCTAACCCGACCAAGTGTGCTTTTAGGGTTACGTCAGAAAAATTTCTTGAATTTATAGTAACCTACCATGGGATAGAGGCCAATCCCGAGAAAATCAAAGCTCTCAAAGATATGGCTCTTCCTTAGAATATCAAAGAAATTTAGTGTTTGAATGAACGAATTGTTGCCTTATCCCGGTTCCTAGCCCATTCTAGGGATAAATACTTGCCATTCTTCAAAATATTAAAGGGAGCGAAAATAATAATTTTTAGTGGACTGATGAATGTTAGTCTGCTTTTGAGCAACTAAGAGAGTATTTAGCATTTTCACCCCTATTATCCAAGCCCTTTCAAGGAGAGATGTTATACTTATATCTCGTAGTATCTTCCCACACGATAAGCTCAATTTTAGTGCAAGAAGAGAATGAGATACAACGACTAATTTACTATGTTAACAAAATTCTTTCTGATATAGAAAGTCATTATCCACTGACAGATAAGGTGGCTATGGTTTTAGTTTTCTCAGTGCAAAAATTGCGTCTATACTTCCAAGCCCACACTATCGGCATTTACACTCATTTACCATTAAGGGTCATTCTACTGAAACCAGAAGCATCTTAGAGGTTAATTAAATGGTATGTATAATTGAGAGAGTTTGATATCCATTTCCTACCTCAACCTGCTATAAAATCTCAAGTACTCGTAGACTTTATAGTGAAATGCATTGTCCCAACTCAAAATGAGCTATCTACTACATGCCTTTCATCTCCTCAATGGACACTCTATGTTGATGGAACTTTGGGAAACACGGGTGCCGGAGCAGGAATCTTACTTATTTCCCCCCAGCAAAATACCGTAGAGTATGAACTTCGCCTAAAATTTTCTGCAACTAATAATATGGCTGAATATGAGGCTCTCATTGTAGGGTTGAGACTCGCCATCAATTGTGAAGCTCAAGACTTAGTGATCCACACTAACTCTCAGCTTGTTGTCTCCCAAGTTGAGGGAAACTTTAATACTCATAATTCTTAGCTGGTGCAATACCTCAACTTAGTAAAGTCACTTCTTTCCCATTTCAAGACACATCAAATCATCACATACTGTGAGAGAAGAATACTCAAGCTAACGCTATCGCTAAGCTTGCTACATCTGTTACTGGAGATCTATTTAAGAGAAGACATGTTGAAGAAATATATTTTTCTAGTATTCAAGGGTCATGGGTAATACAAGCAATTGATGAGATAGATGAACCTTTATGGATGGACCCCATCCCATCTTTCCTACAAGAAGGGACCCTTCTTGAAGACCCAATTGCTGCAATTCGTCTTCAAAGGTAAGGCTTCAAACTTTATTATTCTTAGAGGTGAACTATACAAACGAGCTTTTTTTGGGTCATACCTTAAATGCCTCTCACCATCAGAGGCCGATTATGCTCTAAGGGAGGTTCACTCGGGGATATGTGGAGAACACCTAGGAGGAAGGGTGCTAGCTCTTAAAATTATAAGGCAAGGGTTCTATTGGCCTACGATGAAACAAGATGCCTTGGAATTTACAAAAAAATGTGTAAGTTGTCAATTGCACTCTAAGATCCCTCACATGCCGCATACAGAGCCCTCATCCCTTCAAAGCCCGTGGCCTTTTGCGCAATGGGGAATTGATATCATGGGACCTTTTTCGATAGCTTCAGGGCAAAGAAAGTTTATCATTTTAGTCATCGACTACTTCACTAAATGGGTGGAAGCTGAACCACTCGCTAAAATCACGGAGATAAATGCTAAACAATTTGTTTGGAAAAATATAATATATCGATTCGGTCTTCCTGCAAAGATCATCACCGATAATGGAACCCAATTTACTGAAAAAATCTTTACATCATTTTGCAAAGATTTTCACATTCAGTTGCTGCATACGGCAATAGTGCATCCTCAAACTAAACGATAAGTTACCAACACTATACTCAAAGGACTAAAACACATACATTGAAGTCGAGGCAATGGGATGAGCTTTCTAATGTTCTTTGGGCTTACAACACTACATCGTGAACCCCGACTTGTGAGACACCATATAATTTGTGTTGCAACATAGAATCTATTATACTAGTAGATATCAGGGTCCCAAGTCTAAGAGTTCAATTATTCGATCATGATGGTAATGAAGAAAAACTCCAACAACACTTAGATCTACTCCCTGAAACTCGTGACATGACTCTACTTAGAATTGCTTGCAATCATCAAATAGTAGCTCATCACTTCAATAGAAGAGTAAAACCCTATCCCATATCTGTTGGTGACTTGGTCCTGCGAAGTCTCGAAGTTGCAGGCAAAGGCCCTCAATGCAATAAGCTCTCACCTCTTTGGGATGGCCCATACGTAGTTATAGCTATGGTCAAGCCAGGAGCATTCAAGCTCAAGGATCAAGAGGAAAAATTTTTACCTCGAACTTGGAACATTGAGAATCTCCAAAAATATTATCAGTAATTCCTACTGTATAATTATTGCAATTTTTATTTTGTCTCGTTTGTTATTTTCTCTTCATACTATCGTTTGTCATTTTCTCCTCAGACTCTCGTTTGTAGTTTTCTCTTTAGACTCATATTTGTATTAAAATCATCTTATGATTGTATCACCAACTTTATCAGAGTAATGAACTTATAACTTTTTCTTTCAAGCTTGTTGCATATAAACAATCTTCTTCATTTAATCCTCCCACTTGAGAAATGCGCAACTCACATTGTATCTCAGTAGGGGCATGATCAATCCCATGGGGACTTGATCGCATTCCTCTCATACAAGTTAAGTAGTTTTGTTTTGACTAATACCTAGGATAGGTCAAAAGATCCTTGGTGGACATCCCATGACCTCTTCCATATTGGTAAGATGTCAAATAATATATTGACTAATACCTAGGATAAGCCAAAATGTCCTTGGTGGACTTACCATAGTCTCATCTATACAGGTTAGCGTCGTCGAATAATATTCCGACCAATTACCCCAGATAGGTAAAAATAAAATAAGAGCGTATCATCTAAAAAAAATTAACATGGTGATATATGAAAGAATCAAGATTCTTATACACACTAATAACAATACATAGATAAAAAAGAAAAAAAAAGAAGGCATTTACAACTGATACTACATGATATCAACATCCTCCTTACTAGTAGGAGATGCTCATTTGAGCTCGCTCTCGACTCCTTCATCTCCTGAATCTGGCGAAGGGTCTTCAGATGCTTAGTTGGGAGATATATCCTCAATACTAGCTCCGGTTTTGCGATGTACTAAGCGATTTCCTTTTAGGAATCCTCGAATGAAGCCTTCTTCTAAACATTGGTGCTCCAAGTCCTTTGCTTCAACATCAAGAATATGATTACGAGCTTCCTGGACATGGTATTTGATAGTATCACGATAAGCCAAGGAGTTTTTAAAGTTTTTCCACTGCCTTCAAGGAAATTTCATTTTTTTTCGCTTCTGACATATAAGCTCCTTCTCAGAAAGACAATCTTGTAATGCTTTCTTCTCCATTTCGAAAGCTTTCTTCTCAGCTACAAGTGTCTTGAGTCTTTTCTCTTTCTGGCAAGTCTCTGCCTTTACTTTAATCAGCTCATCACGGGTGCGCTCCACCTCTTGAAGCTGGAGAGAAAGAGAAGTCGACATGTTCGCTAGCTCAGATCTACACCCGGTTAGCTGATCCTCCAGAGTCGCCACTTCTTTGGACTTAACACTCATCTTTCACTCATACTTGCCTTGTAGATACTTCACCTTCACAAATTCAGAATTCTACTCATCTAGAGTGACACCCAAATGAGCCATCAACCCTAATGTTTGGGTTACCTATAAAAAAAATCACCACAAATGTTACACAAAGAAAAAAAGAAAAAGGAGGGAAAAGAAGAAAAGAGGGAGGAAGGGAAGACAACATACCAATTCATCTGCTCGTTGGCGTCCAGTACATATGTGATTTAACACCTCTTCAGAAATTTGCACCTTCAAGAAACAAACTCCCCCATTATGAGTTGAACCATCTAAACTCTCAGAGGATAACTGGGGGCGAACATCTTCTTCGCTGATATCTGACGTAGTCACTTCGTCACATGTCTTCTTTTTCTTTAAAGAAGAAATATTGCTACCACCATGATTTCATGACGGGCTTCTTGAAAGAATCCTATGAATATGAGGAGACCTTTCATCACCTTTACTTGACCTTTTCAGTGGAAGAGCATGAGATCTCACGGCCCAGATGGAAAGGCCAACCTTGAACATTCTATTTTCAATAATATATTTGTCAATGTGACATAACTCATGTTGTAAGCTTCCTACATTAGGAATATTAAGGGTTGTTAAGATTTCATTCTCTCCATTCAGCAATGAATCTGGGAGGTCATTCAATCTTCCCTATCTCTCAGGGAGGCCCCACTCATTTTTCACAAAAAATAATCCATTAGACCAATTTCTAGATGAATCCCGTGCTAAAAATTCTATCCAATTCTTGATAGCTTGATAAGAAACATATCCCTGAGCATCACATGTGAATCTACACATCCGACACAAGTATTTAATGTTCAAAGTAACACCACGCTCTCTAAAGAAGACAGTCAAACCAACGATGATTACTAAAGCTCGAAAATGAAAATTATGATAAAGCTACACCACATATTTTAAAGATCTCAATCAACTCAAGAGCCAAAGGGAATCACACTCCTGCACAAACAATCATCTAAGAAAGTATCGGTGGAGGTGAATGAATACCGATTTTTTGGCAATAGCCACCAACTCATTAGAAGTAAAATCATTATTATATTTTATTCGATGTAATGATAGAAAAATACAGAAGTCACGCTATGTGAGTAAGCAACTCACTCACTCCAATACTTGGGCATATCATTTCCTGACTCTGTCACTCACAGATGGCTTGGGATAAAAATTTTTACCTGCAATCTAACGAAAAGGATGCCCATACATATAAAATAAAGGAAAAAAGAAGAAGAAAAAGAAGTTATTCCCCTCTAGGGATTTCCTGAAGTTACCTGCCAAACTTCCCGAGTCGTTCAAATGACGGTTCCTAGTTAACGCTTCTTCGCCATCATGGCAGTTATCAACTGTTGAATCATCTATTGAAGTTTCAAGAAATTCAATTTCCTACAAGAAAAAGTAGGAACTACGGGCCTTGATCACCTCCAAACTCAGTCGGTTCGATGAGTATAGTTGACGCCTTTTTCGAGGGAAAACTGTAGACATGACATATGTACCGCGGGCCTTGATCGCCTCCAAACCCGGTTGGTCCGACGAGTACAGTTGATACCTCTTTCGAGAGAAAATTGTAGACATAATGTATGTACTGCGGGCCTTGATTGCCTCAAACCCTCGATTGACAGATTGACTCTTCGAGGGAAAATTGAGACATGTATGTACCATGGGCCTTGATCGCTTCCAAACCCGGTATCCGACGAGTTGACATCTCTTCGAGGGAAACGACACGCGTATGTATCACGAATTGATCGCCTCCAAACCCGGTCAGTCAGACGAGTACAGTTGACGCCTCTTTCCAGAGAAAATTGTAGACACAATGTATGTCAGGCCTTGATCGCCCAAACTCTTCCCAACGAGTACAGTTGACGCCTTTCGGGAAAACTAGACAAACGCGTACCGGCCTTGATTGCATTCAAATGACCTTCTCTTAAGAAAAAGAGAAACGCTAGAGCATATAACTAGTGTGTCTTCTCCCTTGGCCCTAGGGGATTTTTATAGACTCCTACGGGGGCAAAAAGGTAAAAAATAGCCAAAAAACCACAGAAAACTATCAAAAATGGGCGATTCGCATTTAAGCCAAGACAGCTGCACACCAAGATTCCTCGCGACGCCATGCTTTCCTCGCGAGCTCATGGCACTGCGGCAACCACGCTGGCTGCGCTGGCCATGGCGGATCACGGGCTGAGCTAACCGCCGATGGCTGGCGGCTAACTACTTGCTCTGTGGGCTCCGCTTCCTCCCACAGGCCGAGTGGCTGCGGCAGCCCACTCATTTCAGTGAACGGCCCGCCGTTGACTGCAGGTTCATGATGCTGGTGACAGCACCTGGCTCCTCGAAGCACCTGCAAGTGCCCGTAAGTGCCTAGATGGGTCCATATCTCCAAAATTTTACACCCGCGCATACCTACATATATCTGCGGCCCTGCACCTGCTTCCGTGATCATAATCCTACGCTCCCATGAAGACTTGTTCCCTCAAAATGTATGGTTAATAGACCTGCAAATTTTATTGAAGAATTTCTTATTTTCAAGTATTTGGCGTATATATTTTTGGATGATTGAGATAATGTCATCCAAAAATAGGGGAAAAATTGATATGACACTGAAAATTCTACTAGATGAAGCACAAATCCTGTTGTCAAAAGTAAGTTGATCCTTAGTTGAAACTACTCGAGATCAAGCACGTAAAATATCATTGGAAACTTTGGGATATGAGTTAAATCCCTAAATATCTTTTAAAAATGAAGTCTTTATAGTCAAATCGAGCGTCTCGACAAGCCGGATATAACTCGTTTGAACATTTAAATACTTAAAAACATCAAATGATCAAAGAAATTATTTTGAGCCATCCGATGTGGAGTGGTTTTGGTTTTGCATGTATTTATAGAAATGCCACTCCTCCAATCTATAAATAGTGCCTCATTCTTCAAATGATGGGAGGCCAAGCAAGAGAGAGGAGAGAGCTCTAAAGCTTGAAAATCTACTCGATGGCCGTCGACCACCGATGTTTGCTGTCAACCATTGCCACCGGCCACGACCATTGTAGCTTGATCTTCGCTGCCGTCAATCTCCATCACTGTTTCGCCAGACCACTGTTGGCCGACAACCATCGTAAGCCATCAACCATCCGCCATCATCGCCGACCACCGACGCCGGCATCATCGACTACTATCGATCTCGCAATTATCGCCACCGACTCCACCATACACTATCGCGACGACCTTTATCATCAATCACTGACCCCTATTATTGACCACCGTCTGCTACCACTAGCAACCGTTACAACCTGAACGTGATTGTATAGCTGTTGTTGTTAGATTCAAGAATCCCCATTGTCAGCCCTTCTCATTCTCAATCTTGTAATCCCTTATCGAGAAAACTTTGTACTCCAAAGCAAATACATAGTAGAAGATTTTTATTGGGCTGGGCCCTGTGGTTTTTTCCTCTTTTTGAGATTTTTTCACGTAAAATTTTTGGAATTTTCTTATTAATTCTTCAAATATCTGTGTGTGTGCTAAACTCCATAACAAAACTAAGGCTTAAACTTTTACTCTACCACGACTGGTTTTCTAGCACGCAATAATATATATAATTTTTAATGATTTATATAATATGATTAATATTTAAAAGAGAAAATAAAATATATAAAAGAGCCAAAGTAAGAGAGACAAAATCTAGAGACTTCTCAAGCTAAAATACACTAAAAGTTGAGATAAAAGAAATCTTATTAAGGATAGATGAAAAATGAAGTGAACTTACCTTTAAAATGATACTCGATGATAAAATTTTTGGTTTTGATGATACATATATTTAAACTTGAAGAGTTATGATGGATATTGTAGTGATTTGTTAAGAAATTTTAATAAAAATTTTATTGTTACAAGGATGTCAAATGATAGAAAAAGAAGTATTTTATTAATAACATTAAGAACAAATTTACATGGGAATCAAACTTAGTGTAGTTTAATAATAGAATAGACTTAAGAAAAATTATGTAAGTCTAGGAGAATCAATTTTATGATGAAATATGCCTTTATATCTATATATTTTGATATGATTTAGACAATACTAAAGTAAATATAAATATTTAAATATTAGATATATAAATACATAAGAATTGGATGTTAAGAAATTAAATCTCCCTTTTTATCTAATTCGTCAACCCAATTTTCATAAACATAAATTGGAGCCCAATATGAACATGGTTGTCTTTCTCCATTGTTCTCATTGGATTGAGAAACAAACAAGTTAAAAAAACTTTTGACTAGGGGTGTAAAACCAGTTGAGCCGTGCTCGAGTAACAGTTAGCTTGAGCTTGAACTTTGATTAATTTATCAAATTCGAGCTTGAGCTCAAGCTTTATTTTATGAGTTCGAGCTAGTTCGTTTAGTATGAAAGAGATAAAATAATTATTATGATAAAAATGATAAGAAAATTTATAAAATTAGAAGTAAAATAATAAGAAATTACTTAATATAAAAGAATGAAATATAAATTTTAAATATTTTTAACAATTGTATATTTAAATAATTAAATTTTAATATATTTCAAGTATATTTTGTATTAATATTTATTAAATGAGTTAGTTCAAAAGCTAACGAGTCGAGTAAGCACTAGCTCAAACTTAATTTGTTAGCTCATCGAGCTCGGTTCACGAGCCATTTATCGAGCCGAGTTTGAGCTAGACTTAAACTAGTTCATTAGTAGATTTGACTCACTCACACCCCTACTTCTGACTTTGTTTTAACGTTGCAGGTCCTGATATATTCACAGCGCTATTACCTTCGTAAGCCTGAAACAGAAGAAGCTAGCTATTGAGCTGGCAGTATCCCGCCCACAATCCCCAATTAGTATCCCGCCCAGAATCCCCAATCCTGATATATTCACAGCGCTGTTACCTTTGTAAGCCTGAAACAAAAGAAGATTGCTATTGAGCTGGCAGTATCTCGCCCACAATCCTCAAACTAGTTCATTAGTAGATTTGACTCACTCACACCCCTACTTCTGACTTTGTTTTGACGTTGCAGGTCCTGATATATTCACAGTGCTATTACCTTCGTAAGCCTGAAACAGAAGAAGATAGCTATTGAGCTGGCAGTATCCCGCCCACAATCCCCAATTCCTGATGTGAAATTGTGCCTTTAGTTCCAGCATTTTCTACTTTGAAGTTTTGTTATATCCATGATTTTTTCCCTCTTCAGTATTGTTCTCCTTCAAACATTTTTCCCTTTCAATGCAAACCATTCTCTGTTCTATAAAAAATTTTATAAAATTATCAAGTAGTATTTCTATTTATAATAATTATAATACTCAAATTATTAGTTTTAGTTCTCATTAACTTATTAAACGTTTAATATTTTGTGTTTATATTAATTTTTTTGTTCAGTATATCTTAAATATCTAACTGATTGTTTTGTAGATAAAATAGATTGTATTGATATACGCATTTAACATATCAACTAAAATGCCAGCCTAGAAAGGAGATATCTTAGCTGAACATGGCTCTGCGTCCACTGGTTCTTTTAATCATGCAGCAGTCATTAATCATAATCATTAAATTAATATCTCCAACTTATATTTATGGATAGTGAAATATTCCTTCTGTGGCTGGCGGGTGATGTGGCGATCGTTATTACTTTACACAGATCTGTGTATTTAAAATTTAGTTAAATTAGATGAATTTTAAATACACCATAGATCACTCTTTTCATATATTTTAAATACGTAATAAATATTTTGATTTTTTTTTTTACTTTTCATCATGTCAAACACTCTAAAATTTAAAATCTTTCTATTTGATTTACTTTACATCAAATCAAATAGCCTTTAACATATTTTTTTAGTGAAACTTGTTAAAAATTTGTATTGTATTCATTAAAATTTCTTTTTCTTAATCATACATATAACATAATTGTATAAACTCATAAACCCAAGATCTTGAACAAAGTGATTTTCCCAAAATTTCACTTAATAAGTAAATCACATATCTTGATTTGTCATGAATTCTTTTGATTTGTGAAACTAGGGTTTCTCTTCCTTCACCCAAATATTCTTCATGTAATAATCTTAATGGAGGGACACTTACACATTAAAAGCGTGGGGAAGGGCCAGGTAGTTTCTCTATGAAGAAGATATTTTGTTTGATCAAATGATTTAACATAATTAATTATTAAATATGAATAATAATTAATGTGGGCCACACTTAAGAATTAATTACATAATTCTTACATTCTCCCACTTGACACATATAATATTATTCAATTTAAAGATTTAATAATTATATACATAACCATAATGTGCATTACATGTCAAATATTTTATTAATAGGTGAAATTATAATTCATTATTAAGTAAAAATTAATAGGGATCATGATAGTTATATATATCATTAGTGCAACATATTTTCTTCCATGTATCACAATATTAATCTTATAGTTAATATGATCTATAATGAGAGAGAATGATAATGGTCCAACATTAATGTCTTTATATAACACAAATCTTTTTAACATTTACATAATTCTTTAATGTATAAACATTCAAACATAATTAAACAAGATGTGATAATATGTCAGAAACAGTTCAATAAAGTGCTCACAGAGTCAAATACATAAAGAGCATAATAAATTCAATAATGCTTTTCAATAATGCCCATCTTTTCAACATGTTCATTAAATAGTTTAAGCTACAATCCTTTAGTTAAAGGATCAACAATCATAAGATTAGTGCTAATGTGCTCAAATGATACTCTCTGTTTTTGAACTTCTTCTTTAACAACAAAATATTTCAATTCCATATGTTTAACACCCTTTGAATACTTGTTGTTCTTAGAAAAGAAGATTGTTGCAGCATTATCACAATAAATTTTCAACGGCTTGACAATACCGTCAACAACTCCAAGTCCTGAAATAAAATTCTGCAACCATAATCTATGAATTGTGGCTTCAAAATATACCACAAACTTAGCTTCGATAGTGGATGCAGCAATGATGGACTGCTTCTCACTTCTCCATTAGATAACACCTCTAGCTAGTAGGAACAATTGACCAAATGTGGATTTTCCAGTATCCATACATCCAACAAAATTTGAATCTGGATATCCAATCACCTTAAGATGATTATATCTCCTATAAGTGAGCACATGTTCTTTCATTCCTTACAAATATCACAAAACTATCTTTGCAGCTTTTCAATGAATAATTTCTAGATTACTTAGATATCTACCCAACATTCCCACAAAAAAATTGATATCTGGTCTCGTACAAGTCTGAGCATGCATTGGACTTCCAACAATAGATGCATAAGGAATTTGTTTCATTTACTTAAGTTCCAATTCATTTTTTGGGCATTGCATGAGACTAAATTTTTCCACTTTTTGAATTAGAATAATACAAGTAGAACACTTTTTCATTTAGAATCTCTCTAAAACTTTATTGATATATGCTTTTTGAGATAATCCTAATAATCCATATGATCTATCACGAAATATTTCAATTCATATCACATAGGATGTCTCACTCATATCTTTCATTTTAAAGTTTTTGGAAGAAATTTCTTGGTCTCATACATTAATCCAAGATCATTAGTTGTAAGCAAGATATCATCAACATATAAAATCAAACATATAAACTTACTCCCACTGACTTTTAGATATATACATCAATCAACAATATTTTCTTTAAATCCAAAGGTAGTAATAGTATCATTGAACTTAAGATATCGTTATCGAAAAGCTTATTTAAATCCATATATTAATTTCTTAACTTTACACACCATATGTTCTTTTCCTTTAATTGAAAAACCTTCAGGTTGATTTATATAAACTTCTTCCTCTAAATTTTCATTTAGAAAGATGATTTTCACATCCATGTGATGTAGTTCCAAATCATAATGAGCTACTAATGTCATAATAATTCTTAATGAGTCTTTTTTGGAAACAGGAGAAAAAGACTCTTTATAGTCAATACCATCTTTCTGAGTAAAATCTTTGGCAACAAGTCTGACTTTATATCATTCTATATTGCCATTAGAGTCACGTTTGGTCTTAAAGACCTATTTACATCCAATTCTTTTAGAACCTTCAGGCAATTTAACGAGATCCCAAACATTATTGTGATCCATCGATTTTAACTCTTATTCATAGCATCTAACCACTTTTCAGAATTAATATTTTCAATGGCTTGTATAAATGAAACTAGATCATTATTAATTGTTGAGTCAAATTCTGACTCTTGTAAATAAACAAGATAATCATCCGAAATAGCAGATTTTCTCCCTCTTTGAGAATGTTTTAGTGTTATTTCTTATGGTTCATCAATTATAGGTTAATTGGTAACAACTTCATTATGTGGTGTATAGTCATTCATTTATTGTTCTTGTAAATTGTCAAATTTTTCAACAATTGTAGGAACAACTTTAGAAGAAATAAGTGATAAAGGAATTTTTTTACTTTAGCTTCTTTAATTTTCACATTTCGTAGTTCTATACTCCCACTAATGTCACCATTTTCAATGTACTTAGCATTTTCAATTTCAATAATTTTTATATTGTGATTAAGACAATAAAATCTATACCCTTTAGACCTTTTTGGATAACCTATGAAATGTCCACTGATTATTCTTGGATTCAATTTCTTTTCATGTGGATTATAAATTCTTAATTTTGCTGGGCAACCTCAAACATGAAGGTGTTTTAAACTAGGCTTTCTTCCTGTCCACAATTCAAAAGGAGTTTTTGAAAGTGCCTTATTATGAACCCTATTTAATAAATATACATCAATTTTTAAAACATACATCCACAGATAAAGGTAAAGTATGATTATGCCTTTCTGCAACACCATTTTGTTGTGGTGTTCCTGGCATTATATATTGAGCACAAATATTATACTTTTATAGAAATTTAGAAAATGAGCAAAGATATTGCCCATATTCATCATGCCTTCCATAATATTCACCACCTCTATCAGAACCTATAATTTTCACTTTTCTATCTAATTGTCTCTCAACCTCATTAATAAATGTCTCCAAGGCATTTATTGATTAAGATTTTTCATGCAACAAATAGACATAGCCATAACGTGAAAAATCATCAATAATGGTGATGAAATACTTTTCTCTACCAAAAGTTGGAACATCAAAAGGTAAACAAACATCAGTGTGTATAATCTCTAAAAGTTGCGTGCTTCTTGTGGCCGCTTTCTTAATTATTTGTTTTATAGATTTACCTTTAATACAATCCACACAAATGCCAAGATTAGTAAAATCTAAATCAAGAAGAATTTCATTATTTACTAATCTTTGTATTCTTTCTTTAGATATGTGATCCAAACATTTATGCCATAAATAAGCTGATCTTTCATCAACCAAATCATGTTTCATTCCAATATTATGATGTAAGGTAAATAAAGTTTTAGCAAATAAATTATCAAGTTTTAATTTATATAAACCATCACAAACTACATCAGAGCCAATAAATTGATTATGCTTAAATAAACTGAAATATCCTTTTCCAAACTTACAATAATATCTAGCTGTATCAAGTTTAGACAATGAAACTAAGTTTCTAGAAACAAATGGAATATAAAGAGTTTGAAAAAGATCTAAATGATGTCCAATATTTAAAATTAAGCGATCCATTCTAATGTCTTCAACTGGAGCTTTGACTCGATTACCCATAAAAACAAACTTTTCATTTGGATTTATGTTTTGGATCATAAGAAATCCTTGCATCACATTTGAAATATGTGTGATATAATAAAAATCAATCCACCAAGTACAATAAGAAACTTCTGTCAAATTTGATTTGAAACATACAAAAGCACGTGGCTTACCTTTCTTTTCAAACCAAGCTTTATGTTTCTGACAATCTTTCTGAAAGTGTCCATGCTTGTGACAGAAATGACATCTATCATACTTATGTACCTTCTTTTGGATATGAGCAGATGGCACATTAGCCTTCAAGTGTCCTTTATTGCCTTTAGAATTCCTCTTAATTAGTTTCTTTTAATTTTTTGGTTGTCCCATGAGATTAACTGAATGAATTCCTTATTTTTTAAGCCTTGTTTCCTCTTGAATAAGCATACTTTGTAATTTAGCTACATTCCATTTATCTTTAATAGTATTACAGTTTATTTAGGATTGACTATATTCAAGAGGCAAAGAATTAACAATAAATTATACAAGAAAACTTTCACTCACATTCATTCCCATGGTGTTTAATCTTGCTACAATATTTGTAATTTAAGTGATGTGCTCATGCATATTTGCTTAATAATTGAAAATTTTATTTTCATGAATTTACTTTGAAGTTGCTTTGCCTAACACACAGATTTTGCAGACATCTGACAGGAATGGGGATGTTCCAATCCCTATAGTCATGATCGATCAAGACTCTGATCCTAATGCTACAATTGTAGAAATTAGTTTTGGAGATCATCTTGGAGCACTAATTGATACGGTGAAGTGACTGAACTTAAACTATCTCTAGTTTTGATCTGAAAGATCTGTATCTCTTGTCTATTTTTCACTAAAGTCTTGCCAATTGAGTACCATGCTTAGAATCGAATCTTCTAAAAAATTGTTTTTATTTTTCTGTTTGTTAGTGTGCCATTTTTTGTTTTAACTATTTTCTCATTATTGTATATAATCATTTATTATAATTGATATGACACTGTGCCATTTTTTGTTTTAACTATTTTCTCATTATTGTATATAATCATTTATTGTAATTGATATGGCACTTAAAATACTACTAATCGAAGCACGAATCTTGATGTTAAAAGCAAGCTGATCCGAAGTTGAAACTGGTCAAGATCAAGCTCTTAAAATATCCTTGGAAACTTTTGGATATCAGTTAAATACCTAAATAGCTATCAAATATGAAGTGTTTATAGTCAAATCGAGCCTCTCGACGAGCCGGTTCCAACAAGCCAAAGATCTTACAATTCTGACTTCATTTGAGCATTCAAATGCACAAAATACATCATATATGATCAAATCATCATGGCGATGCGATGGAGAGAGTGGTTGGATTTTGCATGTATTTGAGGCACTCCTCCAATCTATAAATAACTCATTCTTATGAGGGGGGCGAGTAAGAGAGAGGAGAGACTTTAAAGATCCTCCAAGCGTCGCCGCACTCGGATGTCAACCACCGCCGGCCGCCGTCATGCGATTGATCCTTGCCGTCGTCGAATCTCGTCTCCATCATGATGACTTAGGTGATTATTGCATTTCTCGGTGATTGTTCCACGTGTTTACCGGTGATTGTTCCCGTTTGCCGATGGTAATTGTTCGCATTTCGATTATTCGCACGGTTCACCATCATCTACTACTTAGCTGCAACGATCGTTGTCACGTGTTGTTCCTTTCTCATATACAATTTTGTAATCCTCGGGAAGATCTTGTACTCTCAAAGCAGATACATGGGAAGCTTTTCTTGGCTGGGCGTGATTTTCCCTCTTTTCGAGGTTTTCACGTAAAATTCGTTTGTTCTCTTTAAATACCTGTGTGTGTGTGCTGGATTTCATGACAAAGCTAAGGCGTAAACTTTCACTCTACCGCAACTGATTTTCTAGCACGCAACAGTAATAAAATTCATCTTTCTGTTACCCTAATAGGTAGCATTCTTTCTGTTGACTTAGTAAGATGCATTGTTCTTTTAAACAGAGATAAGTTTTTTTTGTTGGTATTTTCTGTGCTATCAAGTGGGCTATTAATTTAATTTCAAACTGGACTGTGGTAGCTAAAACAGAATAATGCAGATTTGAGGTGTGCAAAAACTGATGTTTTCATTTGGGTCTGCCTTTTGTTTGATTTCTTCTCGCATTGTTTATGGTAGCTCTGTTTGATCTTCTAAAAAAAATTGAGAGAATTTCTTATTTCATCCTGTTCTTTTATTTTTAGATGAAGGCAATCAAAGATCTAGACCTGGACGTGACAAAAGAAACCGTTGGTACCGAGGCTTCCGTCCTAAAGACAATTTTTTTCATTACAAAAATGCGAGCTTTTAGTTTCTTATTTTTTTAGTAATGGAGGCTATGAATTTTTAACTATGGTATGGTATTGTAAAAAAAATAATTCTCAAAATGGTCCCAAACTATTTGCATTTGGCCAATTTAGTCAAAGTATCACATTTTTTCAATTTAGTATCTGACTATAAAAATTGATTCAAAATGGTTCTTATGTAGAAATAGTGATGCAGAATTGATCCCAATTTAGACCCTCAACTGTACAAAATTAATCCTAATTTAATTTTTGAGGGATCATTTTGGATCAATTTTGTATAGTTAGGGGCAATATTGGAGAAATGTGATACTTTGGTACTAAATTGGCCATATGTAAATTGTCAGGGGACCTTTTTGGTATTTATTCCCAAAAAATAATTATGACTTGTTTTACTATTGCTTTATTATCATATTGTATTATGAGTACCAAATTATTTTGCACATGTTGCTATTAATAATCTAGTATTAGTAGCTCTACTCATATTTGTGATGAACTGTCTCAACATTGTTGTGACATCTTTTTAAATTTTTTTAATGCTGAAAGTAGGGTTTTCAAAGTACTGAGCCCAATGTAATTCATTAGTATGCCTATTTGCTTCAATGCACAAAACATAGCTTGTTGTGATACTTTTACTAACTGGTGACCTTATGATTTGTATATCATGTATGCATATTTTATTTAAGTTTAATTGGCCATATATAAATTATATCAAATATAATGTTACATTCATTAATAATAATTTTTAACCATTTAAAAGCTAAAAAAATGATGATATAAGAATGACGCATGGGTTAAAAAACCATTCCATGCGTTTCCATGAAGACATCTTATTTTGTAAGAGACTTAGTCACACCACTGAGTGTAAGTTTTTTGTCTTGAGCGGGGCTTATGATTTTCTTCATTTGAGGCAAATTGTTTTAGGTTATATGCCATGAGACATATGAGACGAATTAGGGTTAGAGTTTAGAATGATTTTAACAGGGAGATCATGCATTGTAATTAGAGAGTAGAATGAGTGTTGCGGAAGTTGAGTGTTACTAGGAGGAGAGTGAGCATTATGGGGAGAGTAAGCACCACAAGAGTCTATGGATATGAGTCTTAGAGTGTGAGTGATACGGGGTGTCAAGGAGGCAGGACCAGCCATGACACAACATGCTAGTCCAATCTGAGTTAACTTATTCAAGCTTGTTCAATGTTAGTCGCTCTCCTATGGATCACTTAATTTAGATTATAATTGAGGTTTGTTCTAGGATTGTAGTATAAATATATTGCATTACACTATTGTAAGGATGATTGTTGGTTCAAGTTTTGTATTAGATATTTTATTTTCTATGTTCTTTTTATTTGTTTAGATTGTAAAGATGATAAGGTCATTCCGGATAAAAGTTTGAGCATTCAACATCAACTATTTGTTTTGGATTTTTAGATGAAGGGTTAGAAGATAAAAAATAATATTAAAAGTTATCCTAGGATTAAATGAGGGTATTTAAAGAACACTAATAAAAATATTTTCAACAGTAAGCTACAAAATCTTAGGATTTGCGATGTACATGATGAAACTAATGATATGTGGGAAAAAAATAGTATGTGATATTAAGCAAGTAGTAAAAAATGTGCTTGGAGATTAAACATTGAAATCTCTTATTAGTAAAAATAGTTGGTGATTGAGTCATAATGTATAAGAAAAAAATAAAAAAATAAGAAGTTTTATTATAAAAATTGTTTTAAATACAAAAGCTCAGAAAATTGAGAAATACATAGAGTGGCTTATAAGTATTCTAAGAAAGTAATATGTGATGCAAATAATTCAATATTTAATGATTTATTTAAAAGATTAGATACTAAAAAGGATGAAAGATATATTTATAAGTTAGCAAAGCAAAGAGATAGGAGAAGTAAAGACTTTGTTTAAATGAAATGCATTAAGGATGATGACTAAAAAATATTTTTTTAGAAGATGTTAAATTTATGCTGATGAGATATTTTTACAAATTTTTCAATGATTGTAAGAATACGATTGACTTTAACAACTTTAGTAACACAAATAATAATAGAGAATTTTGATTGTGAGAATATGATTGACTTTAACAACTTTAGTATCGCAAATAAAAATAGAGAACTTTATTTTTATTATCGTATTTGTAAATATGAAGTTGGAGATGCTTTAAGGAAAATGAAGTGTGGTAAAATAATAGTACCTATTGATATTCTAATGTAAGTGTGGAAATTTAGCTGATCAAGAAATTTTTTTGCTTACTAAATTTTTTAGTATTATTTTAAAGACTAAAAATAATGTTAGATAAGTGGAGAAATAGTTTATTAGTTTTTATTTTTAAAAATAAAGGTGATGCATAAGAGTCTATAAATTATAGAGAAATTAAGTTAATGTCAGATATTAAAATTATGCGAAAGAGTAACTGAACATCGGTTATGACATGATACAAAAATTTCTCAAAACTAAAGATGTGTTAGGGACAACTGCAGCAATCTGAAAAAGCAATGGTGGAGCTGTTACAAAAGAAGTTGTTATCTAAAAGGTTGCAGTGGGTATAAGAAAATTTTTTATTTTAAAAAACGCAGACCGCAGCTTTCTAGTAGCCACCACACTTTGCCAGGTCAGTTTGAAAAACATAGCTTTCTTACAATAGATTCTTCAAAATGCAGCTAGAAGATAGTTTCCAAATAGCATTGTGGTGCGTTTTCACACCACATCGCTATTGTTGCCACAAACATAGCCTAATTTGAGTTCATGTCAGGTAGGTTTACTATGGATGTTATACATTTGTTGAGAGATTTGACTGAGAAGTATAAAGCGAGTAAGGAGGATCTACATATAATATTTGTTAATTCAGAAAAAGGATATGATAATATGCCAAGAGAAGTGCTTTAGAGAGTTCTAGAAAAGAAAAACATTAATATTGCGTATATTCAAGTCATTCAGGATATGTATACTAGAGTTATTATGTTCAAACACAAGAAGGATTGACCTAGTGTTTTTCTATTTTAGTGGGATATTATTAAGGATTAGTGTTAAGTCTATATCTTTTTGCCTTAGTTATAAATGTTCTTACTTGACATTTATAGGAGATGTACCTTGTTGTATGCTTTTTTGCTAATGATATTCATTTTATGGATAAGACTAGCAAGAGTTTAAGAAAACATGAATTGTCGAGGTCAACCTTAGAGTCTAAAACTTTCATCTGAGTACCTAAAATTGAATATATGGGGTGTAATTTTAGTAGTCGTAGATCTAGTTGCGAGGTTGCAACAATGAGTGATCAAGTCATTAAAAAGAAGGAACATTTTAGATATCTTAGGTATATTGTTCAAGGTGATAGTGAAATAGATTGGGATGTCATTAGGAGAATTCAAGTTGGATGGTTGAAGTGGAGGAATTCATCAGGCTTGTTATATGATAGAAATGTATCGCTTTGGCTTGAGGAAAAAATTTATAAGATGGCGGTGAGACACGTAATGCTTTATTATGCAGAATGTTGGCTAATAAAAGAGAAGCATAAACTTAAGTATTGCAGAGATGAGGATGCTTAGGTGGATGGGTGGCTTTATGCTTAAAGCCAAAATGTGAAACAAATATATATGTGGAAAGGTTGGAGTAGTTCTAGTTGCAGATAAGATTAGAGAGAGTCGTCTTCATATGGTTTGGTCATATAAAATGTTGGTCGTCTAATGACTCAATTAAGAGAGTAGATTTATTAGATTTGGCCTAGGTTGAAAAAGGTAGAGGTAGACCTAAAAAGATTTAGTTAAAAAGTATAAATAATGGTCTTATTCTAGTAGAATTAAATGAGAATTTGACATTTAATAGGACCCAATGGAGAAAAGGGATCTATGTAGGCGACTCACATAGTGGGATAAAAACTTGTTACTACTTTTATTTGGAAAGTTGTACCATAATCTTTTTAGGCGGTGTAATTTTTATCTTGAATAAGATTGGGTGGTAGATCATTCTTGCCCTTTTCTAAACCACTTGCCTCACTTTCCCTAAGCATAAGCAGCCAATAGCAATCGCCAACCACCTTGCACTTTGGGTTCCATCATTTCAAGTTATTCTCTTATTAAACTTTTTAACCTATTACTCAACATTCTTTCTTGGTCCTTTGCCACTCTCTTCGATTTCCAAGATGTTGTCATTTGATATCAAAGCTAGATAAACCTAAAATCTCTTTGGGTTCACTTTTTTCACCATAGAATCAAATCCACATAACTTGAGCCATCCATATAACAAACCCCTCATTTCAACACAAATGAAACCATTTTATACATTTGGCTAACCGAAATCATCTCTACACTAAGTTGGCCAGCCTACCTTCACCCTATTTCAATTCTCAGCCAGCTTAGAGATTGCCAACTTTGCTTAAAATAAAGACCTCCTTTGGGTGGATCCATCATACTATGAAGGAGAAACTCTTTATGAGTGGTTCAAGAGCTTATTATAGACAATATGGTGTGAAAAATGCTTCAATTATAGCATAAGTTCATTAAATTGAAAGAATAAGATAGTGTCATGACTCGGCCCGAAAGCTTTGAATACCAAGATATGAACAGACGGTCGGACGGAAAGGATTTTTCTTACATTTATATAAACAAAATCGAAATTAATATAAAATACAAAATATTCTCCAAGTTCATTAGAGCCAATTAAAAATCAAATCCATCTTTAACAAGTTTGTTTAAAAGTACAAGCATTCACAAATTGAAATCATATAAAACATAAACTAATCAAGTATTTATCTCTTAAAGTTCCTCTGCGTCTGTAAACTTGTTTCTCCCTTCTATTCTTCATTTAATTTGAAGGGTTGCTTGAAAATTTTAAACAACTTGCAATCAAAATACATATTCAGTGGATAAATATATTATTGCATTACAATAAAATAATGTCATAGAATTAATATGTATGGTAGTTTAAATAATGACTTGAATAGATAAATAAAGTGTGCTTAAGTAGTTTAACATACTTGAAATAAATGAAACACGTTATTAAATTTTCATAGACATTTTCTTTTCTTATTTTTAAACTATCACATGAGTCACTGTCTAAAGAACATTTTTCAAACCCATCCAAAGGACAGACAACTATTTATATTTTTATTTTCATTTGCGTGCACAAGTACATTGCGTTCTCAATCATACACATTCAGAATTTAAATCTATATTTCAAAAGAGTTAATTATTTGAATCTGCACAAAAAATATGAGTAGCAACATGTATAATTAACATTTAGACTTTTTATTCATTATGAATGTGATAAGAAAATAAATCACTAGTAACAATAAAGAAGCATTTTCTAACTATATATAAATGCATCCAATTATAAGAAGGAAATAAATTTTTGCTGCAATGCATGAACATAATTAACCACTTTATCGTTAAGCTCTTTGGATCGCCTCCACTTTGAAAATTATTTCTTTAATTTGATTTGATCAATACTCGCAATTATATATGTGTATACATTATTGGAACATAATTATCTCTCTTATGATAAAATTTTATAATCTCTAATTTTAAATTAGTTAATTAGAGTCATTAAATTTTCTAAATCAATTTCTCATTCCTATTTAGATTGTTGTTATTTATATCTAAAATATTTTAATTTACTTAATTCGTTTATCAATTATCATATTTCACTTTATTCATTATTAAATTTAAATTATGGTTTGACTTTTATGCATTAAACATAATCATTTATTATTCTTTTATTCCTCTTTATTCTATTCACCTCATAAATTTCTGCTTTTAAGATTCATAAGAAAACAAATATTGTATTATTATAAATTATAATATATGATATATTTATTTACATTTATCAAGCTGCTAATATTTAAGGTTTTACTTTACATATAAATATTTAGTGTTTAAATAACTTAATTTGATTTATTTTGTATTCAAAGGAATGTTGAAATTATGCTTGCTATTTATTAATAAAATCAATTATATTATCACTATATCCATTTCAACCATAAGTTTCAAATTTAGCATCTCATTCCTAGTTTTCGATTTAGTTAATTTTGTGAATTTATTATTATAATAATGTTGAGTATCATATTCATTTGATTTAACTTTTAATTTATTCAACATTCACCATACTATCAATTTATTTTAATCAATACTTACTCTTCCTAATTTAATTTAAGTTAAGAATTTTGATAATTTTTTCAATTTAATATTTGCTTCATTTAACATAATAATATGGTGCCATTTCATTTCCAATGCTTGTTTACTTTTTCTTCTAATATATGTATACATATATGAAATGCAATATAATATTTTCTAAATCTTATAATTTTACTTAATATAAAGAAACTTAAGATGTTAAAATGACTTAATATAAATAGACTTTGTTTAATTTTACTTAATATTTGTTATTCTTATTAATGTGAAAATGATTCCAAATTAATTAGAGGTATAGAAGTCGACATATTTCATTAAATATAAAATAAAATTGAAAATAAATTTTGCATGGAAAGTCCTACCTATAATGATGCCTAAGTCAAACTCCTCACTGTTTTGCTTCTTCTTGCAGTAATCCTATTGATTTATAAATTTTTTTTAGTATAATGCTAGTTGTGTATTACACGAAATATAATTGAAATATACTTAAAATGGTAATTATATTTTTATTCATAAAAGTTGTAAAATAAAGCCCTTGTCGTACCTCCTCTTTTGTACTTTGCAATATCCAATCCCTCACTCGTGCATACAAGAGTAGCACAGTCCGCTCGTGTATGGCACGAGATCTTCCTTTCTTCTTCTTCCTCTTTGTCAACTCCACATGGGAGGCGATGTGGCGGTTTGGTGTCAACAATATCGGCTCGGCGGATGGCCGTCAGCGACAACGAAGTCATCTCATTCAACTAAGGCATGCACGCAGATGTCTTACACAATGTCTTCGCCTCGATGGATTGTATAGTGCGGCTCTCCTTCCCAGTCACACACACACACGCACACACACACACATACACACACTCTCTCTCTCTCTCAACTTTGGTTAAGGACAAAATTTCTTGTCTCTCGGTTCTATAGGGTCGTGGCGTCGGGGTTTAATCGATGTTATGCTTCGAAAAAAACCCTATTTTTGTGGTTATTACACATAGGGTGGTCTCCAATTGTCATAATAGTGACCAACTTGAGGAGGAGATGAAGAGAACACCTTTTCATCAAGAGGTCTCCCGTGATGAAGAATTAATGCCTTGTTGATTTGGTATCGATCATAGAATGAGAGACAACGACCTCGGGGTCACCAATTGTCATAATACTTGATTTGGATCCATATGAATTTATTGAATGCTTCAAATTTTGGAACGGATGTTTGAGTACAAGGACATTCCTTGCACTCGTACTTAAATAAATTAGCTCATCATGCTCGACTCACGAGCTATTTATATAATCAAGCTCTAATGAACTTGATTCAGTTACACCCTTAGAGAATACTAGTACATGTGTTATACTGGCCCTGATTGTTCCTAAGAAAGATATATTATGGCATGTATTGATAGTAGAATTATGAGAAAAATCAACATCAAGTATCGATTCCCTATCCCACTATTAGATGATTTGCTAGATCAATTATATGGAGCGACCACTTACTCCAATATTGATTTCTGCAACGGCTATCAGCAGATTCAAATGAGACCTAGGCATGAGTGGAAGGCTGCCTTCATCACTCAAGTGGACAACCATGTATTTTGCCTTGTTTAATACCTCGAGCAATTTCATGTGATTAATGAATGTGATTTTTTGAGCATTTATTGGAAATTTGTGGTTGTGTATTTTGATGATACTTTGGTATCCACATAGCGGAGAATCATTTAGGGTGCGATAGGTTTTTGAAGTTCTTACACTCGAGAAATTATATGGCAACTCGAAGAACTACTTTCTGAGTTTGTAGACATGCTTTCTAGGGCACATTATATAAACGATTGATATTGAGATGGATCTAATCAAGATAGAGGCTATTATGAACTAGCATAGTCCATAATCTTTCATTGAAGTTCGTTAGTTTCTTGGCATGACTTCATTCTACAAAAGATTCATTATAAATTTTAGTTCTATAGGAGCACCATTAATTGAGCTCCTCAAGAGAGAAATTTTCATATTCAGATAAGACATAAGCTAGCTTGAGGCACTAAAGCAGCCGTTTACTCAAGTCGCTATCCTGGCCCTATCATACTTCAATCAAGTATCTGAGGTAGATTGTTATGCCTTAAATGTGAGCATTGGAGTTGTAATGAGTGAAGGCAGAGATCTTACTGCCTATTTTAGTGAGAAGTTGAATGATTTGAGATAAAAATATTATATCTATGATAAGGAGTTTTATGTTATTATCATATCTCTCAATCATTGGAATTATTATCTATTGACTAATGAATTCTTCCTTTACACAAATCATGATGTTGTAAAATTTCTAATTATTCAGTACAATCTAAGGGGTAGACATGCCTCATAAGTGGAGTTCCTTTCTTCCTTTCATTTTATGCTATGCACAAATCTAAAAATACAATAAAGTTGTTGATGCTTTGAGTCACCTCCACTTATTGATCTCAATCATGCAGTAGTTGGATTTGAAACGGTTAAGGATCTTTATGTCATTGATGAAGACTTCCAAGAGATTCGGAGTTGTTGTCAAAAGAGACCACATGAGTAGTATCACAGGGCCAATAGATATTTGTTCTTTTAGAAAAGACTATTAATTCCCAAGTGTTATCTTAGAGAGGAATTTTTATAGGATTGCCACAATGAAGGAGTGGTACGATTCTTTTTTTAGCAAAAGAATTTTTTATTTTTATTTTGGCTTAAACTGACTAGAGATGTAGAGAGACATGCTAGGCAAGATAGGGTATGTCATATGCCAAGACCCGGGGTAGAACATAGGTCTATATATCCACTTCTTATTAGTTATCATAGGTAGATGTGAGCATGTATTTTGTTGTGAGCTTGCTGCACACATGATGGAATGAGAATTTTATTATGGTTGTGGTTGACCATTTCTCCAAGATGATACACTTTATACTATAACACAAGGTAATAGATGCCTCTCACATTGTTGATATGTATTTTAGGAAGATAGTCCATTTTCATGGTGCGTTCAAAACCATTATTTTAAATAGGGAAGTGAAGTTTCTGAGCAATTAGGATTTTATGGGGTAAACTAGGTATGAAGCTACTGTTTAATTTAGCAACCCATCCTTAGATGGATAGACAGATTGACATGAGAGGGAGATTTAGTGTGGGTTCGACCGAAGGGGAGATTCTATGTTGATTCATTTGGAAAGCTTCGACCTAGTGTCGATGGTTTGTTCAAGGTTATCAAACAAAACAATAAAATTTTATCAAAGATCGACTTGCCTGATGATTACAACATTACTGCTATGTTCAACATTGTTAACTTGTCACCTTACTATGAGGATCCAAATTTTTTAGGTGATGGAAGACAATGCTTCTTTTACCCGAGGAGAATAACACGGGTGTCAAGGAGGTGGGATCGACCTTGGTTAAACAGGTCAATCCAATCTGAGCTTATCTATTCTGTCTAGTTCAGTGCTAACGTCCATCTTATTAGTTGGTTGACCCCTTAGGGGCTTATTTACCTAATTTGGACTATTATTCGGGTTTGCTTTGGGATTGTAGCATAAATGTATTGCATTAAACTACTGTAGCAATGATTGTTGGCTCAAGTTTTTTGCTAGAGACTTTATTCTCTGCATTCCTTCTATTTGGAAAGAAATACCTTTTTTTTGGTAGTGCAATCTATATCTTGAATAAGATTATGTGGTGGATCATTTTAGCCATTCTCCTTCTCTCTTCCAAAACCTTGACCTCACTTTTTCTCAACCTTAAGTAGCCAAATGGAGCCATCAACCACCTTGCATTTGGTTTTCATCATTTCAGGTTATTCTCTTGTTAAAGCTTTTAACTTATATCCCAAAATTCTTTTTAAGTACTTTGTCACCATCTTGGATCCCCAAGATTGATGTCAATGAGCATGCCATGATGATCAACCATTGTGATTGTTGGAGCATTTTAAGTTCTTGTGAGCTTGCATAAAGGTAGTGATAGGTAAGAGAGGAATATTTGAATTGCAGTTAAAACTTTTTCCTTGGTTCATGCTTTGTCTAGTAAATAAAATTTGAAATCTCTTATTCACCAGTTGGTGTTGCAAGACTAATGGATCATGATCAATGGAGTTTATGAGACCACCTTTATATGGCTAGCCGATGTAGGTATCAAGGCCTCTAATTCCAATATACATACATACATATATATATATATATATATATATATATATATATAATATTAAATTGGTTTCAAATTCTCATTATAAGCTTAACTTTAAAAAAGTGTTACCTCTAAAGTCGCTAGGGGTAAATCTAATCATTTGATATTCTAATGGAAGTGTGAAAATGCTTAAGAGATCAATTAATTTTTTGGCTTTTGAATCTTTTTAATGTTATTTTAAAGACTAAAAAGATGTTATATTTAAGAATAAAGGTGATGTACAAGAGTGTGCAAATTATAGAGGAATTAAGTTAATGTGCTATACATTAAAATTATGTGAGAGAGTAATTGAACAAAAGTTATAATGTGATACAAAAATTTTTCAAAATCAGTTTGGTTTCATGCCGGGTAAATCAACTATGGATGCTATACATTTGTTGAGAGGTTTGATGAAGAAGTATAGAGAAAGTAAGGAAGATATACATATGATATTTATTGATTTAGTGAAAGCATATGATAAAGTTCCAAGAGAAGTCCATTGGAGAGTTTTAGAAAAGAAAGGAGTTAATATTAGTTATATTCGAGTCATTAAGGATATGTATACTAGAGCTATTTCTTGTGTCCAAACATAAGTAGGATTGACAAAATATTTTCCTGTTTCGGTTGGATTACATCAATGATTAGCTTTAAGTCAATATCTTTTTTGCTTTAGTTATGGATGTTCTTACTAGGCATTTATAGGAGGATATACCTTGGTGTATACTTTTTGTTGATGACATTATTCTTATTGATAAGACTAGAGAGGGAGTCCAAGAGAAACTCGAATTATAGAGGTCAATCTTAGGGTCTAAAGGTTTTCATTTGAGTAAATCTAAAGTTGAATATATGGAGTATAATTTTAGCTGTAAATGTTCCAGTGGTGGGGTGGTGACATTGGGTAATCAAGTCATTAAAAAGGGTGAGTGTTTCAAATATCTTGGGTCTAAAGATTTTGCTAATAAAATTCTTCTTGTTGATAAGACCAGAGAGGGACTTCAAGAGAAACTTGAATTATGGAGGTCAACCTTAGGGTCTAAAGTTTTTCATTTAAATAGATCTAAAACTGAATATATGGAGTATAATTTTAGTTGTAAATGCTCTAGTGGTGAAGTGGTGACATTAAGTGATCAAGTCATTAAAAAGAGTGAGTGTTTCAAATATCTCGGGTCTGTTGTTCAAAATGATGGTGAAATAGATGAGGATGTTATTAGTAGAATTCAAGTTGGATGGTTGAAGTGGAGGAATGCATCAAACCTATTGTGTGATAGAAATGTACCACCTAGACTTAAGAGAACTTTTTTTAAGATGGTGGTAAGACCTGTAATGATTTATAATGTAGAATGTTAGCCAGTAAAAGTAAAGCAGGAAACTAAGTTAAGTGTTGCAGAGATGAGGATGCTCAGGTGGATGAGTGGCTTTACTCTTAAAGATAAAATTTGAAATGAATATATTCGGAAAAGGGTTGGAGTAGCTCCAGTGGTAGATAAGATTAGAGTCACCTTCGATAGTTTGGCCAAATAAAGCACCGATCGTTTGATGACCCGGTTAGGAGAGTAGATGTATTAGATTTGGGTTATGTTAAGAAAGGTAGAGGTAGACCTAAAAAGTCTTGGTCAAGATGTATAAAAATTGACCTTAGTTTATTAGAATTAAATGAGAATTTGACACATAATAGGACACAATAGAGAAGAAAGATTCATGTAGCCGACCCTATATAGTGAGATAAAGGCTTGTTGTTGTTGTATGTTTTATGCATGATAATAAGATTTCTTTAGATTTGGATGAGCCTTGAAGCATTAAAAGAAGTAATGCTTAAAAATTTTTTAGGTTGAACAATAAGTTGAGAGGCCTTCAAATTCAATCTTTTGTCAATATCTATAGATTAATGGGCAAATATGCACCCTTTCTAATTAACTAACTTTTAGTTCAACAAAAACTTTGGCTATAGAATGCCTCGAAAGACAAACAATTGTATCATACACTTGCAATGATTTGCCAAATATAAAATCCAAAAATATAAGATGGATTAGTTGAATTATTGTAAATGAAGTCGAGGAATGCAATCTTGGTTGAAGTGATAGATGATTATTTGGAAGAGTCAAAATGCGACTACCATAGGACCATTGAGAGAAAAATATGTTGTAATTTGTTTTTGAATATTGTCTAATAATAACATGAAGAGATTGATACGCTCGACAAAATGGTCACTCATGAAATGTAAATAAAAAAAAAAGGATAATTTTAATGATGGATTGACCTAATGAGAATTTGTCAGTAATACAAAGCTCGTCAACAACATTTGCAATGCGTAGTTGGATAATGAGGCCTAACAAGCTCTTAGATTTCGTCTTTTGTGAAGATAAAAATAGATTTTCCATGATATGCGAATGGATGCATATGAGAAGGTGATATTGGATCTTGATGAAAAAATAAGGGGACTCTTGAATTATTTAGCTCACCAACAATATTTGGAAAGGAATGAGGAGGGTGTGTAGCTGTAGTTGGGAAATGGTTGTTTGATCAGAAGGGATGAACTCCTGTATCATTTTGCTCACCAAAAACATTTGCAATATGTAGTTGGAGATGTCAATTTCAAATGAGAGGAAGCAGGATGAGCCTATGCAAAATAAGGAGCCATTGGGGTTAGAGATGGAAATTTAATTGGGTGTTCATTTGAAACTCTAGGAATAACTAATGTGGGAGAAATCAGTGGTATTCATTAAAAAATTGGAAATATATTTGGATGAGGATCCGATTGAAAGTCAAATGGCAGTTGCTGCACCATAAGGAGTCAAAAGAAGTAGCACAATGTTGAAGGCAAGAGGAAGAGCGAAAATCCATGGAAATTGGGAAAGCAGTTAAAGGTAAAATGATTGCCTAGATGTGGGAGGGGCCAAGAACGGTAGGCTGTCGGAGTATGAGTGTGAGAAGAGCTGAATGCAGATTCCATGATGCATTGGTGATGGAAATCAGGTGGATAGAATCAAATTTGTGTGAAATGCAGCATGTGTAAACGATTTCTCTTGATTGACAATGATAGAGCACAAAAGTGTAAGCTATGTGCACCACAGGCACCATAGATACGCATGTAACATATGCACTTGCGTGAAGATGAGTTCCGGAGTTTCTAGGGGTTCAGGGGCGAGCCCAGGGGACGCGAGGTGGGTGTAAGTTGAGATGGGTGCATAATGGTTATATATAATGATTGTTCTAAAGATGCTTAAATTAAAGAAGAGGATGATGTAAATCTTGATCCTAATGGCCCATGTAAGTTTTACTATAGAGCTTTACTTGAATCTTGTTTCACTTAAGAATTAAAAGTGACAGATTAAATTTTAAGATTTAAAATTTACTTTTATTTTATTGTATGATTTTGTGATTTACAAAGATGAACTAAGTTATTTTATTAATTGTTTAAGACATATTTATGAAATTGTTTTTAATTTTATGAGTTTTTTTAGTTACTAGTGGCTTATTTTAATTTTAATTGAGAGCATAACTTGAATTTTGTTTTAATTAAGAATGTAAATTATTATTAACATTTAAGATTGAGATTTTCTTTCTTTTTCTTATTGTGTTATTTGTGATTTTTAATTATGAATGTAGCTAATTTATTGATAGTTTTTTACATATTTATAAAAATATGTTTATCTTATGTGAGTTTTATGCTTTTATTTCATGGCTTACATCTCAAAAATAAAATTAGACGTGAGATTGAGAGATTAGTTAGAGATTGAGAGACAGATGTAATGTGAAGAGTGAGTTTGAAGATGGAGTGAGAAGCATGCGGAGGATACACAAAGAAGCATTCTAGAGAAGAAGCTTATGCATGAGAATCTATTAGCACCGCCAACAAGAACCAACTAGAAATGTATGAGAAAATTAGTGTGTGAGTGTAAGTAAGAAGTGACTTGCTCTAGTGGGAGAGGGCTGAGAAGCAACGTGTAATGACTCAATGATTATAAGAACTGATAAGGAGATGTGAAAGTTCATACTCTAGTTATTGCAATAAATGTTGAACCGAATCATAGAGCCTAAATTTAGATGGCAATTTTTTTAAAATAAGTATCATTAGAATATGAATTTGTTAATTAAGTATGGTCAAACTAAAATTTAAAAAATAAAATTCCAATTAGTGCATTATACCTTTGCGGCAAATGTCTGGCATTAACGTAGCCATCATCCTTTAAATGAGCGAATTAATGGGCTTTAAATAATTATTTTTTCTTAATATTAAAGCGAGATAGTAGTTGGGAGATTGTCAGATTAAAGATCTAAAAGTCACTGTTAAACACACGATTTAAATTCTATTTTTGGAAAATAAATTTAATTTCCTTTAATAAGATAAATATTATTACCTGAATACTTATTTTTTATTATATTTAAAATAAATAATTATTTTTCATTCATTAAAATTGAGTGAAATAATTAACTATTTCAATAACTTAATAAATATTTATAATTATATCTATATTTTAAAACTATTATTATTTAAAACTATTATATTTATATTTATAATTATATCTATATTACAAATCACTTTTAAATAATAGTTTTAATACCTACTTGACAAATAATTATCACTGCTCTAGATAAAACTAAAAGCTTTGTTAACCAAGAAAGAAAAACTTATCAGAAAAGATCAAATTTTATAAGAACATCTGAGCTACCCTCATGCATTTTAATACATTAAAAATATATCATAACACAAAAAATCAATACTTTTAATTTGCATGCAACTAAAACAACTACTTAATTTGCAATCAATTACTTTATTTCTAAAATTAGTACATTTAATAAATATCCTACCAACTAAACTATAAGATACGTTAAATAACATTACAAATATAATGACTACGAGAAACAATAGATAGCATTCTTTTTAACTTATTAAGCTCAAACATATTTCAACCCAAATTTGAGCAATGAATTGAAATATAATTATTTCATCCCAAATTAAACAACTCCCACAGATAGCAATAAAAAAAAACCAAGATGGGTTTTAAATCTCTTTATGTTTAAACAACCTCTAGAATACATTAAATTATTTAAGTTCATATTTGCAAATGGAAGTTGAGAAACATTATCACTTGAGACAAAAGACATATTTCTTTTAAAAGATAAACTTAAATATTTATCACTTGTTTAAAACTATTATATTTATATTTATAATTATATCTATATTACAAATCACTTTTAAATAATAATAGTTTTAAAATATAGATATAATTATAAATATTTATAAAATTTGAAATAGTTAATTATTTTACTCAATTTTAATGAATGAAAATAATTATTTATTTTTAAATATAATAAAAAATAAATCGCATTCCAAGTAATAATAAAAAGCAATTTAAATCGTGGCGTGGTTACATGACTTTTAGATCTTTAATCGACAATCTCCAAAATCTCGCTTAAGCGTTAAGAAAAGAATAATTAATTATTTAAAAGGCAGTCGCCATTAATTGGGACTTTTGCGAAACTTCTTTATTTCAACGCTATAATACGACGTGGCTCTGAGAGTCGCAATTAATCGGACATATCTATTCTTAAATTTTAGTTTGACCATACTTAATTAACTAATTCGTATTTTAATGATACTTATTTTAAAAAAATTGCCAATTTAGATTTATTTTGAGCTGGAGCCAAGCGCAATGCTGTGACATGATGCACAAAGCGTTGCAGCGCACATTCTTTTTTTCAAACTCATGCTTATATATGTTACGTTACTAAAGTGTGTGTTTTGAATAATGGAGGTTTAAACACTGGAACTACAAGTTTCTCATAGTTCTTTGTATTCTAAAACTAGTCCAACAAATCCTAGTTTTGTGTCATTTCCTTAGAAAGTGTTTGAGTTTGAATATACAAGTGCATTGTGGTACCATAGGGATGTTCATATACAAAGATTGATGCAGGCATATATCTCTACATGCAAATTTAAGCCATTTTGTGTCTACTACGTCTACAAAATCAACAATTATATCAATTTTAAGTACTTGATTTTATGAAAGTTCTATTGTACCAGCTTAGCTAACATTCATCAACAAAATCCTTAAAATGAAATCTTAACATAAAATTATATTTTCAATTGAAAATAGTATATCAAATGTATGATTTCTCTTACTAATCGACCAAAAAATAAGGGGAAAACAAGCAAAAACTCTAAGCAGAAGATTTTTAACAGTACTGAAGATCATTTTAGAATTTATTTTAGGTGGATTTACATCCATGCTATAAAATTCTTATGTTTTTTTTTATATTAACTTTATATTAACTTATATAACACTTGTGTGTCTAAATCATAATATATATATATATATACATGAAAAATTGTATTTCTCTTTAGATTAATTAATTATTGTTAGTATTTTTTTAATGTTAATTATAGATCAGATTTCTATATAAGCTCAGTTAGGAAAAGGGCTTGCATGAGATACATACATGAGATGTTTTTACAAGAAAGGGTGGAGAAAGGGCAAGCATGTACATTGGGAATCATAGACCTTTGGGATGGAAATTGGATATAGAAATCAATAGTAGGGATACGAATATTGAGATGGAGAATGAAGAAGAGGTAGGAAGGACAAAGAATACCATCTGAGGAAACTCCAGAAAAGTAAGGTTTTTTAATTTGTTTTCTTCTCCCCTTAAGGGATGCCTACCATGAAGTATATAGAACTTTTTAGCATCGAGAGAAGTGCCTACTTTGCAAAAAAATGTGTCATCAATGAAAATGTAATCCTAGTCATCGTAGTATTTTAATTATTAGATTGAGGGAAGGCAGCCACTCATTTAGGAATTAGGATTCTATTGAAAACCTCAGACATTTAATTATTGAACTGATATGGCTTGGAAAAATCTGCATTGATCATTATACTTGTTCAAGTCTCAACTCTCAAGGACAATCAGGATACATGCTAACCTTGAAATACCAAAAACATGCATTTATCTATAAAGTTACATAAAAGAAGTGGACCTTATGTGCAAAGATTATGTCTCTATCCGTAGATTATAAGCTCCTTGTTTTTATTGTTGGATTGCCATTATGAGCTTCCACCACTTAGTCTGGTTCGTTGGCAATCTCGCCAACATAACCATTCCAGGTGACGAGTAGAAGTTAAAGTACAAACCAAACTCTTAATGCCTTGCTATCGTATGCTTTGCTCATTGTTGTCATGAGACATTTTGGGAGTGTTGGCACAACTGCTTGATACCCAGTTAACCACTTTAAGATGCCAAATAGTGGTTGTTACTGATGTACATAGCCTTAATCACACTCTTTCCTGCCTTAATGCATCAACTAAAATGTTGGAGCAACCTGTCACAGCCCAAGCTCTCTTCTAGACTAACAAACATGATGTTAACCCTCAACATAGTTGATGTTGTGCTAGTTTGCTTGAAAGGGGAGGGGCACCCAAAATGGCGTCTACTCTCATTGTCCCCTTTGTTGGCAATCTGTAGTACCTGCCGTCGAAATGGGCGCTTTGGAACCTCCTAATGTAACTTGGTTTCCTATTTGAACCTGTTAATGGTCGTTGTGGATCAACAAGGTTTGAACTATTTTGTTTATTTTGGCTTAGGTTAACTGATCCCAGTTAAACCTTAGTCAAGTAGAGTTATTTGATCAAATATTCTGATGTCTTAATGATATGAACAAATCACATGATTATATGACGATGAATTGACCAGTTTGTATCCAAGTAAGGGCATTGTCTTCCTGCATAATACCAGTGCCAGCCCTCCATATATGAGCACTGATATACGAAGTATCAGCTGCCAACACCACTATAACTATCAAATTCACTCTTTGGTCTTGAATTGACTCGCTTTTCTGTGTCTTCTGCAGTAGTTCCAGAAGGTAGGCAAATGACACTCCAAAGTGAGTGCCTAATGAAAGACCGCAACTTGTCTCTCATAAATCTTGCAACTATCCATGGAGGCAACAATCTCCAGTAACGTCCTGTTACTAGCATCAAGACAAAAAAATAATTTGTTTCTAATATAATTCAATGTTTATATAAATATAATATATATATTTTGTAATTAACCGGTAGAGAAGATCATGCAAATCAAATTTCTTACTTTTGGACGTCATTAAAAACTAATTATGTTTCTGTATGAGTATTTTCACATAACACACCAAACGTATTTTTATCTTCTCTATAAAAAGGAAAAGAATACAAAACTTGAATTAAATGTAACAAAAACAGAAACACTAACAAACATAACCAAATTATGACCAAGTTCTAATCTAATAAAATTAAATCAAAAGAAAAAATCTTTATGCGATGAACAGTGCCCTTCTCTCTGGAGGTGTCCTCCAAGGAGGTCGGATCATGTTTTCTGAAGGGAAGTTTGAAGGTGGAGTTAGGGGCCCTATATTTTCTTTTTAAAGTCTGTTTCTATTATTATTCAAAGAATGATGTTTGATGAGCATTTTTCATTCCTGCTGTCATTTCAGCTACTATTCTGATCTATGGGTGGAATTTATTGTACGCCATCTTTTATAGCATTAGATTTGATTGATGTATACGCTTAATCATTGTAGGGGCCGCCAAATTGAGGATCCATCTATCTTAGAAAGAATTCGACTTACCATTATTAACAACTTATTGAAATATCATCCGATATTGTTTCATCTTTTGGTACAAATTATCTATCATTTACCTGTTTTTAATATTACATTAATGCTTTTTAGGAATCTAGTGAGAGGCTAGCTTTGGGAGAGGCTTTTGGCATAAAAGCTCCACAAGAGAAGGTAATGCAATGTTCACTTACACGCATTTGGGCTAAGTTGTTACAGAAATGAACACTGACTTGTTTTGATCTCCTTTATTAATTATAGTTTCATCTGAAGGATTCTTGATTCAGCTTTTAATGCACAATAAATATTGCGGCAGTGCAAAATGCTAAAATGAATTCGTTCGTGGTGTTTTCTATGAATTTTCTTATTATCTAATTATTGATAAGACCACGAAAGAAGAATCCCATCTCAGAATTGAATTCACTTAAATGTGGAAATGTGATATCAAACTAATTGTTGATCCTAAGGGGCTGTTTGGGATCAATTTTATAATTGTTTTTATACTATTTTTAAAAGATATGTTTTTTATTTTTTATTTAAAAAATTACATAATATTGTTTTTAAAAATATTCAAAACAACTTTTAGATGTTTTGAGTGTTTTAAAAATAATAATAACCATCAAATATATTTTACTTTGAAATAAAACATAAACAAAACAAAATTATAAAATAAAATAAACAATAAAAAACTAAAGTATTCCCAAACTGCCCCTAAGATTTTGATTATATTCATCTGTCTCGCTCTTCTAAATTCTGCATGAACAAAGTTCTATTTAGAAGTGCATACCCCTTTATTTATTATTATTGAAGACATTAAGGTCTAAAGAAGAGAATTCCTCTGCTGCTTTCTAGGATTTAATGCTTTTTTTGTGCAATTCTAAAACTTTTTAAGTTCAAGAAGACAAACACAAATTTTTGTCAATTTTATTTTTTATTTTTTATTTTTACTTTAAATGGCTCCATTTTGAAAAAGACTCTTAAACATGCATTTGTGACCTCAAAAGCATTTTCTGACAATTAAAACTTGAGCAATACATCATAAACGATTTCTTGATTAAAAGATAACTTATTTTTTCTTCTTCAAGCAAGGTGTTAAAGTTGCATGACATTTTACTTGCGATTTTTTTTGTGCTCAATTTCATGTATCTTAATGTTAGCTTTTCTATAATATTTTTGATTAGTTGTAGTACTAACAACATATTTCTTTTAAAAATCTTCTCCTAGATTTTTGATATTTACAAAATTACCCTTAGGGCATGTTTGTTTGTACTCCACTTTTATAAATAAAAGGTAGCGAATTGACTCTGGCAATACTTTTTTAGTTACTTGTCAAGAAATTGACACTTTGCACACTGTGTTAAGTTCTGCATGAGCAAGAAATATTTAGTAAGCCTCGTTTACCCCATATGCATGCATGTACTTATGGAAGCATACAACACACACACACACACATATATATATATATATATATATATATATATATATATATATATATATATATATATATATATATATATATATATATATATATATATATATATGTGTTGTGAAATTCATTTTAACTTTCAAATTTGATTATTTTAATCAAATGTCTCCACTAGTTTATCTCTTGTTCATCTTATCTCCACTCAATATTCTTATATTTATTATTGGTGTTATTAACTTTGCATATTGAATATTCAAATTTGTTACACATCTTGGTTTAATCTTTTTTTGTTTGAGTAATTGATCCTACTACTTCTCTAGAAAGGCCTAATGGTTTCATTTTTATATTATTTTTAAAAATATATTTATTTAAGGGGTTGTTTAGGACCAGTTTTGTTTTTTGTTTTATTTCAAAATAAAATATATTTCTTTTTAAAAATATTTAAAATATCTAAAAGGACCATCTTCATTCAATTTATTGAATGAAGATTTCATTACAAAATCAAAATCAACAATCATATTTTCAAAAGCACAAATGAACATCTTCATTAAATTTATTGAATGAAGATTTCATTTTCAAAGCAAAATCAACAATCATATTTTCAAAAATAATATCAACAAATATATTTTCAAAAATAACATCAACAAACATCTTTTCAAAAATCAAAATTAACAATCATCATTTCAAAAATGAAACAACATTTGGATTTCCTTAACATACCTAAATTTGTTAAGAATCCTCTTTTTCAAAAATCAACAAAAAAAAAATAACATTTGGATTTTCTTAGCATACCTAAATTTGCTAAGAATCCACTTTTTCAAAAATCAACAAAAACAAAACACATAGGATTTCTTTAGCATACCTAAATTTGATAAGAATCATTTTTATCAAAAATCAACAAAAATAAAATATTTGGATTTTCTTAGCATACCTAAATTTGCTAAGAATCCTCTTTTTCAAAAATCAACAAAAACAAAACACATTTGGATTTTCTTATAACTAAATTTGCTAAGAACCCTCTTTTGCAAAAATCAACAAAAATAAAATACAATTGGATTTCCTTAGCATACCTAAATTTGCTAAGAAACCTCTTTTTCAAAAATCAACAAAAAACAAAAAACATTTTGATTTCCTTAGTATACCTAAATTTGCTAAAAATCATTTTTTCAAAAATCAACAAAAATAAAGACACATTTGGATTTTCTTAGCATACCTAAATTTGCTAAGATTCCTCTTTTTCAAAAATCAATAAAAACAAAATAAATTTGGATTTCCTTAGCATACCTCAATTTGCTAAGAATCATCTTTTTCAAAAATCAACAAAAACAAAGACACATTTGGATTTTCTTAGCATACTTAAATTTGCTAAGAATCCTCTTTCAAAAATTAAAAAAAATAAAATACATTTGGATTTGCTTAGCATACCTAAATTTGCTCAGAATCCTCTTTTTCAAAAATCAATAAAAAAAATACATTTGGATTTCCTTAGCATACCTAAATATGCTAAAAATTCTCTTTTCAAAAATCAACAAAAATAAAGACACATTTGGATTTCGTTAGCATAACTAAATTTGCTAAGAATCCTTTTTCAAAAATCAATAAAAACAAAACACATTTGGATTTCTTTAGTATACCTAAATTTGCTAAGAATCCTCTTTTCAAAAGTCAACAAAAATAAAGACATATTTGGATTTCTTTAGCATACATAAATTTGCTAAGAATCCTCTTTCAAAATTCAACAAAAATAAAACACATTTAGATTCTTCATTTAGCATACCCAAATTTGCTAAATGAAGATTTCATTTTTTAAATTCACACATAATTCACAAATAAGGAAACAAAAGAAGAAATTATTTTCAAACACCTCACCTAGCATAATTGCTAAGTGAGTAAATTCCAAAAACATAAATCAAAATAAAATCAATTGACCCTTTTTAATATACATTTTGTTAAATAAAAGGTCCATAAATAATCAAAAAAAATCAAATTCAAATATGAACCTATAGAAGCATCAAACTCCAAAAATCTTTGAACCCATTTTCAACATACAAAAATTTGTTGAAAATGGATTCTACATTCAAAAATCCCCTTTCTAATAAATTCAAAAATCTCACTTCTAAATTCATTTGAGCCCCACTTAAAACTTTCAAGTTGTTGAGTTTGGGTTCAAATTCTAAATCAAAATTCAAAAATCAACAAAGCAAGAAATTTGATTTGGGTTTATTTTTCAATATTATAGACTTTTAGTCAGTTTTAGTCAGTTTCTATTCAGTGTAGTTCAGTTCAATGGCAGCATAGAAGTATGTCTTTATATTTCCTTTTTGGATGGACTTTGCCTTGGATCGGGCCAGCCTCCCGCAATCTGACTTCGCCCACGTCATCCACTTTGGCCGAGGCTTTAAGGGGGCTAGGATCATATGTGAGGGGACCACCCTCATGACAGTCAGCAGGAGCATGGTGACTGGGCAGAAATTGATCATCCAAGTTGAGTTCAGATTCCCTGGCGGGAAGTTGATTAGCGCCTTGATGTGCCCGTGTGCCTTGTTGCCCCAGTATGGGCTAGCACTCACTCGCTGACACCTTCCAAGGGGAAGGCTCTCCTAATTCTAGGGATTTTTTGCTCCACCTTCGAGATTGGGTCTAGTTCTCATACTGCTTGACCTAGCTGGACTCAGTGCCAAAATAAGAACCACATGATCAAGCGGTATCATACCCCCATAGCCAGAGAGTTGGAGGCAGTTTCCCAAGTTGCAATAGAGGAGTTTCCTAGGATGGTTTCCCTGCTGATCGTAGAAAACAAGTTCCACCCTCTCTCTAGATCTGATAGAGAAGATGTTAGGAGGATTTAAGTTTCACCTCTACCAGTAGTACAGTTTCAGGCTCTTATCAGTGAGAGGAGGAGGTCGCATGTTGGCCTTAGATTAATTTTGCACTGAGTAGGAGGAGCTTATGGACGATCAGAGTCTGGGGATCAGTTTGATTTATGCTCAGTCATTCCCTACAGTGCAGGTAGATAGATCAGACAAGAGAGGGCCAGGAAGACTCATACATCAGTGCATATTACTAGCTGGGAGTGGGAGAGGAACAATAGGCAGTCAGTAGCCTCAGCCCTTGTCAAATTTTCAGATCAATGCACTGCCCATGCTGATCATACCAATAACATCTTACTGACGGGTACTACCCACCATAGGAGAGGAGCTCCTATTCAGAGAGAGTCGGTGGTGTCTCCACCACACCTCTCAACTCCACGCCCACCATCTTCGATACATGTTCCAACATCTACCGTTCCAGGGAAGGCCATGAAGGCTGTATGGGAGAATAGAACCCCATTGGTGATCCGACTATGGCCAAGTGATTCCCTTCTAGCTACACCACCTACTGAGGCAAGGCCGATCTCTCATGCTCGGCCTTCTGCCCCGGTTGCGATGGAGAAGGAATGGCGACATTGGAGCATAGTAGTCATTCTATCACCACCACTACCATAGTAGGCTATGGAGATAGTAGCAGCAATTGAGGGAGGAGGAGACAATTCAATCTCCCCCATGGACATAGATCCTCCTATGAGTACCACTTCACCTAAATCTAGTAGCAGTCAGGAGTCTCTATCCTCTAGTGAGTGTAGTCCTCACAAGATCAGCCCTTCAGCAGTAGGGAGGTTAGATGTCTATCTATTCATGACAGTGATCCTACTACCGGTCAACCCCGATCTTTTGTACCTGTTCAGTTGGATCGATCCCTAGATGACATTGTAGCTCAATATCTAGTGGAGAAGAAGGAGATCTTAGGATATACCTAGTCTGATTTAGATGATGAGAATATTAGTTTTGATCCGAATGAAGATGATCTATTAGAGGATTCAGCGAGAGTACACATGGTAGATACCAGGGGTTTCATCTTTCGTGATCAGCAGGGTTTGGAAGGTGCTGCGGCAGAGCAAGAAGACACAGCCTACTCGACCCAACACCTCCTTTAGTAATTAAAGCAAAAGGATGAACAAATAGATAGGATGCGGAAGAGGCTTGAAGACTTGCTAGCGATAGTTTTGACACTTCAGAACCAAGCCCTGATAGTGCATCCTACTATAGCAGAGATTGGTCAGCCTAAGTTATTGCATGTCTTGGATCCAACCAAGACTTCACCTCCAGTAGAGCAAGGCAGCACTAGCTTGTATAGAAAGGTAGTGGATAGTACTTCCATACAGGAAAAAGACATTAAAATCATGGTTGAGCAGTAGGTGAGAGAAGCGTTGGCTCAAGCCCGAAGAGGATCATCAGTTCCAAAGGGTAGACCCTACCTAGAGCAATTTGATGCCATCCAATAACCTAAGGGTTTCATGCCACCTTCTTTCAAGAGCTTTGATGGCAGGCAAGGCAACACATTGAGCTTATACGCGGTGGCGTGATGCTTTACTCTTTCTACTTTTTGTCAGTAGCTTAGTAGGAATAGCCTTCGATTGGTACGTTGAACTTCCCAATAGTTCAATGAAGACTTGTGCTAAGTTGGAGCAACTCTTCATTAAGAAGTTTGCTGGAGCTCTGTAAAGGATGACTGTAGGCGATCTTATTGTGGCTCAACAATACCCTGGTAAGTCTCTTATTATGGCACAACTTGAGTATAAAATGTGAACTACAGCTGTTTGAACAACATGCCATTGAAATTTTATTTAAAAATATTCATGGCCCGGTCACTTTCATTCTCAAAGATTTTACCATCAAAATATTTGAGAAACTAATCAACAAGGCAACTAGCTTACAAGGAGAAGCCAAATAGTTGTCTTTTCTTGATCAATTAATGAAGCCAAAACCACAAAAAGCTTATGAGAAGAAGCCAGGGCAGTGATAATAGTAGACAAGAGAAAGCAGCCTGCTAAAGAGTAGTATGAGAGACCTCGAGCTCCACAACTGTGACTTCTACCTCCTCTACCACCAATGAGGCCCTCGCCACCCAAACCTCCAGCCTTCACAGCCTCTTCCTCATATCCATACATGGTACACATACGCCGGTGGCTATGGTCTACCTACTCTTGTGCATAAACTAAACAAATCATATTCATTTAAGAGGGAGGTAATCAAGAAAATCTTTAAAAATCTCTTTAAGAAACCTGATATTTAGCTATTCGAGCCTAGAAGGACGGAGGAAGTGGGAAAAAGTAATGATCCTAACTTTTGCCCTACCACCGCATGTTAGGTCATGTTTGGAGGATTATTTTAGATTCAAGGACTGGCTTTAGCATAGCTTCAAAATTGGCACCATAGTTATCCTGAAAGAATACCTTATGGAACAACTATGTAGTTCCATTAGGGTAATCCTTAGGGATACCTGCAATCCATTCAAAACCAAAGAAGCTTGGGATATCTCCTTATCCCGAACCTCTAAGAAGATTGTGTCTAAAATCAAGAAACTTTCCTTGCAGGTGCATGAGGCAACTCGAACCTCCAACATCAAGGAAGGTTTGCAAGTTTGTCCAGGGTAACTTAGGGAAAAGGGGAGCTCAACAACAGCAGTAGCAGTAACAACGCATGCCAGCCCAAGTTAACCAAGTAGAGCACCCACTGATCGAGCCCAGCCTCCAGTCCACTGTTGCAGCTACTACATTAGCGAGCACCTCTACTTCAGCTAGCTCTTCTTCTAGTAGATATCTTGTATCAGTGGATGAGGGCATCAAATCCCTCACCCTTCTTACTTTACTTGATTTCTTCTATGTACCTCCTTCAAAATCTAAGAAATTAAGGAATAAAGCTAGTTTGAATTACATCTGTCGCCATTTATAACTAAAACTCTCTAATTCTAAAAACTAATTATAACAACTCTGATCTTTCTCTTTCTGATTCAGAGTTGGACCTTCCTTCTTTGAATACTATGGGTTCACCTCTTGAGATAGACTTGGAATCATTTGATTTTGAGGGTCCCATAGGAGAAGTTGTAGGTGAGCCTGATGAGCAAGTAGAATCTACCACTAGCTTGCCATAAGAAATCACCGAAGTCAACCTCCATAGGGGAAAGGTTCTGCCTCCTAGGGCAGCACCTTAAGGTAAGGGGAAATAAGTAATTAGTTAAGATGATTGAGAAGCCCCTCCACATAATGCTCCACTCATGAATATGCTTGTGGAGGATCAACCCTAAGTGGACTACAATGTCCTCTCTCACCTAAGAAAGTTGTCATCTAAGTTAAGCATATATGATGCCCTTATCTTATCCAAAGAGATGAGAGAATCATTAATCAAGACTCTTCTTGATTTAGAGATATTCTTAGATCAACTGACTGCTATTGGAGAGGAGGCACATTACTCCATAGAAGCCTAATGAGACTTTCATAGATGAAGACCTTCTGCTGGGGGACATGGAGCATAACCATCCCCTCTACATTACAGTGGACATAGGCAGATTCGGACTTTCCAGGGTTCTTATTGATCCAGGTGCATTGATGAACATTATGAGTCTAAAGACCCTTGCTTATTTGAGGATCAACATCTCCATACTCCGAGGAGATTGGATGATGTTGAGAGGATTCAATGAACAAGGTGAGAGGGCTTTAGGTTCCATAGTGTTACCTTTGGAGATAGGTGACTGGAAGACTGAATCCAAGTTCTATATGATTGATTCGAATACTCTTCATTCACCGCTTTGCTTGGTAGGCCTTGGATACATCAGAATAAGATGATTCCATCCTCCTTTCGTCAGTGTATCAAGTTTAGGAAGGATGGGATTGAGTATTGTGTCAAAGGTGATGAAAAGCTATTTTCAGTCAGAGAGATTGAGATATATGAGGATGCAACTTACTATCTTCCTCAAAACACATTTTCTCATGAACTTGGTCAAAATTCAAATTCAAAAGAAAATTAAAAAGAAGAAAAAGAAAAAGAAAAAAATGAATATTCAAGTGAACGAGAAAAGAAAATTGAGGAAGAAGTAGAGTCGCTTATCACATTCCACCCATTGCTCATTCCAATTTATGGACATGTGGGTAGGATGGCTCGACTTTCACCGGGCAGAGGCAGAGGAAGACATAGAGGCAGTCCTAGAGGTAGAAGACACCCTGGTTGGCGGCCAGCCAATAGGGGTTTTGTTCCAGTTTACAGGAGTGGAGGATGAGTCTAATGTGATTAGCATACCAGCCAACCCTCTCAGCGGGTTTCATTGGTGACACTCGAGCTAGACAGCAACATAGACTAGGCCTCTAGACAAAGCATGAATTTATTTGAATCAACTTTATGTGAAACTATCAGGCAGCAGTTAGGAACCTTAGGTCTAATCTCACTTTCATCTCAAAAATTTGAAGGTTTAGTAGTTAAGGAAGCCCCTCAGTCTTCCAAAGATGTCAAACCAAAAAGATTCCTATTAAGATTATCATCCTCAAGTCCAAAAACTGATGTAGGACTTGAGAATCATTCAAATAAAGAATTAATGAAATTGCCTTTTGATTAGTACTCGCCTTGTGTTCTTAATCTTGCAAAGAAGGGTTTGATTTCTTATACATGGTCTAAGCATAGATTAGAGTACTTCGAGAAGTTATGGAACAACAGAGGCAGGGATGTACAATCAAGATCAATACTAGAATTCAGTTCAGTGGGTCCAATCGATGATGATGATTACTGCTTAGTTGTCACCAATAATCTAGAGTCTGATAAGTTCTTTTCACACCACACTAACTCTTATGAAGATATGTGTTTAGAAACTTCAGATGATCCAGATGATCTCCAAATCAAAGATGCATTGCCAGAATTTGAAGAGTAGATCCATTCAATAATTAACAAGCTTAAAGAAATCAACTTCAGGACAAAAGAAATTCCACGCCCGACATAAATCAGTTCGTTGCTGAATGAAGAAGAAACCAATGAATTAGTTAGGTTATTGGTTGAGTTTAAGGACTGCTTTGCATGGAGTTATGAAGAGATTCCTGAATATCTCCTGATGTAGCAATCCACAAACTATCAATAAACCCTAACACCAACCCTGTCAAGCAAGCTTCTAGACGCATGTGATTAGAAATCGAACAATAGGTCATTTAAAGGAAAGAAAGCGATCTTTGGTTTCATTAGGAAGAAAAATACCCCTAGTTAGGCTGTCGTTTTAAGAAGAAGAATGGTCAAATTTATATATGCATCAATTTTAGGGACTTAAACTAGACATGTCCTAAGGATGAGTTTTCTCTTCCTATACCAGAACTAATGGTGGACATCGCCTCATCTCATGCAGTTTTCTCCTTCATGGATGGATCATTTGGCTACAACCAAATCAAGATGGCCCCCGAGGATGAAAGAAACAGTACTTTTTGAACCCCAATCAAAATCTATTGTTATAAGGTCTTGCTTTTCGGCCTTAAAAATCATTATGCAATATACCAACGAGCCATGACTCAGATCTTCAATGAACTCATCCATCATCAGGTTGAGTTCTATGTTGATGACCTAGTAGTCAAAAGTAAAAAAAAGAAAGACCATCTCTTTGACTTGAGAGTAGTTTTTGAATGGTTAAGATAGTATAATGTCAAAATGAATCCCCTGAAGTGTGCATTCGAAGTAGCTTCAAAAAAATTTCTTGGGTTTGTTGTCCGACATCGGGGAATAGAAACAGATCCAGAAAAGATCAAAGCTATCTTAGAAATGCCACCTCCTAAAAGTTTAACTCAACTCAGATCTTTTCAAGGATGGTTAGCGTATCTAAGATGCTTTATCTCCAACTTATCAAGAAGATGCAAGTCATTCTCAACACTTGTCAAAAAAGACACCTAGTTCAAGTGGGATGATAAGTGTCAGCATGCCTTTGAAGATATCAAGTATTATTTGGTGAAGTCACCAGTTCTAGTAGCCCCTATCCCAGGCAAGCCAGTCATCCTCTACACTGCTGCATTAGATGACTCCCTCAGTGCTTTGTTGGCCCAAGCCAATGACAAAGGGAAAGAGAGTGCACTCTACTACCTCAGCTGTCATCTAATCCCTACTGAAGTGAACTACCCACCTATTAAGAAACATTATCTAGCTTTAATCTTCTCATCCCAAAAGCTACAACACTATATGCTTTCTCATAAGGTGAAATTAATTTCCAGAATCAATCCACTATAGTATTTCATGGCATGGCCAATGTTATCTAGACATTTGGCACATTGGTCCATGATTCTCTTATAATTTGATATCACATTCGTACCCCTCCATGAGGTAAAAGGATAAGCACTAGCAGATTTTTTAGCAGCACGCTCATTTCCTGCTGATTCTCTACTTAGTGATGATCTCCCTAACAAATAAATCATGAACCTTGAGGAGATTGATAACTGCCATTAGGAGATGCAATGGTGTGGCTTCCATTCATAAAGGAGAAGCACCACGATCTACTCTACCAGGAAAGACAGGGGTGGGAATAGTTCTCTTTACTCTAGACTGCGATGTGATGAGATTCTCATACTATCTCTCCAATACCTACACCACAATAAAGCTGAGTATGAGGCTTTGATTGTCAGTTTGGAGTTAGTTATTACAGTGTGTGTCAAGAGCATCAATATCTTCAGGGATTCTCAGTTGGTCATCAACTAGATTGCCAGGTATTACAAGGTTCTCAAACCCAAGCTTCATCATTACCACGAGTATACCACGAAGCTGTTGGGGTAAATCTCTGAAGTCACCATCTACAAGGTTCCCTAAGCATAGAATGCAATAGCAGATGCTTTGGCCAAGCTTGCTAAAGAATTGGCATGTGTGGAAGATGAGTCCATTCTAATAAGCGTCCAAAATAGACAAGTCCTATCCCTTATTAATGCTAAACTCATCGAGAGACTTTATCTTGAAGGAGAGGTTGTCGTTGCCAATAAGGACAAGAAGCTGGATTAGAGGCAACCATTCATAGATTACTTGAACACTGGCAAACTACCTCAAGAGAAATCACAAGCCCTTTAGATGAAATAGAGAGCTCTCTTCTATGTTCTTGTGGATGGAACCTTGTGCCGATGGTCCTTCGATCAAATGTGGTTACGCTGTTTGGACAAACATGAAACTCATAGGATCATGACCGAGGTACACTCGGGTCTATGAGGAGTGCATCAATCAAGTTCAAAGATCAAGAGAGTAGGATATTACTTACCTTTGATGAATACAAATTGCATGTATGTATCTAGGATAAGCCATCAGTGTCAGGTACATGGTGTGATCTTACATCAACCACCCAACATTCTACATCTAACATTGGCCTCATGGCCATTTGAGTGTTGGGGCGCTGCCATTGTGGGTCCTATGGATCCTCTTTCTTCCAAGGGTCATCGGTTCATTCTCGCTGCCAACGATTACTTTTCCAAGTGGGAGGAGGCAATCTCACTCAGAGATGTCACAGCTCAGCATGTGCTTTAATTTTTTAAGAACCATATCATATATTATTTCGGGCTGTCTCAATGAATTATATTTAATAATAGTACTACATTCAAAAGCATCAAGATGAACAACATCTCCAGAAGACACGATATATATTGGAGATACTCCACCATCTACTTACCTATGGAAAATGGCTAAGCAAAAGCATTCAACAAAACTCTCATCTAGATACTAAAGAAGATGCTCGATGACAATAAGCGATAATGGAATGAGCAGTTGGTTGAAACCTTATGGGCCTACCACACCACATATAGAACTCCAACTCAATCTACCCCGTTCTCCTTAGTGTATGGGTCCGAAACTGTTCTAGCTATAGAAGTTCAGCTCCCATCTCTAAAGATAGCATTGGGTAGCAAGATCACTGCATAGCAGAATGCAAAGTTGTGGTTAGAAGAGCTCGAAGGATTGGAGGAGAGTCATCTACGGGCATGCCAGAACCTTGAGTTATACAAGACCAAAATGATTCAAGCTCACAACAAGCTGGTCTGCCCTAGGTTTTTTAAGTAGGAGAACTTGTATTAGTCTTAAGGAGGCCAATTTTTGCCCGTTGAAAGATGAGAGGCAAGTTTGAACCCACTTGGGGAGGCCCTTTTGTCATAGAGAAGGCCTACCAAGGAGGATCCTATCAGCTTATTGATTATAAAGGGTAACACTCAATGCTTCCAATTAATGGGCAATTTGAAGAAATATTACCAATAAATCATGTTTGGAAACAATTATCTACAAATGAACAAAATTTCATTCCAATTCATCAAAATATTCTCTTCTTTCGAAGTGTTATTTGCTTGTCTTGTGAATTTGCCATGTCGTATCTAGGATAGGTGTAAGAGAACCCAAGAGGCATCCTATCCATCTTTCACAACATAAACACAATTAAACACATTTCCCCGGTGCTACTAGAGTAGGTGTGAGAGAACCTAAGAGGTATCCTATTTCGATTAGCATGACTAAGTTAGTTTTGAGAGAACCCAAGTGGCATCCTTTCTTAGTGAGAATCCTAGTTTCCATGCATGGTACCATTTTGCCAAATTCCCCAAGCATGTTTAGGGTATGAGTGAGGTAACCCATGTAACGTCCTATTCCCATTAACACAAGTATAAAAATAAACAAAAATCTTTTATCTCAGGCTATTTTGATGTGGGAGAAAATCCCTTATGACACCCACTCATTAGAGTCTTTAGGTCGGGTTGATATACTACCTCTCTAGTCTGCCACACCAATGATCAATTGTTGGGATGATGTGAGTCCCTATGCTTTATTCCTAACTTGACCATTGCAAACTAATGAGTGCCTTGTTTGTTTGGTAGACTTTGCTGCCCAGCCAGTAAGCTACCTCATGTTGATTTGGTTTAAAGAAGATGTGAGTCCCTGCACCTTCTTGTTAACTAATCGTCATTCACTGACTAGGCCGAATATATTTAAGGTTTAAGTTCCCCAGTGGCTCCTTTGCTCTTGACTACATTTGAGTTGATGTAAGTCCCCTAGTGGCATTCACTCAGTAGTCGACCTAGGTTGAATAACACCTGTCGAGCTATAGACAAACTATCCCAATAATTAGCTCCGCTATAGGAGGATGTGAGTCCCCGATGCTTTCTTCCTAGACTGATTATTGCAAATCGATGGACACCTTAGGTTGGTTGATATTCGCTATATTGACGGTGACTCACCTGGTGGATACACCACTCTTGGAAGATGTGAGTCTGCGTGCTTTCTCCTTGAGTTGGCCACCGAATACCTATGCAAATTATCTTCTCCAGGGTTTTGGATCAAGCCCTTAGCTGCCCCTCTCCCTGTGGGCACTCTACTTGGGTCATGTCATTTGCGACCTCATTTAAACACGACCCGGGTTACTTTGGATTGGACAGTCTCCCTTTCCTTGTAGCCACCCCTGTGGTTAAATAATTTATTTAGTGAATGCATAGATTCTCCCTTGGTTAAGTAAATCTGAGATAGGTCTAGGCTGATATAAGCTCCTCCTCAGTATGATCTCTCACAAACCAACAGGGTCCATGATAAATAAATAAAATAAAATAAATAAAATATTTGCTTGTAGATTAGGAATTCAAGCCCCCAAAGGGCCCCTTTTCCCAAGCAGGCATCCTATCTTTAGCAGAACTCCCTATAGGAATTGCCTGACTACTCGAGTTGAGATATGTCCTAGGGTCCGCACTCTCTCTGTAGTAGCCCTTACGTTAGGTTCAATCTATTTTGCCACAAGCAGGTTACCCTAGCAATCATTTCTCTTTGGAAGATATAAGTCTACTACGCATTCTTTCTAGCATGACTTTGTGAAGCCTAGGATGGGTTCAATTTGTTTCCCAAACGTGACCACCCGGTGTAAGTGAAAGATGTGACCAAAACCATTGCAAATTGAAAGGCACTCCTTTGGTTGGATAGTTTTCCCCTTGGCCGCTAAGCTGCTCCCTTTGGTTTAGTAAATCTGAGATAGGTCTAGGTTGATATAAGCTCCTTCTTAGTGTGATCCCTTGCAAACCAATGGAATCCATCAAAAATAATTAAAAAAGAAATAAATTTTGACTATCATTGAGTTTAATTAAGTCCCCCAGTGTCATTCACTCAATAGTGAGCCCTAGGTCAGGTTAACATGTTACCTTATTAATATATCACCCTAGTGGTTCCTTATTTTGGAAGATGTGAGTCCCCATGATTTCTTCTTAAACTTGGCCATTGCAAACTGAAAGACATCCCTTTTGTTGGATAGTCCTACTGTGTGTTTGGTAGACTAGCCCTTTGTATTGATAAATCTGTGTTAGACCAAGGCCCATGGCCCCTACTCAGTGCATTCCATCGTAAACCAATGGGATTCACTCAATAGTTAGCCTTAGGGGCATTCACTCAATAGTTAGCCTTAGGTTGGGTTCAATCTGTTTCCTTACCAATGGATCACCCCAGCAACTGATCCCTACTTTGGAGGATGTAAGTCTACTAGGCTTTCTTCCTAGTACAGCTGCTATAAACCAAAAGGCATCCCTTTAGTTTGTTAGTCCTACTATATGTTTGGTAGACTACCCCTTTAGATTGGTAAACCTGAGCTAGGCCTAGGCCTACATGGCCCCTATTTAGTGCGATCCATCACAAACCAATATGGTCCATCTCAAAATCCAAAATTAAAAAATATGAAATAAACTCAACCCTTCTCCCTCAGTGGTGTTAACTAAATAAATAAAATAAATCCAATCAATCTCTGTCAGTGGAGTCAAATCAAACAACCCAAACAATCAAATCAAATCATCTGCTTCACCTCAGTGAGATAAAAATTTTTCTAGTTCCCCCAGTGGATCTCGAATTTTAATCCCTTAGATTTCACAACCTCTTTCCCTAGTGGATAACTTGAACTTTCTCCCCTAGTGGAGAGTTCAATTTTTCATCCCTAGTGGAGAACCAAATTTTAAACCAACAAATCAAATCAATTTCTCCCAAATGAAACTAAAATCAAATCAAACTTCTCATCCCCTTGTGGATTACCTGAACATGTTTCCCTAGTGGAGGGTTCACATACTCTATCCCTAGTGGATTCCTCTTTCACTCTCTTATGTCTTTGACATAAGTAGAGTCATATTGCACTAAGCTCTTGATTTATTATACACCTTGGGTTAGGAGTAGATTGTTTCTATTAGTGCTTATGATCATTTGGTGTTATTGATTATCTCGGTCAACACTAATACGTACGATGCACCTTGTCAATCACACCACACCTATTGGGCGCCCTTTGTTGACCTCATTTTTAGAATGAGTTCTCAACCTCTCTGTCTTAGACATATGATTCCTCGTAGACACTAAGAGTTCCTTAGTCTTAAGACACTTCTAGTGATTAGGAGAACACTCAACCTAACCCTAGAGACTTAGAAGAGTCAGCCATAGGAATAGGTCATGCCTTAGGGGTGTTAGGAAAACTTGCCTACTTTATAGCTTGAACCAAATCCTTCAAGTCAAACTCCAAATCAATTCCAAATCAAATTTCAAAACTCAAATCAATTCCAAAGTTAATTGATTTTTTAAAATCCACTTCATACTCAAATCCACTTCAAACTCAAATAAACTTCAAACTCAAGTCAATTCTAACTTAATTAATTTTCTCAAACCTTAAATCAATTCTAATAGACTTTCTTCAATCATGAATCAATTCCAAATCATTGAAACCCATGATTGAATTCCAAATTCAAAAATCCTTCCTAAGCCACTTTAATTTCATCTTATTGACTTAGCTAAAATCAAATTCAAATCAATTTAAATTCAAAATATTTTCTCATAACCCATTTGTATGCTCATTTATATTCACAAATATAAATGAAATATAAATTCAAATATTCAAAATAAATTCAAAACTCAAATCCAAATCTAATCAAAATCCAATCTACACCTTTCAAGTCAAATTCTTGAACTTGATCAAATCAACCTCAAATCAATTCAAACCCTTGATTTTTCTTCATCATTCAATCAGTCCTTCAATCATGAAACCAAATATAAACATAAACTTCAATCATCAAACCAAAACTAAATTCAAAATTCAAGCCCAAATCAAACTCATGTTCACCCTTTGAACTTGAAATTATCAAATGAATCAAATCCCATTTAACTCCAAATCACTTGCGAATGGATTTATATTTCAATCATAAGTCCATATGTGAGTTCAATCAAACTTGATTCAAGCTTTGTTCAAGTAAATTAACCCACTTGGGCTCATTTGACCCAAAGTGACCTAAAGTGCCCTTTTGAGCCAAATTCAAATCCTACAAATTGGATTGAACTAAGCCTATCCAAGCCTCACATTGTGAGCAACAATCATCATGAGATAATCAATCACTCAAATTAGGTCAAACCAAGCCAATCCTAGCCTTTGCCCAAGTCAATATTTGACCAAAATGAAACCTAAACTAGCCAAAATCCACCATAGGCCAAATTGATTAAAACCATTGATCAAAACCAGTTTATGATCAATGTTTGAACTTGACCAAGTCATCATTTGAGCCTAACCTAGCCCAATTGACCACTTGACCCAAGTTGACCCAACTTGACCTAAAAAGTCAAAATGTGTCAAATGTTGATCTAAGCCAACTTGATTGAAACTAATGGGTCAAGTTCATTCTAAATCACTTGTTGAACTTGACCAAAGTCTCAATTGGCCAACTAGACCCAACCTAGCCCAATTGACCATGAACCCAACTTGACCTAAAAGGTCAAATCAAGCCAAAACTTAATCAAACCAAAATTAAACTAAACCAAAGCTTGCAAAACATTTCAAAAGACCAACGAAACCTAAACCAACCCATGACCTAGCCCAATTGGGTCAAATAGGTCAAACTGGTCAACATGATCCATTTGACCTAAATGAAACCAAATAAACCAAAACTAAATATGAACCAAATTGAACCAAGCCAATGATACCAAAATATTTCAAATGGTCATATGAACTTGACCCAACCCTTGGTTTGACCCAATTTGACCAATTGATCAACTTGACCCAAATTGACTCATTTAGACCTAAATGGGTCAACATGAGCATAATAATATCAAATCAACTCCAAATTCGTTGAAATTTGGACCAACCCAATTTCAAACTATTCCAGATCTGCCTAAATTGGAATTAAAGCCAAATGACCATTTAATCTATGGCCAATTCCACTTGGAATTTGGTCATATCCTTTTCATGGCCATTTGGCACCCTCTTAGTGGACCAAGTGGACATTAATGAGTGTAGTGCACATGACCCAATGGGTTTGGGTCAGCCTTGACCCAACCCATGGCCAAACTGACCACCCAATAGGAAATTCTCCACAATCACTCCTCCACTCAAAGGAGCACATGGAAACTTCACCACTCCACTCCTCTGGCCAAAACAAACCACGTGGATCTTAAAATGACCTAACCAACTCACTCATGATGATCAATTTGATCAAAATGGAAGACACAAGCTCGACCGTCTGATCCTTGTAGGAGGAGATATACTCCCCCTAATTTTACTTCATTTCTAATCTCTTGCAATAAATTGAGTGATAGGAACCCAGAGGAAGCTCCCCAAGTTCTCTCCTGCATTCCCAAGCTCTCCCCAAATTCCCATTCTTGATTTAGCATAAACCAAAAATAGGGGAAGTGAAATGAAATCTAAACTCACTAAATTCGATACCAAACTCCAATTCTTCTTGCAAGAACCTTCAAGGCACCAAGTCGAGTTGATCCAAAGCTTTTTCCAAGCTTCCAAGACATGGGAAGGAGGGGTTTGGCCAAAGCCATAAGCACTTGAAGCTCATCTTGGCCAATAGTAGGATCCACTTGATCTCAAGCCTTTAAACCTTCAATAGGGTTTCATCTCCACAAGATGAAGCAACCTCAATGTTTGGGAGCACCGGTGATAGCCTCCCGTGAGGTATGCCTCAAAACTGAGCTTAGTGTAGGAATTATTTGGTCCTTTATGAAGGGAACTTTCATCCCATTGCAATTCAATCATTGGATGTCTTTCTTCTTATCCTTAGATTGTGTGTGCTCAATCCCTACTCAATCTGAGCTCAAGTGAGCTTAGATCAAGCCTTGAAGGATGGATGATTGCCATCTCCCGTAGGCAAGAGCAGGGATGAATCATGGACCATCCATCTCGCATGTTTTGGATGGACAATCCTAATTAATCTAAGTTAGATCCCGTGATTAATCGCTTTGATACCACAACTTGATCTTAACTGTCCAATCTTTGATCAGATGGTCCAAAGGAAAGCGCGTAGCACCATTGGCTGACCGTGCAGCCGATGTGAAAACTTAAATAACCAATCCCACTGCACCACATGGAAAGCACGCACCGCATCAGCGATCCACGTGGCGTCGACGGGGTTAGTTATATAATTAGGGTTATTTAATTATCCTTACTCATTGAAACTTCAAAAATACAAAACTAAATGTAGAAAAATCAGAATAATATGAATGAGGGCTCATTTTAAAGATATTTAAAAGGGGAATAATATAAAATAAATTTTAATTAATTTTGAATAATGGAACTTCCTTAATTTGGGTTTATTTGAAATCTTAATAACCTTAATTACTCCCTAATGACTTCATTAATTAACTCTAAACTTCTTAGGCATGTTTTGGAAGATAACCTCTGCCTCTCATAATTTTCTTGGAATTTATTAATGAGTTAATTAGGGAAATCAATTAATGAATACCTAATCACTCTGTTAATGTAATTAAGGAAAATTAAGCATGTGAACAGTGATTTAATCTTTTAGTTAAGATAATTAAATATTATTTAAGGGATCAGGAGGTTTATAGAATAATTTTGAGATATTTCCTTTAAGCTATTTCCTAAATCCCCTTTCTTCCTTAATCCAAACCTAATTAAGAGTTAACCCACTAATAATCTTCTTAATTAACTTGATCAAATTTTCAAAATTAATCTGAACTTAATCAATCCTTTGCTGGGTAGATACTTAGGTGTTCAATAACCTAAGTAAGCTTAAGAAAATCAGATCCAACCTACATGTGTGGGAAGGGTTTTGAAAGTACTTAATTAAACCTTTTAGCTTAATTAATCATCAATTATGAGCCAATTGCATTAGGCCCTTTTTTTTCTTAGGGTGCGTTACTGATTTAAATTCAATGTGGTTGCATATCATATATTGGTTCACAATTGTTTGAATAATTATGTTAAAGAGGTATAGATAAGGGGTAATTAATGAACTTAATTTACACCTTAACCTAAGCAAAAGATAAAACTAATCTAATGGTTCTAAAAATTAAACTAAAACAACACATATAGGTGGGGGATGGGTTAGGACCAGCAAACCTTTTCACATTTCCTAAATTTGAATCAAACTAAAAATTTCTTTAAATAATTTGATTCCTTTTAAATGATCTTATTCCATAGAATTATCTTTAGGAACTAATTAAGGTGAAAGAAATTACATGCTTACATCACTTTATTTCTTTTCTAACATGCTAAATGTGTATGCCATTTGAAAATCATGCATTCAGGTCTTTTGAAACATCAAATTAAAATGAAATGTTTCTTTTATGTCAAATTATATATTTTGGATAAAATAAGAATATGAATGGCTATTATCACTACTAAATCCAAAATTATTTTCAAAACTTAGAAATTAAATTACAAATGAAAGGTATGGTAATTACTTATAAGCTTGTATGAGTATAAAATGTGCATATATTTCTCTTCTCTTTTAACATAGTTTTGAATAGGATTTTCAAAGTGTATAATTCATTTGAAAAGAACACGACACTTGCTTGAATCCATTCATATTCATTCCTATGTTATCCGTTAAGTGGGACCTTCACATTTACACATGTAAATTTTATAACTAATTCAAGACAAACAAACATAAATCTTTTTGCATGACTATTTTTCCATTCATTTATGTTTGTACATGCACATGCATTTAAGAAAAGGAGTATATTAGTTAGGACATCTTGGGGTTGCGAGGCTTTAAGTAACCCTAAGAAGGTCTTGTACCTTATACCCTTGGTGTAGAAAATAAAGGCGTCATACTCACTTAAGTCTTTCATACATGTAAATGTGCATATGAATAATGGATAAAATAACCCATCTTTTCTACTTAACAAAATCTTGCATACATAAAAAATTCTAAATTTCTTTAAGCAACACCCCTTAGCATTCATCATTAAGGTGTGCTTACATTTTCATTTGTATGTATAGATATGCTTAGGGTTCATCCATATGAATGTTACATATGTTGGAAAAAATAAAGTGTTGTGTGTTTTGTGATGGTAATTCACTTTACTTAATCTTAGAATGCCTTTCTCCTTGAATAGGTTTATTTAGGTAAAATAAAAACTTTGGATTAATTAAAATAGGTAATAAAATATTTACTAAGTAAAAATCAATAATGAATCTACTTTAGAAATTACTTAGGGTATGGAGGAAAGAGAAGTCCTCTTCTCTTTTCCTCTCTTTATAACACTTAGTTATTAATTATAGATTCATTCAAAACAAATTAAATCATTAAATAAAATTTAACCAAATCAACTAGACCGCTTAAATGAAATCACCCTCTAAGTTGAATGCTTCATACTTAGAAAATTCTAACCTTAAAGCTTAACTAAGACATACCACATAAGCCTTAAATGGCACACACATTAGGCTAAGTCACCACTTCTAGTCCTATGTTAGGGCGGTGCTTGGTTTGATGTTTACTTTTATTTAATGATGTGATATTTTAGTCTGGATATTAGGGAGTATGTGCGTAGACTTAATGGCAGGGCTATCTTAGTCTAATAATTATCTTCTATAGGGGATTATGCTTAAGGGGCGTTGTAATAAAAATATAAATATTTTTGCTGTGCAGAGTGCTTATACCCCTAAGCATAATCCAAAATAGGTTAGGTGGACTTAGTTACCCATGTGTAGGGTGCTAAGTCCAATTTATTTATATGCATGCTTGGGATTGTGTAGTTTGTTTAGCTAATCTCTATTTTATAATTTTTAGTTAGATTTACTTTTCCTATTTTCATGTAAATTTATAATTAGGATTTGGAATGATTGATATGGGAGATTCGGATGAACATTGGTCATAAGACTATGTCTTATGTACCATATGAAGCCTTTGGAGCAACCAAACTCCAATCAACCAAAAGAAGAAAGAAGAATAGAAGAATGAAGATTCCCACAACATGAGTTTTTTGTTGTAATTAATTCATTTATAATTCAGGTTGTAAAGGGTAGAGCTCGGCTACCCAATTAGTTTTTGGGTTTATGCAGTGAAGCCTGACCACAAAAGATCTTTTATTCTTTTACGCTAGCTTTATAAATTATATGATATTTGTTTAGCATGCACATTAAAATGACATATTTTCCTAGTTTCTTCCTTGCTTTGATGTATGGCCTGGATGATGATTAGGCTCTTAGAAAAATAAATTTTCTATCCAATTAATCAACTCCAAACCAAAACTAAACAACTCATAACCTCACATAAAGCCTAGGTTATAAAGCAAGATAAAAGATTTAGCATCCCCTTTGCTAGAAGTTGTATGTTTTCACATTAAGCATAAAAAGCATCTTGTTTCACTCTTATTATGGAGGGCTTCCATCTTTGCTAGAGAACTCAGCTTGACCTTTGGGAGCCATGGTGGAAACACACCTCCTTTCTTGCTAATTTTGGCCCATAATCCAATTTCTCATGCATTAAGCATATGAATCCCATAGCCTATCTCGAATGAATTATCCAAAAATAAAAATAAAATATAACAAAAATTTGCTTTATATTTAAGTCATTAATCATGCCCTACATGATCTAGTCTCTTAGGGAGTGTGTTTAAGGACTTGGTTTCTTTCTAAATAAATAACAATCTAGCTATCTTGAAAATGCATATGACTTGCCTATATGTATTTAAAATCGTAGGAGGAGTTAGTTGACGGCCACCCCCAAGATGTTGTAAGTCTAATAGTTGGGGGGTTTATCCTCTCTTATGGAGGTAAACTAAATATCCATTTTTGCCTTATATTTAAGTCATGCTTTGGCCCTCGTCAAAGCTCCCTAAATTTAGGTTCAGAGGTTGTTACTTCCCTATGTGGGATATAAACATAAATCTTCACCTCTTAGGCATTTCCATGATCTAGTATCATGGAATTGTAAACCCTATATTTCTAATAAAAAGTTCAACTCAAAAAATAAATCACTTCAATTTTAAAAATATAAAACCCAACTAAAGGATAGTTTGGGATGCTTACTAGGCTTCCTAGTATCATAAGCATCCCCTACTTATCTTCCTTTAGTTTCGATAATGACTCCCTCCTCTTGATCAATTCCACTTGATCTTCTAAAAATAAACTAATTGATTGATAGTCCTATCTTTGAAATCTTTGGAGTCAATGACCATTTATCTTATTTGAGAGTATTCTTAAGGAATCACATTCCTTAGGATGTAATTAACTATGGGGGCATGCCCTTATAAGGAACTTAACGAACCCAATTTAAAATAGACCCTACTTTACTTTTCCATGTAAAGTAGGGCAAGAATCTTTGGTACATTTTGAAGACCCATAGTCCTTAGGAGTCCTTATTAAGGTGATTAGGTCCATTTGTAGGATGGTGACTTATCTCTATAGTAATACATCATTCATTTCTAATAAGAACATCTGTGGATCTACGTGGTGTCCAACATAAGAAGTGTTATTTTTGATATTTTATCTTTGGTTCTTCATTTTATTTCTTTTTCTTAGAAAGATTAGATTGAATGATTAAAAGATAAAATTTCACAACAGATAATTGAGTTAATCAACCTAATTATCTCAACCCAAGCTCAATTGGATTTAGATTTCAATTCAAATAAGTTTAATTTAGATTTATGTTGAGTTTCAATAAATTTGGGTTTAATTTGGGACTTGGCTAAAGAGGTAGGCATGAGCTTCTTTAGGGCATAAGATGGGTAAGTCTCCTTGGGTCCTAAGGCTTAGCCTAATCCTATGGCAAACCCTCCTAAAGTCTCTAGGTTTAGGTTAAGTGTTCACTTAGCCACTAGAGTTTCATGAAGGAGCTCTTGGTAGAAGACTCCTAGACCTATGATAGGAAGATTGAATCCTCACTCTAAAAGTGAGGTCAATAAAGTCATAGATAGTACCTCCGTGCATGAGAAGGACATCAAGAAGATGGTGGAGCAACAAGTGAGGGAAGCATTGTCACTAGCCTGAGGGGACTCATCCATTCCAAAGGGTAGACCGTATCCATAGGAGTTGATGTAGTCCAATACCCCAAGGGGTCCTACACTTCGATGACAGTGAGAACACACAACAATATATGGCATATTTTAGAGATGACTGTTGCAACGCTGGTGGCAGTGACACACTCCTCTTCCATCTTTTCGTTAGCAGTCTATCAAGTGTTACATTTGATTGGTACATCAAACTGCCCAATGATTTAGTGAAGACTTTTACTGAGTTGGAGCAAATCTTTATCAAAAGATTTATTGGAGCCCAGCAGAGGGTGACTGTGGGTGATATCCTTGTAGAGAAGCAAAAGCACAATGAGTTCCTTGTTAATTATATCTTAGGTGGCGTAACATGAGTATGAAATATGAACCACAGCTATCCGAACAGCATGCCATTGAAATTATTCTCAAGAATATCCATGGCCCGGTCGCCTTCATGCTCAAGGGTTTTATAATTAAGACATTTAAAAAATTAATCAACAAGGCAGCCAGTCTATAAGCGAAAGCCAAACAATTGCCTTTCCAAGACCAATCATCCAAACCCAAGCCACAGAAAGTGTTTGAGAAGAGGCTGGGGATAGTTTTGTCGGTGGACAGAGGGAGGCAACCAGCTAGAGTTCAGTTTTAGAGACCACAAGCTGATCAATCTCCTTTGCCACCTCCTCCTCCACCACCTCAGCCATCATACTAGCCACCACAGCTATCACAGTGGCTGCCACCATCGTCTCCATAGCAGTACACTTAGCAGTGGTATTCATATCCACTGTTAGGTGGCTACTATCCATCTACTCTTTTGGACAAGTTAAACAAGCCCTATTCATTCAAGAAGGAGGTAGTCAGAAAAATCTTTAAAAATCTCCTAAAGAAACCTGATTTCCAACTACTAGAGTTAGGCCTTGTCTTAGAGAATTGTATCACTTTTAAGGACTGGCTTGAGCTCAGTTATAAGTCAGGAGCCATAGTTATCCCTAAGTAATATCTATTAGAATAACCATCTGGTTCTGTTAGAGTAATTCTTGAGGATACTTGCAATCCTCTTAAGACCAAAGAAAGTTAGAATATCTCTTTATCCAGAACCTCTAAAAAGATCATCTCTAAGATCAAGAAATTTTCATTGTGGGTGCCTGAGGTAGCTCAAACCTCCAACACCAAGGAGGGTTTGCAGGTTACCAAGGACAACTCAGGGAGAGTGAGCCTAACAACAACAACAGCTCACCACGCTTGCTCAGGATAGTCCAGTAGCGTAACCACCATCCGAGTTTAGCACTCCCTCCACCATTGTTGCTACTACTTTTTTTGCTAGCTCCTCTTCTACCGGCAAGAGCATTGTATCAGCAGATAAGAGCATCAAATCCCTTACTCTGCTTACTTTACTTGATTTCTATCATGTACCTCCACCTAAAATAAATTCAATGAAGAAAGCTGATTCTACTTACATCTTGTCTACTTCTGATGCTCCTGATTTTATCCCTATTGAAAACTCTCTAAGTCTAAATAATAATAGCTCTAATAATTTTGATCCTTTCTCTTTTGGTTCAGAATCAAACTTTCCTTTTTTTTGAATCAATCGAGTTCACCCATTGAGATTGACTTGGAGTCATCAGACTCCAAGGGTCCCATAGGAGAAGCTGTAGGTATATCCGATGAGCAGATAGAACTTTCAGCCAACCCACCACATGAAGTCACAAAAGTCAATCTACATAGTGACGAAGTTCTACCTCTTAGGGTAGCACCTCAAGATAAGAGTAAGCAACTCATTGGTTCTAGTGAGCAGATAGCCCCTACACAGGATGCTCCACCAATGGATATGCTTGTGAAAGACCAGCCCAGAGTTGATTATAATCTTCTTGCTTATATTAGAAAGTTGTTAGCTAAATTATAATCAAGACCAAGTACAACCGTCCTCCCTACATTATAATAAACGTTGGTAGATCTGTTATCCGAGTCCAGTTAACTTAGATGCATCGATATGATCTAAGAACCCCTTGTGAGGATCAACATCTCCAAACTCTAAAAAAAAAGGATGATGTTGAGAGGATTCAATGAACAATGTGAGTGGGCCTTAGGCTCCATAGTGTTTCCCTTGGAGATAGATGATTAGAAGACTGAAGCCATGTTTCACATTATAGACTCAGATACATCTTTTAATGCTTTGCTTGGGAGACCGTGGATACATGCGAACAACACCGTTCCATCCTCTACACCAATGTATAAAGTTTGTGAGAGGTGGGATCACCTACTGTGTCAAAGGAGATCTCAAGCCATTTACAGTTCATGAGGTTGGCATATACGAAGATGCATCTTACTACCTCCCTCAAAAATAATAAATCTATTCTCATGAACTTGACCAAAGTTAAAAAATAAAAGAAAAGGAAAAAAATAAAAATAAAGAGAAAAAGAAAAAGAAAATGAAAATGAAAATGATAGGGAGCAAGAAATAGACTTTGAGGAGGATGTAGAGCCTGACATTAAATTTCGCCCATAGTTCGTTACTCTATTCAAACATATGGGTAAGATGACCCGACCTCCACCAGGCAGAGGAAGAGGCCAATTCAGAGGCAGTCCCATGATTGGAAAACCTCCTTATTAGCCACCTAATAACAACTACAAGGAGTACACCTACTATCTATATAGACTTAAATTCTATTTCAGAGGATGAGTCTTATATGGTTAGCATGCTAGCCAGCTCTTCTCAGCTGCAGATTCCTTTGGAGGTTACCCTTGAGCCAGATAATGATGAAGACTAGCCTCAAAGGCAAATCATAAGTGTATCCAAGTCTATATGTTAAAGTTTTAAGCATCAATTATGAACCTTAGCTCTAACCCCACTTTTCTCACAAAAAGTTGAGGGTTTGATAGTTAAGGACACCCTTAAATCATCCACAGATGTGAAGACTCAGATGTTCTTTCTAGGAGCATCATTCTCAAGTTAAGAAGTCAATGTAGAACTTAACGATGATTCATATAAAGATTTAATAGAATTACATTTTGATTGGTACTCATCATGTGCTCATAACCTAGTAGAAAAAGGGTTAATCCCACATACATGGTCAAAGCACAAGTCAGACTATTTAAAAAGAATATAGAAGAACAAATGCAAAAGCTCTTAATCAAGATCGGGACTAGGATTCAGTACAGTGGGTCCAGTCGATGATGATGATTAATGCATAGTCATCAGCAATCATTTGGAATATTATAGGTTCTTTTCAAATTACATTAACTCATATGAGGAGGTGTGCTTAGAAACTTTAGATGGTTGAGATGATTTTGAAGTCAAAGATGCACCGCCAAAGTTCAAAGAAGAGATCAAATCAATCATTGATGAGCTCAAGAAAATTAATTTAAGAACTTAAGGAGATCCACGCCCGACATACATTAGTTCCTTATTGAATGAAACTGAAACCAATGACTTAGTTAGGCTATTGACTGAGTTCAAGGACTGCTTCACATAGAGCTATGAAGAGATGCCCAGTTTATCTCCTGATATTACAGTCCATAAACTAGCAATAGAACTTAGTGCTAACCCTATCAGGTAAGCTCCTAGATGCATGCGATTAGACATTGAACAATAGGTCATTTTTGAAGTCAAGAAACTAATCATTGTTGGTTTCATTCAGAAAGAAAAATACCCTACTTGATTGTCCAGTGTCATCTCAGTTAAGAAGAAGAATGGATAAATTCGTATATGCATCAATTTTAGAGATCTAAATAAGGCATGTACAAAAGATGAATTTCTACTATCGACACCAGAACTGATGGGGGACATTGCCTCATCTCATGCAGTCTTTTCTTTCATGGATGACTCATCTGGATATAACCAAATAAAGATGGTCCCTAAAGATGAAAGAAATAATGTCTTTAGAACCCTATGGTGAAAAAATTTTCATCCTTCATATATTCTTCTTTTTTGAGGAGAAAAAAATGAAGGATAAAAATAATCAACTTTTTTTGTGTTGGACACCACGTAGATCCACAGATATTCTTATTAGGGTGATCGGGTACTACATTAAGGAATGGTGTACTATCTCGAGAGATAGAAGTCACCATCCTACAATGGACCTAATCACATTAATAAGGACTCCTAAGGACTATGGGTCTTCAGATGTACCAGAGATTCTTCCCCTACTTTACTTGAAAAAGTAAAGTAGGGTTTATTTTAAATCAAGTTCATTAAGTTCACTATGGAGGCAAGCCCTCATAGTTAATTATATCCTAAGGAATGAGATTCCTTAAGAATACTCTTAATTAAGGTAAATGATCATTATCTCCAAACATTTCAAAGATAGGACTATCAATCAATTGGTTTATTTTTTAGAAGATCAAGTGGGATTGATCAAGAGGAGGGGGTTATTATCGAAACCAAAGGAAGATAAGTAGTGGATGCTTATGATACTAAGAAGCCTAGTAAGCATCCCAAACTATCTTATGGTTGAGCTTTATATTTTTAAAATTGAAGTGATTTATTTGTTTGAGTTGAATTTTTATTAGAAATCTAGGACTTATAATTCCATAACACAAGATCATGGAAATGCCTAAGAGGTGCGGATTTATGCTTGTAGCTTGCAAAGAGAAGGAGGAGTCTTTGAACCTAAATCTAGGGAGCTTTGGTGAGGGTCGAAGCATGACCTAAATCTAAGGAGAAAATGGGTATATGGTTTACCTCCACAAGAGAGGATAAATCACCTGACTGTTGGACTTACAACCGCCTGGGGGAGGCCTCCAACTAACTCCTCCTATGATTTTAAATACATGTAGGCAAGTATTATACTTTTGCAAGATAGCTAGGCTGTTGTTTATTTAGAAAGAGACTAAGTCCTTAAACACACTCCCTAAGAGACTAGATCATGTAGGGAATGATTAATGACTTAAATCTAATGCAAATTTTGTTATGTTATATTTTTATTTTTGGACAATTGATTTGACACGGGCTATGGGATTCATATGCCCAATGCATGAGAAATTGGATTATGGGCCAAAATCAATAAGGAGGTGTGTTTCCACCATGATTCTCAAAGGTCAAGCCAAATTCCCTGGCAAAGGTGGAAGCCCTCTATAAGTAAGTGTGAAGCAAGATGCTTTTTATGCATGATGTGAAAACATACAACATCTGGGTAAGAGGTTGCTAAATATTTTATCTTATTTTATAACCTAGGATTTAGGTGAGGTTATAAATTATTAATTTTTTTAATTTTGAGTTGATTAGTTAGATAGAAAATTTAATTTTTCCTAAGAGCCTAATCACATCTAGGCCATTCATCAAAGCAAGGAAGAAACTAAGAAAACATGCCATCTTAATGTACAAGCTAAACAAACATCAAACAATTTCTAAAGCCCCACAAAAGAATAAAATGACTTTTTTGGTTGAGCTCCATCGCACAAACCCAAAAACAAGTTGGGCAACCGAGCTCTACCCTTATATAACCCGGATTACAAATGAATTAATTTCAATCAAGAAGGAATTCATGTTATGGGGGTCTTCATTCTTCATTTCTTCTTTTCTTCTTCTTTCTTCTTTCTTTTTTTGGTTGGTTGGAATGTGGTTTCTCCAAAGGCTTCACATGATACATAAGATAGTCTTATGATCAATGTTCAACCTAATCTCCCATAACATTCATTCCAAGTCCTAATTGAAAAATTACATAAAAATGGGAAAAGTAAATATAACTAAAACCTGCAAAATAGAGATTAGCTAAACAAACTACACAATCCCAAGAATGTATATGAATAAATTGGACTTAACACCCCACATATGGGTAACCAAGTCCACCTGGCCTATTTTTGGATTATGCATAGGGGTATAAACAACCTAAACAACAAAAGTATTTATATTTTTATTACAACACCCCTTAAGCACAATCCCCTACAAAAGATAATGATTAGAGTATGATCATCCTACCAATCAGTCTATGCACATATACCCTAACATCTAGACTAGAACATCACATCATAAAATAAAATCAAGCATCAAACCATGCATCACCCTAACATAGGACTATAAATGGTGACTTAGCCTAATGTGTGTGCCATTTAAGGCTTGTGTGGCATGTCTTAGCTAGGCTTTAAGGTTAAGATTTTCAAGTATGAAGGGTTCAACTTAGAGGGTGGTTTCATTTAAGTGAGTTAATTGATTTGTTAATTTTATTTGATGATTTGATTTAGTTTGAATAAACTTATAATTAATTATTAAGTGTTGTAAAGAGAGAAAAAGAGAAGGGAACTTCTCTTTCCTCTCTACCTTAAGTAATTTCTAAGATAGATTCATTAATGATTTTTGTTTAGTGAATATTTTATCATGTGTTTTAATTATTCTTAAGTTTATATTTACTATAAATCAACCTATTCAAATGAGAAAGGCATTTTAGGATTAGCTAAAGTGAATTACTATCACAAAACACACAACACTTTATTTCTTTCCAACAAGTGTAACATGCATATGAATAAACCCTAAGCATATCTATATATATGCAAATGGAAATGTTAGCACACCTTAATGATGAAAGCTAAGGAATATTGCTTAAGGAAATTTGGATGTTTTATGATGCATGATTTTGTTAAGTAGAAAAAGAGAGATTCTTTTATCCATTAATCAAATGAACATTTACATGTATGAAAGATATAAGTGAGTACGACGCCAATATTTTCTACACTAAGGGTATATGGTACAAGACCTTCTTAGGGCTACTTAAAGCCTCGCAATCCCAGGATGTCCAGACTAATATACCACTTTTCTTAAGTACATGTGCATGTACAAAAAGAATTGAATGGAAAAAGAGTCGTACAAAAGTTTTTTATGTGTTTGTTTGATTTTGGTTGTTTAATATACAAAAAGAATTGAATGTGAATATCCTTCTTGAATAATAACATAGGAATGAATAGGAATAGATTTAAGAAAGTGTTGTGTTATTTTCAAATGAACTATACACTTTGCAAATTCTATTCAAAACTATATTAAAAGAGAAGAGAAGGAAAGTCACATAATGCACATCTTATGTTATACTCACATGCAAGTTTATAAGTAATTATAAGAAGCATACCTTCCATTTGTAATGTTTGATTTATAAGTTTTGAAAGTAATTTTGGATTTAGTTAATAGCCATTCATATTTTTTACTTTAGCCAAAACATGCAATTGGACATAAAGAAAATATTTCATTTTAATTTTATTTTTCAAAAAGTATGAATGCATGATTTCATATGACATACAACATTTAACATGCTAGGAAAGAAATAAAGTGGTGTAATCATGTAATCTCATTCACCCTAATTAATTCCTCAAGACAATCCTATGGAATAAGATCATTTAAAGGGAATCAAAAGTTGTTTAAAGAAATTTTGTTTTAATTTTTGAGTTTGATTTTATTTTTGGAAATGTGAAAAGTTTTGATGGTCCTAACCCATCTCCCTCATGTGTATGTTGTTTTAGTTTAGTTTTTAGAACCATTAGATTGATTTTATATTTTATTTAGGTTAAGGTGTATATTAAGTTCATTAATTACCCCTTACCTACACCTCCTTAACATAATTATTCAAATAATTGTGAGCTAACATATGATATGCAACCACATTGAATTTAAATCAATAATATACCTAGGATATAAAGGGGTTTAATGCAATTTGCTCATAATTATTGATTAATTAAGCTAAAGGGTTTAATTAAGTACTTTCATAACCTTTCCCACACATGTAGGTTGGATTTGATTTCCTTAAGTTTACTTAGGTTATTGAGCAGCTAAGTATCTACTTAAGAAAGGATTGATTAAGTGATTAAGTTGTTGGGTTAATTTTTGATTTTAAGTTTGGTTAATTAAGCTATTTAATGAAATATTTAAATCTTTAATCAATTTATAAATTAATTAATTTCTCATTCAAATGAAATAGACTTAGGGGAAAACATTTGGAAAAGGCATCCTAATCTCATTACCTAAGTCTATCCACTATTCCATGATGATTAACAAATTTAATTAATGAATTTATCATCATTTAATAGGTTAATTAATCCTTTAATTAATTAAGGGAGTGATTAGAGATGAAACAAGCAATTACATAAATTAATCCAATAATAAATTTCAAGAAAATCAAGGGAGGTAGAGGTCATCACTAATTAACCCCAAGGAATTTGGAATTAATTATTGATGTAATTAAAGGGTAATTAACATAATTACATCCCTAATAAAACTTAAATTGAGCAAATGTTACTATTTAAAATCAATTAAAATTAATTTTATATTATTCCCCTTTGAATTATCTTTAAAATGAAGTTGAGTTTGTATATTTTGGATTTTTCTACATTTAGTTATGTATTTTTTAAGTTTTTGTGACTATTGCTTAATTAAATGGCCTAATTATATAACTAATCTCATCGACACCACGTGGACCACTGACGTGGCATGCGCTTTCCATGTGGCATGTGCTTTTCACATGGCATGATGGGATTGGTTATTTAAGTTATCACATCGGTTGCACAGTCAGTCGGCGTCGCTACGCATTTTCTCCTTGGATCGTTCGATCAAAGATCAGACGGTTGGGATCAAACCCATAGATTGAAAGGGATTAAAGGATGGGATCTAATCAGATTAAGCATGATCATCCATCTAAAACATGCGGGATGGACGTTACATGATTCATCCCTGTCCTCGCCTGCGGGAGATGGAGGCCATCCATACTCCATGGCTTGATCTGAGCTCACTTGAGCTCAGATTAGGTAAGGATTCAACCCACACCATCAAGAGGTAATAAGGAAGACATCCAATGGTTAAATTCACCTGGGATGAAAGTTCCCTTCATAAAGTACTAAAGAAAATCTATCTTAAGCTCAGTTTTGAGGCATACCTCGCTAGAGGCTATCCCTGGTGCTGCTAATCATTAAGGTAGCTTCATCTAGTGGAGACGAAGCCCTGTTGAAGGTTTTATGGCTTAAGGTTGAGTGGATCTTCCTATTGGCTAAAGCTCCCTTCAATGGCTTGTGGCTTTGGTATAGCTCCTCCTTCTCGTGGCTTGATTGCTTGGGATTTTATTTGGGTAAGCTCGATTGGGTCCTCTGGCAGTGCTTGTAAAATTAGAGTTTGGTGGTGAACTGAGCAAAGTGGAATTTCATCCTACCTCCCCTATTTTTGGCTTAAGGAAACCAAGAATGGAGAATCGGGAAGAGCTTGGGGATTGGTTGACAGAGCTTGGGGAGCATGCCTTAGGTTTCTCTGGCTCAATCGACTACAAGTCCTCTAAAATGAGATGGAATTAGGGGGAGTATATCTCTCCCTATAAGGATTTGATGATCGTGAACTATCCTTCCATTTTCATCAAATTGATCACATGGAATGGGTTTGTTTGGCTGTTATAGGTTCCATGTGATTTGATTTTGGCAGAGGGGTGTAGTGGTGGAGCTACCCATGTGTTAAATGAGTGTGGGAGTGATTCCATGTGAAGAATTTTCCATTAGGTGGTCAGTTTGGCCATGGGTTGGGTCAAGGTTGGCCCAAACCCATTGGGTCATGTGCAACACACTCAATAGTGTGCATTTGGTCCACTAAGAGGGTTCCAAGTGGCCATGAAAAGGAATTGACCAAATTCCAAGTGGAATTGGCCATAGGTTGTCCCTTGACCTAGGAGTAAAATGGTGATTTGGCTTTGATTTCAATTTAGGCAGATTTGTAATAGTTTGAAATTGGGTCGGTCTAAATTTCAATGAATTTAGAGTTGATTTGATATCATTTGTGGCTCATGTTGACCCTTTTAGGTCAAAATGGGTCAACATAGGTCAAGTTGGCCAATTGGTCAAATATGGTCAAACCTAGGTTGGGATAAGTTCATTTGACCGTTTGAAATATTTTGGTATCATTGGTTTGGTTCAATTTGATTTGTATTTGATTTTTTTTTTCATTTGAGTTCACTTAGGTCAAATGGGTCAAGTTGACCAATTTGACCCAATTGGGTTAGGTCATAGGTTGGTTTAGGTTTGTTTGGTAATTTGAAGTGTTTTGGTAGCTTTAGATTCAATTAATTTTGATTTGGTTCGATTTAACCTTTTAGGTCAAGTTGGGCTCATGGCTTATTGAGCTAGGTTGGGTGTAGTTGGTAAATTGAGGCTTTGGTCAAGTTCAATAAGTGATTTATAATGAACTTCACCCATTGGTTGCAATCAATTTAGCTTGCATCAAGATTTGACCCATTTTGACTTTTTAGGTCAAGTTGGGTCAACTTGGGTCAAGTAGCCAATTGGGTTAGGTTAGGCTTAAATGATGACTTGGTCAAGTTCAAACATTGATCATAAACTGGTTTTGGTCAATGGTTTCAATCAATTTGGCCTATGATAGATTTGGTCAAATGTTAACTTGGTCAAAGGCTAAGTTTGACTTGGTTTGACCCAATTTGAGTGAATGATCATCTTATGATGATTGTTGCTCACAATGTGAGGCTTTGATAGGCTTAGTTCAATCCAATTTGGGTAGGATTAGAATTTGGCTCAAAAAGGTGCTTTAGGCTTTGGTTCAAGTGAGCCTAAGTCGGTCAATTGACTTGATCAAGGCTTGATTCAAGTTTGGTTGAACTCACATATGGATTTATGATTGAAATATAAATCCATTTGCATGTGATTTGGATCAAATGAGTTTTGATTCATTTGATAATTTCAAGTTCAAAGGATGAACATGTGTTTGACTTGGATTTGAGTTTTGAATTTAGTTTTGGTTTGATGATTGAAGTTTATGTTTATATTTTGTTTCATGATTGAAGTATTAATTGAATCATGAAGAAAATCTAAGGGTTTGGATTGATTTGAGTTTGATTTGGCTAAGTTCAAGAATTTGACTTGAAAGGGTTTAGGTTGAATTTAGGTTTGATTTGGATTTGAGTTTTGAATATGTTTTCGATATCTGAATTTATATTTCATTTATATTTATGAATATAAATGAGAATATAAATGGGTTATGAGAAAACTTTTGAATTTGAAATGATTTGGATTTGATTTGAGTGAAGTCCATAAGATGAAATCAAAGGGCTTAGAAAAGATTTTTTGAGTTTGGAATTCAATCATGGGTTTCAATCATTTGGAATTGATTCATGATATAAGAAAGTCCATTGAAATTGATTTAAGATTTGAGAAAATCAATTAAGTTGGAATTTGATTTGAATTTGATTTGGAATTGAAGTTGATTTGAGTTTGAGGTTGATTTGGACTGGAAGTTGATTTGGATTTGAGAAAATCAATTAAGTTAAAATTGATTTGAGTTTGAAATTGGTTTGGATTTGTAGTTTGACTTGAAAGAAAGAAGTAGAGATTTGGTTCAAGCTATAGGGTAGGCAGGTTTTCCTAACACCCCTAAGACATGACCTATACTTATGGCTAACTCTTCTAAGTTTCTAGGGTTAAGTTAAGTGTTCACTTAATCACTAGAAGTGTCTTAAGACTAAGGAACTCTTAGTGTCTAAGAGGAATCCTATTTCTAAGATAGAGAGGTTAAGAGCTTATTGTTAAAATGAGGTCAACAAAGGGTACCCAATCGATGTGGTGTGACTAACAAGGTATACCGCACATATTGGTGTTGACTGAGATGATCAATAACACTGAACAACCACAAGCACTAACAAAAATGATCTACTCCCAACTCAAGGTGTAGAAGGAATCAAGAGCTTAGTTCAATTTGACTCTACTCATGTCAAAGACATAAGAGAGTGAAGAAGGAATCTACTAGGGATTGAGTATGTGAACCTTCCACTAAGGGAAAAGGTTCAAGTCATCCACTAGGGGATGAGAGGTTTGATTTGATTTGAGTCACGCTGGGGAGAAATTATTTGTTAATTTAGGATTTGGTGCTCCACTAGGGATGAAAAAAGTGAACTCTCCACTAGGGGAGAAAGTTCAAGTCATCCACTAGGGAGAAGAGGTTGTGAAATCTGCTAGGGAATTAGAATTTGGGATCTATTAGGGAACTGGAAAGACTTGCATCTCACTAAGGAGAAGTAGATTAATTTATTTGATTGATTATTTGTTTGATTATTTTGATTGTTTTTTTATTTGACCCCACTAAGGGAGGAGGGTTCAATTTGTTTCAGATTTTTAAATTTTTGGATTTTGAGATGGACCCTGTTGGTTTGCGATGTATCGCACTGAGTAGGGGCCATGCAGGCCTAGGGCTAGCTCAGATTTACCAATCCAAAGGGGTAGTCTACCAACCACATAGTAGGATTATCCACCTAAAGGGATTGTTTTTCGGTGTGCAGCAGCTATACTAGGAAGAAAGCGTAGTAGACTTACATCCTTCGAAGTAGGGATCGGTTGCTGGGGTGATCCATTGGTGAGGCAACAAATTGAACCCAACCTTAGGCTGACTATTGAGTGAATGCTATTAAGAGACTTAAATCAGCTTAAACATAATCAAAGATTAATTTTATTTGTTAGTTATTTTTGATGGATCCTATTGATTTATGATGGATTGCACTGAGTAGGGGTCATGTATGCCTTGCGTTAGCTCAGATTTACCAATCCAAATGGGTAGTCTACCAACCGCAAAGTAGGACTAGCCAACCAAAGGGATTGCCTTTCGGTTTGCAATGGTCAAGTAAAGAAGAAAGCACAGGGACTCACATCTTCCAAAATAAGGTACCACTGGGGTGATCGTTTGCTTGAGTAATAAATCGAACCCGACCTAGGGTTGACTACTGAGTGAATGTCATTGGGGGACTTAAATCAATTTAGAGATAGTCAAGATTAATTTCATTTTTTAAATTATTTTTGATGGATTCTGTTGCTTTGCGAGGACTGCATTGAGTAGGAGCCATGCAGGGCCTTAGGCTAGCTCAGATTTACCAATCCAAAGGGGTAGTCTATCAACCACATAGTAGGACTATCCAATCAAAGGGATTGACTTTTGGTTTGTAATGGTCAAGTTAAGAAGAAAGAACGGGGACTCACATCTTCTAAAATAAGGAACCACTGGGCTAATCGATTTCATGCGCAATAAATTGAACCTGACCTAGGGCTGACTATTGAGTGAATGTCGCTAGAGAATTTAAATCAGCTCAAAGATAGTCAAGATTACTTTCATTTTTTAAATTATTTTTTATGGATTCCATTGATTTGTGATGGTCCACACTAAGAAGGCACTTATATTATCATAGACCTATCTCAGATTTACTAAACCAAAGGGAGTAGTTTCCTGGCTGAGGGGAGAACTATCCAACCAAAGGGGTACCTTTTAGTTTGTAATGGTCAATTTAGGGGAAGAAAGCATAGAGACTCACATCTTCTACTACAAAAGACCACTAGGGTGATCGATTTCTTGGGAAACAAATTAGACCAGACCTAGGGCTGCCTGTGATTTGTGACAGTCATGTTAGAAAGAATGCATAGTAGACTTACATCTTCCAAAGAGAAATGACTGTCGGGGTAACCTGCTTGTGGCAAAATAAATTGAACTCAACCTAAGGCGACTATGGAGAGAGTGCCGACTCAGGGAATTATCTCAACTCAAGTAGTCAAGCAATTCCTATAGGGAGTTTTGCTGACACTACCCTAAAAATAGGATGCCTACTTGGGAAAAGGGCCATTTGGGGGCTTGAATTCCTAATCCACAAGCGAATGTATTTGTTTATTTATTTATTATGACATATTAGTTTGCGAGGGAGTATACTGAGAAGGAGCTTATATAAGCTTAAACCTATCTCAGATTTACTGAACCAATAGAGAATCTACGCATCCAATGTACAAATTCTCCAACTAAAAGGGTGGCTACCAGGAAAGGGGGATTGTCCAATCCAAGAGTAACCCGGGTAGTGTCTGAATGGGGTCACAAAGGACGTGATCCAAGTAGAGTGCGCATAGAGAGAGGGGCCGCTATGGGCTTTATCCAAGACCCTGAAGAAGATAATTTGCATAGGTATTCGGTGGCCAACTCAAGGAGAAAGTGTGGGGACTCACATCTGCCAAGAGTGGTGTATCCATCGGGTGAGTCACTATTAGCATAGTGAACATCAACCAACCTAAGGTGCCCGTCGATTTGCAATAATCAGCTTAGGAGGAAAGCATCGGGGACTCACATCTTCCTATAGCAAAATTGATTGTCGGGATAATCTGTCTTCGACTCGACAAGTGTTATCCAACTTAGGGTGACTGCTGAGTGAATGCCACTAGGGGACTTATATCAACTCAAGAGTAGTCAAGAGGAAAGAAAACTCTAGGAGACTTATCATAAACCTCAAATATACTCAACCTAGTTAGTACATGATGATTAGTTCAAGAAGAAAGTGCAGGGACTCACATCTTCTTAAGAAAAATTGACATGAGGTAGCTTACTGGATGGGCAGTGAAGTCTTCTGAACTAACAAGGTGCTCGTTTGTTTATAATGGTCAAGTCAGGAAGAAAGCACGGGGACTCACATCTGCCGACCACTATGGTGATGTACTAACAAGGTAATATGTCAACCCAACATAGAGCAACTAATGAGTGAGTGCCACAGAGGGGCTTGCTCCCACATAAAAATAGCCCGAGATAAATGATATGTGTGTGTTTTTGTTTACACTCATGTTAGAAGGAATATGATGCCTCTCAGGTTCTCTCATACCTATCTTAACACATGCTGGGGAATTGATGAAATGATGCCATGAATGGCAATGGGGATTCCCACCAAGAAAGGATACTGCTTAGGTTATCTCACACCTAACTTAATTATGCTAATCAAAATAGGATGCCTCTCGGGTTCTCCTATGCCAATTCTAATAGCATCAAGGAATTATGTTTGATTGTGTTTGTGTTATGAAAGAGGGATAGGATGCCTCTTGAGTTCTCTTACACCTATCCTAAACACGTCATGGTGGATTCGCAAGATAAGCAAACAATGCTTCAAATGAAGAGAATATTTTGATGAATTTGAATGAAATTTTGTTCTTTTGATGATAATTATTTTCAAACATGATTTATGGGTAATATTTCTTCAAATAGAGACCATTAATTTGAAACATCAGGTGCTCCCCTTTATAATCAATAAACTGATTGGATCCTCCTTGGTAGGCCTTTTCTATGATAAAAGGGCTTCCCAAGAGGGTCAAACTTGCCTCTCATCTTTTGACGGGCAATAATTAGTCTCCTTAGGACTAATACAAGTTCTCCTACTTGAAAAGCCCTAGGACGGACCAGCTTATTGTGAGCTTGAATCATTTTGGCATTGTACAACTCGAGGTTCTAGCACGCCCGTAGGTGTCTCTTCTCCAAACCTTTGAGATCTTCTAACCACAACTTTGCATTCTACTCTATAGTGATCTTGCTACCTAATGCTATCCTTAGTGATAGGAGTTGAACTTCTAATGGTAGAACGGCTTCAGACCCATACACTAAGGAGAATGGGGTACATTGGGTTGGAGTTCAATATGTGGTGTGGTATGGCCATAATGCTTCAACTAACTACTCATGCCATTATCTCTTGTTGTCGTCGAACATCTTCTTTAGTATATGGATGTGAGTTTTGTTGAATGCTTCTGCTAGGCCATTCACTATGGGGTAGTAGATGGTGGAGTATCTTTAATCTATACCGTGTCTTCTGGCAATGCTGCTGATCTTGGTGCTCTAGAATGTAGTACCATTATCAGATATAATTCATTGAGGCACCCCAAACTTATATACAACATGGTTCCTAAAAATCTAAAGCACATGCTGAGCTACGACCTCTCTGAGTGGGATTGCCTCCACCCACTTAGAAAAGTAGTCGATGGAAACTAGAATGAACCAATGACCCTCGAAAGAAAGAGGATCGATAGGACCCACAATATTGGTACCCCAACACTCAAATGGTCATGAGGCCAATGTAGGGTGTAGAATGTTGGGTGGTTAATGTAGGACCACACCGTACCGACATTTCTCCTACACATCCATGCAATCTGTAATCATCGAAGGCTAGTAGTATCCTAGTCTCTTGATCTTTACTTTCATCTTTGGACTGGATTGATATGCTCTGCATAGACCAGAGTCTACCTCAATCACAATCCTACGAGCTTCATGTTTGTCTAAATAGTGTAACCACATTTGATCGAAAGACTGTCGGTACAAGGTGCCATCCACGAGAGTATAGAAGAGAGCTCTCTGTTTCATCTGATGGGCTCGTGATTTTTCTTGAGGTAGTTTATTGGTGTTCAAGTAATCTATGAACGGTTGCATTCAATCTAGGTCCTTATCCTTATTGGCAATGGAAACCTCCCCTTCAAGAGAAAGTCTCTTGATGAGTTCAGTGTTAATAAGGGATAAGACTTGTCTATTTTGGACCCTTATTGGAATGAACTCATCTTCTAGACATGTCAATTCTTTGGCAAGTTTGTCCAAAGCATCTGCTACTATGTTCTTTGCTCGAGGAAACTTGTAGATGGTTACCTCAGGGATTTGAGCCAAAAGCTTCATGGTATACTCATGGTAGTGACGAAGCTTAGATTTTAAAACCTTGTAGGACCCAAAAATCTGGATAATTACTAATTGAGAGTCAACGTAGATGTCGATGCTCTTGACACTCATTGTAATGGCTAACTCCAGATCAACAATCAAAGCCTCATAATAGGCTTCGTTGTTGGTGTAGGGATTGGAGAGATAGTATGAGAATCTCATCACATCGTAGTCTTGAGTTAAGAGAACTATTCCTACCCCTGCCTTCCCTGGAAGAGTAGATCGTGATTCTTCTCCTTTATGAAAGTAAGCCGCACCATCAAAATACATCTCCCAATGGCGGTTTTTAACCTCCCCTAAGTTCATGATTTGTTCATTAGGGAGATCATCACTAAGCGGGGAATCAACAGGCAGTGGGTGTGCTGCTAAGAAATTCACTAGTGCATGTCCTCTTACTACACGGAGAGGTACGAATGTGATATCAATCTGTGAGAGAATCATGGACCAACATGCCAAACATCTAGATAGCATTAGCCGTGTCATGAAATACTATAGTGGATTTATTCTTAAAATCAAGTTCACCTTATGAGAAAGCATATAGTGATGTAGCTTTTGGGATGCAAAGATCAAAGCTAGGCAAGGTTTCTTAATGGGTAGTTCACTTCAGAATCAAACGATGGGTGGTAGAGAACTCTCCTTCCCTTCGTTGTTATCTTAGGCCAACATAGCACCGAGGGAGTCATCCAACGCAGTAGTGTCGAGGATGAATGACCTGCCCAAGATAGGGGCTACTAGAATCGGCAGCTTCACCAAATGTTGCTTGATATCTTCAAAGGTATGCTGACACTTGTCATCCCACTTGAACTTGACATGCTTTTTTGACAAGTGCTAAAAATAGCTTGCATCTTCCCGATAAGTTGGAGATAAAGCATCTTAAATATGCTAACCATCCTTGGAAAGATCTGAGTTGAGTTAAACTTTTGAGAGGTGGCATTTCTAAAATAACTTTGATCTTTTTTGGATCTATTTCTATTCCCTAGTGTCAGATAACAAACCCAAGGAATTTCTCTGAAGCTACTCTGAATGTACACTTCAGGGGATTCATTTTGAGGTTAAATTATCTTAACCATTAAAAAACTACTCTCAAGTTAAAGAGAAGGTCTTCCTTTTCTTTACTCTTGACTACTAGATCATCAACATAACACTCAACCTGATGATGAATGAGTTCGTTGAAGACCTGAGTCATGGCCCGTTGGTATGTAGCACTAGCATTTTTAAGGCCGAAAGGCAAGACCTTATAACAATAAATTTTGATCAGGGTTTGAAAAATAGTGTTTCTTTCATCCTCAGAGGTCATCTTGATTTGGTTGTAGCCAAATTACCCATCCATAAAAGAGAATACTGCATGAGAAGAGGCGATGTCCACCATTAATTCTAATATAGGAGGAGGAAACTCATCCTTAAGACATGCCTTATTTAAGTCCCTGAAATCGACGCATATGCAAATTTGGCCATTCTTCTTCTTAACTGGCACAACACTGGCTAACCAGGTAGGGTATTTTTCTTTCCTAATGAAACCATCATCGTTCAATTTCTTAACTTCAGAAATGACCTGTTATTCAATTTCTGATTGCATTTGTCTAGGAGCTTGGTTAATAGGGTTAGCGTTAGGGTTTATTACTAATTTATGGACTACTACGTTAGAAGATAATCTAGAAATTTTTTTATAGCTCCATGTAAAGAAGTCCTTAAACTCAATCAATAGCCTAACTAAGTCATTGGTTTCTTCTTCATTCAGGAATGAACTAATGTATGCTGAGCGTGGATTTTCTTCTATCCCAAGGTTGATTTCTTTAAGCTTGTCAATTATTGAATGGATCTCCTCTTCAAGTTCTGGCTGTGAATCATTGATTTGGAGATCATCTGGATCATCTAAAGTTTTTAAACACACATCCTCATAAGATTTATTATGATTAAAGAACCTAGCAGACTCTAAATTATTGGTGATAACTAAGTAGTAATCGTCGTCATCAACTGGACCCAATATACTGAATCCTAGTTCTGATCTTGATTATGCATCCCTGCCTTTATTATTCCATAGTTCCTCGAAGAACTCTAACTTGTGTTTAAACCACGTATAAGGAATCAAACCCTTCTTTTTAAGATTAAGAACACAAGATGAGTACTAATCAAAAGGCAATTCCATTAATTCTTTATTTGAATTATCCTCAAGTCCTACATCAATTTTTGGACTTGATGATGATGATACCAATAGGAATCTCTTTGGCTTGACATTCCTGGAAGACTGAAGGGCTTCCTTAACTACTAAACCTTCAATTTTTTGAGAGAAAAGTGCGGTTAGAGCTATGGTTCCTAAGTGTTGCCTGATAGTTTCACATAAACTTGATTCGAATAAATTTATGCTTAGCTTGGAGGCCTAATCTTCATCGTTGTCCTGCTCGAGTGTCACCTCCAATGAAACCCACTGAGAGGGGTTGGCTGGTATGCTAATCACATTAGACTCATCCTCAAACTGGATTCCAAGTCTATGTGAATAGTAGGGGTACTCTCGTGAACTAGAACATAACCCTTATTGGATGGTGGCCAATAAGAGGGTCTTTCGCCTCTAGAACTACCTCTATGTATGCCTCTACCTCTGCCTAGTGGAGATCGAGTCATCCTACCCATATGTACATATGATGGAATGAACTATGGGTGAAATGTGATTTGCGGCTATACTTCTTCCTCAATGTCTTTTTCTCGTTCACTTGTATTTTCATTTTTCTTTTATTTTTCTTTCTTATATACTTAACCTAGATGGCAACTTTCTTAGGTGAAAGAGGACATTGTAATCCACTTTGGGTTGATCCTCCACAAGCATATCCAAGGGTGGAGCATCTTGTGGAGGGGCTTCTCGATCATTTGAACCAATGACTTGTTTCCCCCTTTCTTGAGGTGCTACCCTAGAAGGTACAACCTTGCCACTATGGAGGTTGACTTCGGTGATCTCTTGTGGCAAGTCAGTGGGAGATTCTACCTGCTCATCAAGCTCATCTACAGCTTCTCCTATAGGACCCTCAGAATTAGATGATTCCAAACCTATCTCAAGAGGTGAACCTAAAGTATTCAGAGAAGGAAAGTCCAACTCTGAATCAGAAAGAGGAAGATCAGAGTTGTTATAATTATCATTTCGACTTGGAGAGTTTTCAATATGAGTAGAATTAGACAACCCATTAGAAGTGACACAAATGTAATTTAAATTAGCTTTATTCCTCGATTTCTTGGGTTTTGAAGGAGGTACATAGTAGAAATCAAGTAAAGTAAGAGGGGTGAGAGATTTGATGCCCTCATCCACCGATATAAGATGTCTACTAAAAGAAGAGCTAGCTGAAGTAGAAGTGGTCACCATGGGCCCTCCTTTCCTCAAGTTGTCTGTGGCAACTTACAAACCTTCCTTAATGTTAGAGGTTTGAGCTGCCCCAGGCACATGCAAGGAAAGTTTCTTGATTTTATACACAATTTTCTTAGAGGTTCGGGATAAGGAGATATCCTAACCTTCTTTAGTTTTGAGAGGATCACAGGTATCCCCAAGGATTACCCTAATAGAACTGGATGGTTGTTCCACAATGGTATTCCTTCAGGATAACTATGGTGTCTATCTTGAAGCTATGCTCAAGCCAGTCCTTGAATGTAAAGCAATCCTCCAAAACATGACATAGCATACGGTGGTAGGGGAAAAAGTTAAGATAATTGCTTTTGCCCACTTCCTTCGGCCTTCTAGGCTCGGGTAGCTGAAAATCTGGTTACTTTAAGAGATTCTTAAAGAATTTTCTATTTACCTCCCTCTAAAATGAATATGGTTTATTTGGTTTATCCATAAGAGTAGGTGGATGGTAGCTACCTGGTAGCGGGTTTGTGTATAGCTACTGTTGTGGATATGGCTGAGGAGGAGGTGGTGAAGGCCATGGAGGCTGTTGTGGTGGCTGTGTTGACCTCATTTTCATGATGAGCTCTCAACCCCTCCATCTTAGACATAGGACTTCTCTTAGACTTTAGGAGTTCCTTAGTCTTAAGACACATCTAGTGATTAGGTGGACACTCACCTAGCCCTAGAGACTTAGAAAAGTTAGCCATAGGAATAGGTCATGCCTTAGGGGTGTTAAGAAAATTTGCCTACCCTATAGCTTGAACCAAATTCCTCACTTCCTTCCTTCAAATCAAACCTAAATCAATTCCAGCTTAATTTATTTTCTTCAAACCCAAATCAATGCCAAATGATTGAATCTTATGATTGAAATCCCAAGTGCAAAATCTTTCCTAAGTCCTTAGATTCCCCTTCATGAACTTAGCCTAAATCAAATCTAAATCAATTCAAATTCATTAAATTTTCTCACAACCCATTTATATTCTCATTTATATTCACATATAAAAAAATATAAATTCAAATCAATCAAATAAAATTCCAAATTCAAATCTAAATCAAAAATCTTTCCAAAGTCACTTTGATTCCCTTTTAAGGACTTAGCCTAAATCAAGTTCAAATCACTTCAAATTCATGAAATTTTTTCATAGCCCATTTATATTTTCAGTTATATTGACACATATAAATGAAATATAAATTCAAAAAACCAAAACCAACTCCAAAAATCAAATTCAAATTCAATCAAAATCCAACCTAAGCCTTTCAAGTCAAAATCTTGAACTTAGCTAAATCAATTTCAAATCAAGCCAAATTCTTGATTTTTCTTCATGATTCAATCAATCCTTCAATCATGAATCCAAATATAAACATAAACTTCAGTCACCAAACCAAAACTCAATTCAAAAATCAAACCCAAGTCAAACTCATATTCACCCTTTGAACTTGAAATTGTCAAATGAATCGAAACCCATTTGACTTCAAAGCACTTGCAAATAGATTTATATTTCAATCATAAGTCCATATGTGAGTTCAATCAAACTCAAATCAAGCTTTGAACTTAGGCTCAATTGACCCAAAGTGACCTAAAGTACCCTCATAAGCTAAATTCTAATCCTAACCAAATTGGATTGAACTAGACCCACTTAAGCCTCTCATCAAAATCAACAATCATCATGAGATGATCAATCACTCAAATTGGGTCAAACTAAGTCAAACCTAAGGGTTGACCAAGTCAACACTCATCCAAAATGAAACCTAAACTAGCCAAAATTCACCATAGGCCCAATTGATTGAAACCATTGATCTAAACTCATTCATGATCAATGTTTGAACTTGACCAAGTCAATATTTGAGCCTAACCTAGCCCAATTGGCCACTTGACCCAAGTTGACCCAACTTGACCTAAAAAGTCAAAATGTGTCAAAACTTTATATAAGCCAAATTGATTAAAACCAATAGGTCAAGTTCATTCCAAAATGATTGTTGAGCTTGACTGAAGCCTCATTTAGCCAACTAGACCTGACCTAGCCCAATTGACCATGAACCCAACTTCACTTAAAAGGTCAAATTGGGCCAAACTCAAATATAAACCAAATTGACTGGAAAAAAAGTACCAATCCATTTCATATGACCAACCAAACATAAATCAGCCCATGACCTAACACAAATAGGTTAAATGGGTCAATTTGGTCAACTCGACCCATTTGACCTAAATGAACACAATTGAATCAAAACCAAATATAAACCAAATTGAATCAAACCAAAGCCACCAAAATATTTTAAATGGTCATATGAACTTGACCCAATTTGACCAATTGGTCAACTTGACCCAAGTTGACCCATTTTGGCCTAAATGGGTCAGCATGAGATAAATCACATCAAACCAATTCCAAATTCAATGAAACTTTGCCTAACCCTTTTTTTCAAACATATCAAACATATTGAAATTGTAACCCAAGCTAAATGACCATTTTACCCTTAGGCCATAGGGTAAATGTTGGCCAAATTCACTTGGAATTTGGTCAATTCTTCTTCATGACCACTTGGCACCCTCCTAGTGGACCAAGTGGACACTAGTGAGTGTGGTGCACCTAAACCAATGGGTTCAGGTCAGCCCAACCTAGCCTAAGGTCAAAATCAACCACTTGCTTGAACATGGCCACATGGGAATCATTCCTCCACCAATTTCAAGCACATGACACTCTTCCACTACCTCCCTCTAGCCAAACCGAATGCGATGACACATAAAATGGCCTAACAAACCCATTCAAGGAGCGCAATTGGATCAAAATGACATCAGCTTGTTCAGCCATCTGATTGTTTTAGAGGGAGATATACTTCCCCTAATTTCACTTGAATTTCATTCTGCCTTATTCGATTGAAGCATAGAAACTTAGAGCAAGCCATTCCTAGTGTTCGCAAGCTTCCTAGAGTGAGTTAGAATTTCCATCTTCTCGATTTTCCTAAACTAAAATTAGTGGAGTTCAAGTGAAAATCCAACTTAGCCAATACTCCATACCTAGCTAATTCCTCTTGCAAGCTTCATGAGAGGATCAAATCAAACTTGCCTAGACCTTTTCCCAAGCTCCAAGCATAAGGGAGGAGTGCTCTTAACCAAGATCGAGCTCAAGTGAAGGTGAAGTTGGCCTCCAGAAGGATCTACCAAATTTTAACACCTCCAAACTTCAACAAAGCTTTGAATTCACTAGACAAAGCTTCTCCAAGGGAATTGAGCACCGATGATAGCCTACGATGAGGTAAGCCATTAAACTGAGCTCAATCTAGCTATGGTCTAGTCCTTTGTGAAAGGAATTTATACTTCATGAAAATCTAGCCATTGGATGTGATCTCCTTTACATGGTGATGGTGTGTGTTGAATTTAGATTCACTCCATGCTCAGTCAAGCTCAGATCTTCCCTTAGAAGATGGACGGTGTCCATCTCCCATAAGGAAGGCCAGGGGTGAATCACGGGTCATCCATCCACGCATCTTGGATGGACGACCATGATTAAAACACATAAGATCCATCGTTTAATCCTTTATAACCGTAGATCTAATCTTAGTCATCCGAACCTTGATCAGACGGATAGGGAGAAAGTGCATAGCACCACCGCTGACGCGATGCTATAATGTGACAACTTAAATAGCGAATTTTGTCATGCCACATGGAAAGAGCGCACCTCATCAGCCTCCACGTGGCGCCGACGGGATTAACTATATAATTAGGGATTTAAATTACCTAATTAAGCTTGGAAACTTCAAAAATTCATATCTAAGTGTAGAAAAATCAGAAAAATGTGAAATAAATTTCTTATGAAAGGTATTTAAATCTAGAAAATTATAAATTTGATTTTAATAAATTTTGAACTATGTTATTTTCTAGATTTGGGTTTTATTAGGAATTTGATTTTACTAATTACTCTCTAATTACCCTACTAATTTGTTCCAAATTTCTTGTGTATAATTAGTGGGATGACTCCTGCCTCTCTTAATTTTCTTGAGATTTATTAATGTTTTAATTAGAGGAATTGCTAGGTTAATTTCTAATTATCCTCTTAATGTAATTAAGTTTTATTAAGTGTGTAATTAGTAGTTTAAACCCTTGATTGAGTTAATTAAGGTTTGTTTAAGTGAACATGAGGTTTAGGGAATAATTTTGGGATGTTTTCCTTAAGTTATTCCTTAACCCCCCATCTTTCTTCCTTGATCCAAACTTAATTAAGGATTAATTCACTAATTACCAACCTAATTAATTTGTTAAAATTCTAAAACCTTCCAGAACTTAACTAATTCACTTTGTGTAGATGCTTTTGTGTTCAATAACCTAAGTACATTAAGGAAATCAAAATCCAACTCACATGTGTGAGAGAGGTTATGAAAGTACTTAATTTAAACCCCTTTGCTTAATTAGTTATTAATCATGGGCCAAATGCATTAGGCCCTTTTCTTCTTAGGTGTATTGCTGATTTAAATTCTTTATGTGGTTTTATGTCATATCATTAGCTCATAATTATTAGGTTAAATATGGTAAGGTGGTATTGGTAAGGGGTAATTAACACACTAAATTCATACCTTAACCTAATCAAGATAAAATAATCATCTAATCATCTAAAGATTGTACTAAAATGCCATACACATGGGATAAATGGATTAAGGCCATCAAACATTCTTTCACATTTCCTAAATCAAACATAAAGAAAATTCAAAATAAAAATTACATTAAACAAACTTTGATTCACTTTGAACTTTCTTATTTCATAGGATTGTCTTTAGGAATTAATTAGGGTGAATGAATTTACATTGCTTTCATCACTTTATTTTTTTCCTAGCATGCTAAATATGTATGTCATATGAAATTCATGCATTCATACTTTTTTCTAAAATCAAATTAAAAATGCAAGTTTTCTTTATGTAAAATTACATGTTTTAGCTAAAGTAATAATATGAATGGCTATTATCACTAATAAATCCAAAACTATTTTTAAAATCTATAAGTCAAACACTAAAAACTAAAAGTGTGCTACTTATAATTATTTATAAGCTTGCATGTGGATATAAATATGAAGATATGCATTGTGTGGCTTTCCTTCTCTTTTCATTTAGCATAGTTTTGAATAGGATTTGGCAAAGAGTATAGTTTATTTGAAAGAACACAACACTTTCCTAACCCCATTCCTATCCATTCCATTTCTATTACCTAAGAAGAACATCCACACTTGTACATATAAATTGCATAACAAAATAAACAAACAGATACAAACTTTTTGCATCTTTCTTTTTTCCATTCATTTCTTTTAAACATGTGTTTGTATTTAAGAAAAGTGGTATATTAGTTTGGACAACCCTGGGGTTGTGAGATTTTATGTAGCCCTAAGTAGGTCTTGTACCTTACACCCCTCATGCTAACAATGAGGCTATACTCACTTATGCCTTTCATACATATATATGCATGTGAATAATGGATAAAAGAAACCCCTCTTTTCTACTTAATGAAAATCATGCATCATAAAGCATTCCAATTTTATTAAGTAACATTTCTTAGCATTCATCATAAAGTGTGCTAAACATTTTCATTTATATGTATAGATATGCTTAGGATTCATTCATAAGCAAGTTATACATGTTGGGAAAGAAATGAAGTGATGTGTGTTTTGTGATATTAGTTCACTTTACTTAATCATAAAATGCCTTTCTTTTGAATAGGTTTGTTTAGGGAAAATCTAAACTTAGGATTAATTAAAATACATAATAAGACATTTACTGAACAAAATCAATCATGAATATGATTTAGAAATTACTTAAGGTAGGGAAGAAAAGAGAAGTTTTCTTCTCTTTTCCCTCTTTTTACAACCTTTAGTAATTAAGAAGGTTCATTTAAACCAAACAAACATCATCAAATAATATTGACCCAAATCAAATAAACAAATTAAATGAAACCACCCTCTAATTTGAAGATCTTTACACTTAGAAAATCTAAGCCTTAAAGCCATAGCTAAACATACCACACAAACCTTTTAAGGCACACACATTAGACTAAGTCACCACTTCTAGCATTAGGTTAGGGAGGTGCATGGATTGATGTTTGCTTTTATTTTGTGATGTATTCTTTCTAGTTTGGATGTTAGGGTGCATGTGCATAGAATGAATGGTAGGGCGATCTTAGTCTAACCATTATTTTATGCAGGGGATTGTGCTTAAGGGGGGTTGTAATAAAAATATATCTGTTTTTGCTATGTGGGTGCTTATACCCTTAAGCATAATCCAATAGGCCAAGTGGACTTGGTTACTCATGTGTGGGGTGCTAAGTCCAACATACAAGCTTGAGATTTGTATGGTTTGTTTAGCTAATCTCTATTTTGCAGGTGTTACTTAGATTTAATTTTCCTCTTCTTGTAATTTTTATAATTAGGATTTTGGAATGAATGTTATGGGGGATTAGGATAAACATTAGTCATAAGATTACATCTTATGTACCATGTGAAGCCTTTGGAGCGACCACATTCCAACCATCCAAAAAAAGGGACCAAAAGAAGAAAGAAGAAAGAAGAAAGGAGAAGAAAGAAAAGAAGAAATGAAGACCCCCATAACATGAATTTCCTTACTTGATTGTAAATTAATTGATTTGTAATACGAGTTGTATAAGGGTAGAGCTTGGTTACCCAATTAGTTTTCGGGTTTGTGCGGTGGTGCCCGAACATAAATGGCCTTTTATTCTTTTGCATTAGCTTTATAAAATGTTTGATGTTTTATTTAGCTTGTGCATTAAGATGACATGTTTTCCTAGTTTCTTCCTTACCTTGATATATGGCCTGAATGACTATTAGGCTCTTAGGGAAAAAATAAATCTTCTACCAAATTAATCAACTCAAAATTAAAAATAAACAACTCTAACCTCATTTAAAGCTTAGGCTTAAAATCAAGATAAAATAATTAGCAACCCCTTAGTTGGATGAGTATTTCTTTTATAACATCATGCATAAAAGCATATTATTTCACTCTTGATTGGAGGGATTCCACCTTTGCCAGAGAACTTGGCTTGAACTTTGAGTGCCATGGTGGAAACACACCTCCCCTTCACACTGATTTTGGCCCATAAGCTTATTTCTCATGCATTAGGAATATGAATTCTATAAGCCTGAGTCAAATAATTGTCCAAAAATAAAAGTAAAATGTAATATATTTTGTATTAGATCTATATCATTTTTCATGCCCTTACATGATCTAATCTCTTAAGGGGTGAGTTTAAGGACTTAGTCTCTTTCTAAAATAAATAACAGCCTAGCTATCTTGCATAAAGCATATGACTTGCCTACATGAATTTAAAATCGTAGGAGGAGTTAGTTGGCGGCCACCCCCAGGCAGTGTAAGTCCAAGCAGTTGATTGGTTTATTCTCTCTTATGGAGGCAAACAAAATACCCATTTTTGCCTTAGATTTAGGTAGTTCTTATGGCCCTCACAATAGCTCCCTAGATTTAGGTTCTGAGATTACTTCTCCCTTCTATGGGCCATAAGCATAAATCCTCACATCGTAGGCATTTCCATAACCTTATATTGTGGAATTATAAGCATAAAATTATAATAAAGAATTCAACTCAATTAAAATAATTCAATTTTAAAAATGTAAAGCCCAACCATAGGATAGTTTGGGATTTTTATTAGGCTTCCTAGTATCCTAAACATCCCCTACTCATCTTCATTTGGCTTCAATAATAACTTCCTCTTCTTGATCGATCCCACTTGATTTGCTAAAAATAAACTAATCGATTGATAGTCCCACATATTGAAATCTTTGGAGACAACGATCATTTACCTTAATTGAGAGTATTCCTAAGGAATCTCATTCCTGAGGATGTAATTAACTATGGGGGCTTATCCCTGTAGGGAACTTAACGAACCCTATTTAAAATAAACCCTACTTTACTTTTCCATGTAAAGTTGGAGAAGAATATCTAGTACATATGCAGACCCATTATCTTTAGGAGTTCTTATTGAGGTGATTAGGTCCATTGTAGGGTGGTGACTTCTATCTTTCGAGATAGTACACCTCTCCTCAATATTGTACTCGATCACCTTAATAAGAACATCTATGGATCTATGTGTTGTGTAAATACATAAATAGTATATTTTTATCTTTATTTTATTCTGCATAGAGTGGAGATGGAAGTATACATCTTAGAAAACATAAAAATATTTCACCACAGATTTTTCTGGTGACACTGATGGGGATGGTTCCTCTCTCCATCTTTGGTAAATGATCATTATCTCTGAGTATCGATAGTGGGTTTGTACTTTTGTATGAATCCAAGACTATCTTTCTTTCCGTTGGCACTTAGCTTATTTCATCCTTAAGTTGCTACCAACATCTTTGGTTTTAGGACCTCACGTGGTGGTCTTTAAAACCTCTGGCTCCCCAATGGGTGAGGTTCATTCCAAAATAATAAAGACAAAATAAATCCTTTATAAAAGTCTTGCCTTTTAAAAAGCACTCTTTCAAAATGCACATAATAAAATATTTTACACAAAAATTTTCCTAAATCACCTTCATCTAACAATCTTCATGATTATTATATGTAGGATCATCTTTACAAAAATAAGATTCCAACAGTCACATTTTCTAAAAGCACAAATGAACTTCTTCACTCAATTCATTTTGATGAAGACTTCATTTTCAAAAATAAAATTCCAACAATCATGTTTTCAAAAGTATAAAATTTGAAGACGGGCATTTTCATTCAATACATCCAAATGTGTTGAATAGATATTACATGTTCAAGAAAAATCACAACTTTGAAATTCCACTCAACATGCATGTTTGTTGGAATTTTCAAAAAAGCACATATATGAAACCTCTCCATTCAATATACCACATTTATTGAATGAGGTTTCATTTCAATCAAATCAAAAAACTTTCAAAAAGCACATATGAATATCTCCATTTAATATGCCCAATTTTATTGAATGGAAATTTCATTTCCAAATAAAATAACCTTATTTTGAAATTCCACTTAACATATTCCATATATGATTAGGTCGGGATTTCCTTTTTCAAAAAGCAATAATCACACACAAAAATACATCTTTAGAAAATGAAACATAATTGACTTCTATCTCATATACCCAAATTTGTTAAATGGAAATCTCTCTTTTCAAAATCAACAAAAATAATTTTTTTCAAAACACATTTGGAACTTCATTCTAGCATACCCCATTTGCTAAAGTGAAGTCTCCCCTTTTCAAAATCCAAAACAAAAATTTGATACACATTTTTGGAATTTCAGTTACCACACTCAAATTTGCTAAGTGAAATCTCCATTCCAAAATAATTTCAAAGCACATTTGGAACTTCATTCTAGTATACCCCATTTGCTAAAATGAAGTCTTACCTTTTCCAAAAATAAAAATTTGAAACACATTTTTGGAATTTTATTTAGCCCACTCAAATTTACAAAGTCAAATCTCTATTCCACAAAATTTTGCAAAGCACATTTGGAACTTTATTCTAGCATACCACATTTGCTAAAATGAAGTCTCCCTTTTCCAAAGCAAAAAAGAAACACTATTGGAACTTCATTCTCTAGCATACCATATTTTCTAAAGTGAAGTCTCCATTTTTAAAACAAAAATAAAGCACAAAAATTTTAAAAACATATTTGGAATTTCATTTAGCATACTCAAATTTTCTAAGTGAAATTTCCATTTCACAAAATTAAAGAAACACAATGGAACTTCATTTTAGCATACCTTATTTGCTAAAGTGAAGTCTCCATTTTCAATCAAAATCAAATCAAAATCAAAAGAAACACGTTAGGATTCCCTTAGCATACTTAAATTTACTAAGGATCCTACTTTTCAAAATCAAATCAAAATCAAAATAAACACATTAGAATTTTCTTAGCATACTCAAATTTGCTAAGAATCCTGTTTTAAAAAAAAAATAATTCAAAAACAAACCACACTTGGATTTCCTCATTTAGCATACCCCAAATTTGCAAAATGAGAAATTCCATTTCTCTTTTTAAATCACAAAGTGATTCACAAAATAAAGCAAACAAAGAAATAAAAAAAGAAGAAATTGTTTTTAAACATCTCACTTAGCATACCCAAATTTGCTAAGTGAGTAAATTCCAAAAATCATAAATCCAAAACAAAAGTAAATTGACCCTTTACTTTAACATACCCAAATTTGTTAAATAAAGGGTCCTCAAAATCAAAATTGAAACTCAAATATGAACCTATGGAAGCATCCCTTCAAAAGTATTTGAACCCAATTTCAACATATCCAAATTTGTTGAAAGTGGATTCTACATCCAAAAAAAAATTATTCCTCTTTCCAATCAAATCTCAAAATCTATTCTAAATCATTTGAGTTTGACATAACATTTTCAAAATGTTGAGTATGGGTTTAAAGTCTAAATTCAAAATCAACAAAAATCTGATTCAAGTTTATTTTCAACATTGCAAACTCTCGTTCAGCGATTGTTTCAATTTCAGTCTCAGTTCAGCTTTTAGTTGATAGAAATGGTGCACCTAAATATGTTTTCACCTTTGTCCATGGGATGGATTTGGCCCTGGATCAGGCCAGCCTTCCCCACTTTGACTACTCCCATCTCATCCACTTTGGATGAGGTTTTGAGGGGGCGAGGATTACCTATGAGGGCACTCCCCTCACCACTATTAGCAGGAGCAGAAAGTGACCGCAAAAGTCGCCATTCGACATTGACGCCATCGATTCTGATATTTCTTCACTAAAGAGGAAGGTAGTGGTGGTTCCACAAGCAAGATCACAATGTGTGATAGTGCACCCGCTATTTTGTGATGCCCTAGTGAGGGCTAGCACCCACTCATTAGCACCTTCCAAGGGGAAGGCTCCCTTGATCCCAAGGATTGTCTCACCTGAGGTCTGATCTTACCGCACTACCCACCACCTAGAGGAGGAACAAGAACCGCATGATAAAGCGATACCATACTCACATCGCCACAGAGATGGAGGCAGCTACACGGTCCATTATTGAGGAGTTTCCCACTTTGGTTTCCACGCTGGTTATAGTGAACCTATTCCATCCTCTCTCTAGGTCTGCAGAGAGGATGCTAGGGGGATCCCTACTTCACCTCCACTAACAGTTCTATTTCACCACCGCCATGACAAGAGGTTATATGCTAGCCTCCTGCTCAGCTTAGGTTGCTGAAGCTATGGAAGATCTGAGTTCGGGGCCCAGTTTGATTTGAGATATATTATCCCCGAAGTGGGGAAGCATCTTCAGAGAGGGCCGTGAGGCCCAGCTCATATCACCTGGAGGTTTAGTCGGCAGTCAGCAGCCTCTACCCTCATTGATTTTCTTGATCGACTTGCTACCCATGTCAATCATACAAACAATATTCTACTTATGAGGACTACCCATCGTAGGAGGAGAGCTCCTATTCTGAGAGACTAGTGGTGTCCACCACACCGCCTCAACCTCCACCGCCGCATCCATGTTTCAAAGATCTCCACCCAAAGGCCATAAAGGCCACATTTGGGGAGAAGAGGACCCCTGGTGATCGCTGGCCAAGGATCCCATTCCATCTACACGCCTACATGTGGTGAGGTCGAGCTCTCCGCTGACCATGCCCTAGTTATGGTGCGAAAGGAATTGCGACCCTGAAGCATAGTGGTCATCCCTTCACCACCACCACTACAATAAGACATGGAGATGGTTATAGTAGTTGCAGAGGGAGAAGGTGACAACCCAGTTGCACCTATATTGATAGATCCTCCTCGGAGTGTCACCCCATACAGAGTCAGTGAAAGTTAAGAGTGTATTTCTCAAAGGAGTAACCCTCATAGGTTGATTCTCATAGGGGAGGTCCGTGCCTCACAAGACATGATGTTGATCCCACCACTCCATCCAAAGTCATTTGTGCTAGTTCTGATAGATCGTTCTCTACATGACATAGTGGCTCATTATTTCATGGAGAAAAAGGAGATCCTAGGATATGACTGGTCTGATGAGGAGAAGTTTAGCTTTTATCCTAACAAAGAGGATTTGTTGGGAGGCTCAGTAAGGGTTTGCATGGTAGATACCAGGGGATCCCTCCTCAGAGAGCAGCAAACTATGGAAGGTGTTGAAGCCGAGCAGGAAGACACAACCCACTCGACCCAACACCTCCTAGCACAAATAAAGCAGAAAGATGAAAATATAAATAAGATGGAGAAGAGGCTCAAGGATCTATTAGTAGTTGTCTTAGCATTGCAAAACCAAGCCCCAACAGTTCATCCTACCACAGCTGAGACTAGTCAGCCAAAGTTGGTGCATGTCTTAGACTCAGCCAAGACTTTATCTCTAGTAGAGCATGGTAGCACTAGCATGTATAGGAAGGTAGTGGATAGCCTCCATACAAGATAAAGATATCAAGTCCATGGTTGAGCAACAGGTGAACGAAGTGTTGGCTCAAGCCCAAGGAGGATCATCAGTTCCAAAGGGTAGACCTTACCTAGAAGAATTTGATGCAATCAAATATCCTAACAATTTCATGCCACCTTGCTTCAAGAATTTTGATAGCAGTGGGAACCCGAGGCAGCACATCGTGCATTTCATAGCTAGTTGTTGCACGTTGGTGGCAATGACGCTTTACTCTTCTCTCTCTTCATCAATAGCCTAGTAGGGATAACTTTTGATTGGTATGTTGACCTTCCCAATAGTTCAGTAAAGACTTTTGTTGAGTTGAAGTAACTCTTTATCAAGAGGTTTGGAGCTCAAAGAAAGGGTCATCTTGATCTCGGCTCAACAAAATCCCGTTGAGTCCCTCATTGATTACATTCTTAAATGACATAATTTGAGTATGAAATGTGAACCACAACTATCTAAACAGCACATCATTAAGATTATACTTAAGAATATCCATGGCCTAGTCGCCTTTATGCTCAAAGGTTTCACCATCAAATTTTTGAGAAATTAATCAACAAGGCAGCTAACTTACAAGGAGAAGCCAAATAGTTACCTTCTCCAGATCTACCAACAAAGCTAAAACCATAAAAGGTATATGAGAAGAAACCCGAGGTAGTGATAGTAGTGGATAAGGGGAAACAGTTGACCAGAGAGTAGTTTGAGAGACCTCATGCTCCACAGCCATCACTTCCACCTCCTCTACCACCACCAAGGCAACCCTACCAGCCACAATAGCCTCCATGGCCTACACTACCTCCTCCTCAGCCACATCATCAGCAATAGTGGTACACATACCCACCTCCATGTAACTATGGTCCACCTACTCTTTTGGATAAACTTAACAAGCCTTCTTCATTTAAGAGGGAGGTAATCAAGATAATCTTTAAGAATCTTTTAAAGAAGCTTGATTTTTAGCTACCCAAACCTAGGAGATCGGAGGAAGCGGGCAAAAGCCATGATCCTAACTTTTGCCCCTACCACTATATGCTAAGTCATGTTTTGGAAGATTGCTTCACATTTAAGGACTGGCTTCAACGTAGCTTCAAGACCAGTGCTATAGTCATCCCGAAGGAATACCTTATGGAACAACCATCCAGTTCCATTAGGATAATCCTTGGGGATACTTTTGATCCTTCCAAAACTAAAGAAGGTTGGGATATCTCCTTATCCAAAATCTCTAAAAAGATTGTTCAAAAAATCAAGAAACTTTCCTTGTAGATGCCTGAGTCAGCTCAAATCTCCAATATCAAGGAAGGTTTACAAGTTGCCAGAGTCAACTCAAGGAAGGAGGGAGCTCAGTAGCAGCAACAGCAGCATGTGCCAGCCTGGGATAGCCCAGTAGTGCAACCACCGATCGAGTCTAGCCTCCAATCCATCGTTACAGACAGCGACTACTGCTACTTCAGCTAGTTCTTCTTCTTCTTCTTCTAGTAGATATCTTGTATCGGTGGATGAGAGCATCAAATCCCTCACCCCTCTTACTTTACTTGATTTCTACTTTGTACTTCCTATTAAATCCAAGAAATTGAAGAATAAAGCTAGCTTGAATTACATATATGTCACTTCTAATGGGTTGTCTAAATATATTTTTAATAACACTTCAAGTCTAAATAATAAATATAATAATTTCGATCTTCCTCTTTTAGATTTAGAGTTAGATTTTCCTACTCTGAATGCTACGAGTTCATCTCTTGAGATAGACTTGGAATCATTCGATTTTGAGGTTCCCATAGGAGAAGCTGTAGGTGAGCCTGACGTGCAAGTAGAACCTTCCATTACCCTACCACAAGAGATCACCAAAGTCAACCTCCATAGTGGCAAAGTTCTACCTCCTAAGGCATCACCTCAAGATAGAGGGAAAGAAGTCATTGGTTTAGAGGATCGAGAAGCCCCTCCGCAGGATGCTCCACCCTTGGATATGCTTGTGGAGGATCAGCCCAAGGTGGACTACAATGTCCTCTCTCACCTAAGAAAGTTGCCATATAAGCTAAGCATATATGATGCCCTTATCTTATCCAAAGAGATGAGAGAATCATTAATCAAGGCTCTCCTTGATCCTAAGATACACTTAGCTCAGCTGACTTCTATTGGTGAGGAGGCACATTATTCTAGAGAAGCTCTGAGGATTATTTTCATAGATGAAGACCTTCTTCTAGGGGATATGGAGAACAACCATCCTTTTACATTATAGTTGACATGTCCAGATTCAGACTTGCTAGAGTTCTCATCAATCCAGGTGCATCACTGAATATTATTAGTCTAAAGACCCATGCCTATTTGAGGATTGACATCTCCAAACTCTGAGGAGATCAAATGATGTTGAAAAAATTCAATGAGCAAGATGTGTTTAAAAATATTATAAATTTTTATAAAGAATGTATACTTCCATCATCAATTTATGCGAAATAAAATGAAGATAGAAATATACTCCTTTTATGCAATTTTGGACACCATGTAGATCTGCAGATGTTCTTATTGAGGGTGATCATATGAGGAGAGAACTATCTCAAGATAGAAGTCACTCATAATGGACAATCACCTCAATAAGGACTCCTAAGGATAATAGGTCTACATATGTACTAGAGATTCATCCCCTACTCTATATGAAAAAGTAAAGTCGGGTTTATTTTAAACTAGGTTTGTTAAGTTCCCTACAGGGGCAAGCCTCCATAGTTAATTACATCCTAAAGAAGGGGATTCCTTATGAATTCTCTTGATTAAGGTAAATGATCATTGCCTCCAAAGATTTCAATAGGTAGGACTATCAATTGATTAGTTTATTTTTAGCAAATCAAATAGGATCAATCAAAAGGAGGGAGTTCTTATTGAAATCAAATGAAAATGGGTAGGGGATGTTTTAGGATACTAGGAAGCCTAGTAAACATCCTAAACTATCCTAGGGTTAGGATTTATATTTTTGAAATTGAATTATTTATTTGAGTTGAATTTTTATTAGAAGTTTAGGGCTTATAATTTCACAATACAAGGTCATGAAAATGCCTAAGAGGTGATGATTTATGCTTATGACCCATAGAAGGGAGAAACAATCTCAAAACCTAAATCTAAGTAGCTTTGGTGAGGGCCAAAAGCAGGACCTAAACCTAAGGCAAAAATGGGTATTTGGTTCATCTCCACAAGAGAGGACAAACCACCCGATTGCTTAGACTTACAACCGCCTGGGGGTGGCCGCCAACTAGTTCCTCCTATGATTTTAAATTCATGTAGGAAAGTCATATGCTTTATGAAAGATAGCTAGGCTATTATTTATTTTAGAAAGAAATTAGCTCCTTAAACTCTCTCCTTAAGAGACTAGATCATATAAAGGCATGAGAAATGATCTAGATCTAATGCAAAACCTATTACATTTTACTTTCATTTTTGGATAATCATTTGACTCAGGCTTATAGGATTCATATGCCTAATGCATGTGAAATATAATTATGGGCCAAAATTAGAGAGAAGGGGAAGGTGTGTTTCCACCATGGCTCTCAAAGGTCAAGCCAAATTTTCTAGCAAAGGTGGAAGCCCTCCAATCAAGAGTGAAATAATATGCTTTTATGCATGATGTTATAAAAGAAATACTCATCCAGCTAAGGGGTTGCTAATTCTTTTATTTTATTTTTAACTTAGGCTTTAAATGAGGTTATGAGTTATTTATTTTTAATTTTGAGTTGTTTAATTTGGTAGAAGATTTATTTTTTTCTAAGAACCTAATCATCATCCAGGCCATACATCAAAGCAAGGAAGAAACTAGGAAGACATGTCATCTTAATACACAGGCTAAATAAAGCATTGAACATTTTGTAAAGCTAACACAAATAAATAAAAGGCCATTTATTGTCGGGCTCCACCACACAAACCTGAAAATAAGTTGGGTAGTTGAGCTCTACCCTTATATAACCCAGATTACAATGGATTAATTTACAATCAAGTAGGGAAATTCCTGTTATGGGGATCTTCATTTCTTCATTTCTTCTTTCTTCTTTCTTCTTTTGGTTCCTTCCTTTTGATGGTTGGAAGGTGGTTGCTCCAAAGGTTTCACATGGTACATAAGATGAGAACTTTTGACCAATGCTCACCCTAATCCACCATAATATTCATTCCAAAATATTAATTGCAAAAATTACATGAAAAGGTAAAGTAAATCTAACTAACACATACAAAATAGAGATTAGCTAAACAAATCATACAAATCCCAAGCATGTATATTAGACTTAGAATCTCATACATAGGTAATCAAGTTCACCTGGCCTATTAGATTATGCTTAGGGTAATAAGCACTTGCACAACAAAAGTATTTATAGTTTTATTACAACGCTCCTTAAGCACAATTCTCTATAGAAGATAATGATTAGACTAAATCATCCTACCATTCATTCTATGCACATTCACCCTAACATCCAGACAAGAAATAATACATCACAAAATAAAAGCAAACATTAAGCCATGCACCTCCCTAACCTAAAGCTAAAAGTGGTGACTTAACCTTATGTGTATGCTTTAGATGGTTTGTGTGGTATGCTTAGCTATGGATTTAAGGCTTAGATTTTCTAAGTGTGAATATGTTCAACTTAGATGGATGGTGTCATTTAAGTTGTTTAGTTGATTTGAGTTGATTTTATTTTGTATTTTGGGTTGGTTTAAGTGAATCCTACAATTAATTACTATGTTTTAAAGAGAGCGAAAAGAGAAGAGAACTTCTCTTTCCTTCCCTACCTTAAGTAATTTCTAAAGTGAATTAATATTTGATTTTGTTTAGGGAATATTTTATTATGTATTTTTAATTAGTCCTAAGTTTAGATTTTCCCTAAATAATCCTATTCAAAAGAAATGCATTTTAAGATTAAGAAAAGTGAACTAATATCACGAAATACACATCACTTCATTTCTTTCCCAACATGTATAACATGCATATGGATGCATCCTAAACATATCTGTACATACAAATGGAAATGTTCATCACACTTTATAATGAATGCTAAGAAATGTCACTTAAGAAAATTAGAATTCTTTATGATGCATGATTTTTCATTAAGTAGAAAAGAGGGGTTTCTTTTATCCATTATTCATGTGCACATGTATATGTATGAAAGGCATAAGTGAGCATAGTGCCATTGTTAGCACTAAGGGTGTAAGATATAAGACTTACTTAGGGCTACTTAAAACTTTGCAACCTCAGGGTTGTCCAGACTAATATACCACTTTCCTTAAATACAAACACATGTACAAAAGAAATGAATGAAAAAGAAAGATGCAAGAAGTTTTTATTCGTTTGCTTATTTTATTTATGCAATTTATATATACAAGTGTGGATATCCTTCTTAGCAAATAACATAGGAATGGATTGGAATGGGGTTAGGCAAGTGTTGTGTTGTTTTCAAATGAACTATACCCTTAGCCAAACTCTATTCAAAAGCATGCTAAAAAAAGAGAAGGAAAGCCACACTATGCACATATACATATTTATATCCACATGCAAGCTTATCACTAATTATAAGTAGCACACTTTCAATTTTAGGTGTTTGATTTATAAATTTTGAAAATAGTTTTGGATTTAGTAGTGATAATAGTCATTCATATTTTTTTACTTTAGCCAAAACATGCAAGTTGACATAAAGAAAATATTTCATTTTCAATTAGAATTTTGAAAAGCATGAATGCATGAAATTCATATGAAATTCATATTTAGCATATTAGGAAAGAACTAAAGTGATGAAAACATGTAAACACATTCACCCTAATTAATTCCTAAAGATAATCTTATGAAATAAGAAAGCTTAAAGCAAATCAAGTTATTTTTAAAGAATGTTTGATTTTGTTTTGAGTTTGATTTAATTTGAGAAATATGAGATGAGTTTCCTACTCCTAACCCATTCCCACATATGTTTGTTGATTTTGTTTATTCTTAGGATTATTAGATGATTTTTATATATTGCTTAGGTTAAGGTATGAATTAAGTGTGTTGATTACCCCTTACATACACCACCTTAGCATAGTTAATCAAATAATTATGAGCCAATGATATGACATAAAACCACACAATGAATTTAAATCAGCAATTCACCTAGGAAAGAAAGGTACCTAATGCAATTGGCTCATGATTAAGGATTAATTAAGCTAAGGGGTTTATTTTAAATAATTTCGTAACACCTCTCAGACATGTGAGTTGAATTTTAATTTCCTTAATTGTACTTAGGCTCTTGAACACCTAAGCATCTATCTAAGATAGATTAATTGAGTTCTGGAAAGTTTTAGAAATTTATGAAATTAATTAAGTGGGTAATTAGTGGATTAACCCTTAATTAAGGTTAGATTAAGGAAGAAAGAGGGTTTAAGGAATATCTTAAGGAAAGTATCCTAAAATTATTTCCAAAACCTTATATTTACTTAAGAAAAACTTAATTGACTCAATCAGAGGGTTAGACCACTAATTATATCCATAATTAAGCTTAATTATATTAAGGGAGTGATTAAGGAATGAACTAGAAATTCCTTTAATTAAACCACCAAAAAATCCCAAGAAAATTAAGGGAAGCAGGAGTCATCCCACTAATTATGCACAAGAAGTTTGAGATTAATCAGTGGAGTAATTAGAGGGTAATTGGAAAAATAACATTGCTAATAAAACCCCAATCCAGAGAAAAGCATTACTCAAAATCCATTGAAATAATTTTTAGAATATTTTATGTTCAATTATTTATCCAATACAATTTATTTCATAATTTTTTTATTTTTCTATGCTTAGATATAAATTTAGGAATTTTTTATGATTAATTAGGTGATTTAATAGCCTATTTAAATGTTTAATCATGCCATGTAAAGCTTGCGGCATGCTTTCCGCTGTATTCAATATTTAAGTTGTACATGCTTAATAGCGATGCTATACTTTCTCTTACATCATCGAGATGACCCAAGTTAGATCCACGGTTATAAAGGGATAATCCTTGGGATCTACATGTCTTTGATCATGGTCGTCCATCCAAAATGCGCGGATGGATGGCTCATGATCTATCTCTATATTTTCTTGTGGGAGAGGACATCCGTCCATCTTCTAGGGCATGATTCAAGCTCGATTGAGCTTAGATTGATCCCAAATTCAGCCCACACCATCAACATCCAAGGGAGATCACATCTAATGGCTATAATCTCATGGGATAAAAATCCAATTTATAAAGCTGTAAATAAAATTGAAATTATGCTCAATTTAATGGCTTACCTCGCTGGAGGTGATCACCAGCGCTCGATTCCTTTGGAGGAGCTTCATTTAGTGGAGACAAAGCTTTGTTGAGAGTTTGAAGTCTTGAGATTGGATGGATCCTTATAGAGGCCAAGCTCCCCTTCAAGTAGGCTTGGTCTTGATCAAGAGTAGCCCTCCCTTGCCTTTGGAGCTTGTGTGAAGGCTTGGGTGAGTTTGATCGAGCTCCCTGATGAAGCTTGCAAAGTGAATTAGCTTGGTATTGAGTGTGGAGTAGGTTTGAATTTCAATGGAGCTCCCCTATTTTCAGTTTGAGAAAATCCAAAAATGGAGAAGTTGAAATCACTTTAGGAAGCTTGGGATCACTTGACAATGGTTCCTTTGGCTTCCTTTAGCTCAATCGAGTATGAGAGTGTGAAGATTGAATGGAATTAGGGGGAGTATATCTTCCCCTTGAAGGATCAGATGACCATGAAAGAGCTTGTCATTTTGATCCAATTGACCCTATTCAATGGGTTGTTTGAGCTATTTAGAGTGGCATGCCATCCGGTTTTGGTTAGAGGAGGAGTGGGTGAGGTGGCCATGTGCTCAAACAAGGTGGAGGGAGGATTCCATGTGCCTAATTTCAAGTGAGATGGTTAGTTTTTACCTTAGGCTAGGTTGGGCTGACCTAAACCCATTGGGCTAGGTGCACCACATCCTTAGTCTTCACTTGGTCCACTAAGAGAGTGTCAAGTGGTCATGGAGAGGATTTGACCAAATTCCAAGTGAATTTGGCCAAAATTTACCCTATGGCTTAGAAGTAAAATGGTCATTTAGCTTATGTTTCAATTTGAATATGTTTTATATGTTTGAAAAATAGGTTAGGCTAAGTTTCATTGAATTTGGAGTTTGTTTGATATGATTTGGCTCATGTTGACCCATTTAGGTCAAAATGGGTCAACTTGGGGGTCAAGTTGACCAATTGGTCAAATTGGGTCAAACCAAGGGTTGGGCCAAGTTGATATGACCATTTGAAATATTTTGGTGGCTTTGGTTTGATTCAATTTGGTTTATATTTGGTTTTAGTTCAATTGAGTTCATTTAGGTCAAATGGGTCAAGTTGACCAATTTGACCCATTTGACCTATTTGGGTTAGGTCATGGGTTGGATTAGGTTTCATTGGTCATATAAAATGGATTGGTATCTTGTTTCCAATCAATTTGGTTTATATTTAAGTTTGTCTTAATTTGACCTCTTAGGTCAAGTTGGGTTCATGGTCAATTGGGCTAGGTTAGGTCTAGTTGGCCAATTGAGACTTTGGTCAAGTTCAATAATCATTTTGGAATGAAGTTGACCCATTGGTTTCAATCAATTTGGTAGATCAAGTTTTGACACATTTTGACTTTTTAGGTCAAGTTAGGTCAACTTGGGTTAAATGGCCAATTGGACTATGTTAGCCTTAAATGGTGACTTGGTCAAGTTGACACATTGATCATGAATGAGTTTTGATCAATTGTTTCAATCAATTTGGCCTATGGTGGATTTTGGTTAGTTTAGGTTTTATTTTGGCTAAGTATTGACTTGGTCAACCCAGAGGTTTGACCTGGTTTGACCCAATTTGAGTGATTGATCATCTCATGATGATTGTTGATCATGATGAGAGGCTTAGGTGGGCTTAGTTTAATCTAATTTGGTTAGGATTAGAATTTGGCTCATAAGGATACTTTAGATCACTTTGAGACAAGCGAGCCTAAGTAGGTCAAATGGCTTGATCAAATCTTGATTTGAGTTTGATTGAACTCACATATGGACTTATGATTTAGATATTAATCCATTTGCAAGTGGTTTAAAGTCAAATGAGTTTTGATTCATTTGACAATTTCAAGTTTAAGGGGTGAACATGAGTTTGGATTAGGTTTGATTTTTGGATTTAGTTTTGGTTTGATGATTGAAGTTTATGTTTATATTTAGATTCATGATTGAAGGATTAATTAAATCATGAAGAAAAATCAAGGGTTTGGCTTGATTTGAAATTGATTTGGCTAAGTTCAAGATTTTGACTTGAAAGGCTTAGGTTGGATTTTGATTAAATTTGAGTTTAATTTTTGGAGTTGGTTTTGGTTGTTTAAATTTATATTTCATTTATATATGTGAATATAAGTGAAAATATAAATGGGTTATGAGAAAATTTCAAAGATTTGAAGTGATTTGAACTTGATTTAGGCTAAGTCCTTAAGAGGGAATTAAAGGACTTAGGAAAAAAGATTTTTGGTTTTCATTGATTTGAATTTATATTTCATTTATATATGAATATAAATATATAGATTATTTTTGATTTGTTGAATGACTTAGAAATAAAACTTGGAATTTCAATCAAAATATGTCTATCATGGGTTTCAATCATTTCATTGATTTTGGAGAAAATCAAAAAATGGAATTGATTTTGATGTTGATTTGATTTGAGTTTGACTTGAAGAAAGGAAGTGAGGAATGTAGTTCAAGCTTAGGGTAGGAAATTTTCCACATAAGGCATGACCTATTCCATGGTTCTTTTAAAGTCTAGGTTATGTGTCCACTTAATCACTAAATATGTCTTAAGACTAAAGAACCCTTAAAGTCTAAGAGAAGTCTTATGTCTAAGATGGATGGGTTGAGAGCTCATCCTAAAAATGAGGTCAACAAAAGGTGAGTGAGCTTTAGGTTCTATAGTGTTATCTTTGGAGATAGGTGACTGGAAGACTGAAGCCAAGTTTTGTATCATTGATTTGAATACTTCATTTACCACTTTTCTCGATAGGCCTTGGATACAACAGAACAAAATAATTCCATCCTCCCTCTATCAGTGCATCAAGTTCAGAAAGGATGTGATTGAGTACTGTGTTAAAGGATATGAAAAGCCATTTTTAGTTAGAGAGGTTGAGATATATGAGGATGTGACCTACTATTTTTCTCAAAACACCCTTTCTTATGAATTTTGATAAAACTCAAATTCAAAAGAAAAAGAAAATGAAGAGAAAGACAAAGCAAAAGAAAAAGAAAAGAAAAGTGAAAATCCAAGTGAACAAGAAAGGGAAATTGAAGAAGAAATAGAGCTGCATATCACATTCCACCCACAGTTCATTCTTTCATATGGACATGTGGGTAGGATGACTCAACCTCCACTAGGCAGTGGTAGAGGCAAAAATAAAGGTAGTTCTAGAGGTGGAAGACCCCCTAGTTGGCCATCAACCAACAGGGGTTATGTTCCAATTCATAGAAGTACCCTTACTATTCACATAGACTTGGAATCTAGTTCAGAGGACGAGTCTAATGTGATTAGCATACCAACCAACCACTCTCAGTGGGTTTCATTAGAGGTGATGCTCGAGCTGGACAACGATGAAGACCGGGCTTCCAGATAAAGCAAAGTATTCGAATTAGATGTATGTAAGACTATCAGGCAGTAGTTGGGAACCTTAGCTCTAACCTGACTTTTACCCCAAAAAGTTGAAGGTTTAGTAGTTAAGGAAGCCCCTAAGTCTTTTAGTGATATGAAGCTGAAGAGATTCTTTTTAGGATCATCCTCCACAAGTCCTGAAGTTGATGTAGAACTTGAGGAGAATTCAGACAAAGAATTAATGGAGTTACCGTTTGACTTTTATTCGCCATGTGTTCATAATCTTATACAGAAAGGTTTGGTCTGTCATATATGGTCCAAGCATAGGTCAAAGTTTTTGAGAAGTTGTGGAACAATATAGATAGGGAAGCACAATCAAGATCAGGACTAGGATTCAAAGTGGGTCTGATGATGATGCTTAGTTTACCAATTATTTGGAGTCTGATAGGTTCTTCTCACACAACACCAACTCTTATGAAAATGTATGTTTAGAAACTTGAGATGATCAAGATGATCTCCAAATCAAAGATGCACCTCCAAAATTTGAAGAGGAGATCCATTCAACAATTGACAAGCTTAAAGAAATCAACCTTGGGATAGATAAAAATCCATGCCCGACGTACATCAGTTCGTTGTTGAATGAAGAAGAAATCAATGGCTTAGTTTGGCTATTTATTGAGTTTAAGGATTGCTTTGCATGGAGTTATCAAGAGATGCTTGTATTATCTCCTGACGTAGCAGCCCACAAACTAGTAATAGATCTTAGTGCTAACCCTTTCAAGCAAGCTCTTAGACGCATGGGATTAGAAATCGAACAGCAGAGCATTTCTGAAGTCAAGAAACTATTCAATGCTGGTTTCATCAGGGAAGAAAAATAACCTACATGGTTAGCCAGTGTCGTACCAATTAAGAAGAAGAATGGCCAAATTCACATATGCGTCAATTTTAGGGACTTAAATAAGGCATGTCCTAAGGATGAGTTTTCTCTTCCTATACTAAAATTAATGGTTGACATCACCTCATCTCATGTAGTTTTGTCTTTCATGGACGGGTCATCTGGCTATAACCAAATCAAGCTGGCCCTCGAGGATGAAAGAAATACTACTTTTTGAACCCATATCAGAATCTATTATTATAGTGTCATGCCTTTTGGCCTTAAAAATGCTGGCGCTACATACCAACGAGCCATGACTTAGATCTTCAATGAACTCATCCATCTTCAGGTTGAGTATTATGTTGATGATCTAGTAGTCAAGAGTAGAGAAAAGGAAGACCATCTCTTTAACTTGAGAGCAATTTTTGAATGATTAAGACTATATAACCTTAAAAAGAATCCCCTGAAGTATGCATTCAGAGTAGCTTCACAAAAATTCCTTGGGTTTATTGTCCAATATTGGGGAATAGAAATAAATCTAGAAAAGATCAAAGCTATCTTAGAAATGCCACCTCCTAAGAGTTTAGCTCAACTGAGATCTTTCTGAGGATGGTTGGCATATCTGAGATGCTTTATTTCTAAGCTATCGAAGAGATGCAAGCCATTCTTAGCACTTGTCAAAATAGAAGCCAAGTTCAAGTGGGATGACAAGTGCTAGCATGCCTTTGAAGACATCAAGCAGTATTTGGTGAAGCCGCTAGTTCTAGCAGCCCCTATCCTAGGCAGGCTACTCATCCTCTACATTGCTACATTGGATGGCTCTCTCAACGTTTGTTGGCCCAAGCCAACGACGAAGGGAAGGAGAGCATTATCTACTACCTCAGCCTTCATCTGATTCCTACTAAAGCGAACTGTCCTCCTATTATGAAACATTGCCAATATTTAATCTCTACGTCCCAAAAGCTATGACATTATATGCTTTATCATAAGGTGAACTTAATTTCCAGAACTAATCCACTGTAGTATCTCATGACAGAGCCAATGCTAATGTTTTGCATGATGGTCCATGATTCTCTTGCAGTTTGATATCACATTCATACCCCTCCATGCAGTAAAAGGATAAGCACTAGCTGATTTCTTAGTAGCACACTCACTTCCTATTGATTCTCCGCTTAGTGAAGATCTCCCTGATTAACAAACCATGAACTTAGGGGAGGTTGACAACTGCCGATGGGAGATGTATTTTGATGGTGTAGCTTCTTTTCATAAAGAGGAAGCACCACGATCTACTCTTCTAGGAAAGATAGGTGTTGGAATAGTTCTCTTAACTCCAAACCAAAATGTGATGATATTCTCATGCTATCTTTCCAACCCTTGCACCAACAATGAAGCTGAGTATGAGGCTTTGATTGCCAGTCTGGAGTTAGCCATCACAATCAGTGTCAAGAGCATCAATATTCTTAGATGGTCATTAATCAGATCACTGAGGTTCTCAAACCCAAGCTTCATCATTACCATGAGTATGCCATGAAGTTGTTGGCCTAGATCCCTAAAGTCACCATCTACAAAGTTTCTCGAGTAGAGAACTAGTAGTAGATGCTTTGGCCAAACTTTTTAAACAATTGGCATGTCCGGAAGATGAGTCCGTTCCAATAAGGGTCCAAAATAGACAAGTCATATCCCTTATTGATGTTGAACTCATCGAGAGACTTTCTCTTGAAGGGGAGGTTGTCATTGCCTATAAGGACAATGAGCTAGATAGAAGACAACTGTTCATAGACTATTTGAACACCCGTAAACTACCTCTAGAAAAGTCAGAAGCCCATCAGGTGAAATAGAGAGCTCTCTCCTATGCTCTCGTTGATGGAAACATATGCTGATGGTTCTTTGACCAGATGTGGTTACGTTGTTTAGATAAACATGAAGCCCATGGCATTATAACTGAGGTACATTCAGGCCTATGCGGAGCACATCAATTCATTCTGAAGATGAAGATGAAGATCAAGAGACGAGGATACTACTGGCCTTCAATGATTATAGACTGCTTGAATGTAGCTAGAAGATGCCATCCGTGTTAGGTACACGGTGTTGTCCAACATCAACCACCCAACATTCTACACCCGCCACTGGCATCACGACCATTTGAGTGTTAGGGTACCGACATTGTGGGTCCAATCGATCCTCTTTCTTACAAGGGTCATCGGTTCATCTTAGCTGCCACCGACTACTTTTTCAAGTGAGTGGAGAAAATTCCACTCAGAGAGGTCACAACTCAGCATGTGATTCAGTTTTTCAAGAACCATATCATATATAGGTACAGGGTGCCTCGATGAATTATATTTGATAATGGTACTGCATTCAAAAGCACCAAGATCAACAGCTTTGCTAGAAGTCATGGTATAGATTGGTGATACTTTATCATCTATTGCCCCAGAGCAAATATCTTAGCAGAAGCATCCAACAAAACTGTCATCCAGATACAGAAGAAGACACTTGATGATAATAAGTGGCAGTGGAATGAGCAGTTGGTTGGAGCCTTGTGGGCTTACCTCACCACATACCAAACTCCAACTCAATCTACCTCATTTTTTTAGTGCATGGGTTTGAAGCCTTTCTACCTTTAGAAGTTCAACTCCCATCACTAAGGATAGCATTGGGTAACAAAATCACTACAGAGAAGAATGCAAAATTATGGTTACAAGAGCTCAAAGGTTTGGAAGAGAGTCACCTACGGGTGTACCAGATCCTCGAGTTGTACAAGGCCAAAATGATTCAAGCTCACAACAAGCTGGTCTGCCCTAAGTCTTTTCGAGTAGGACAACTTGTGTTAGTCCTAAGGAGACCAATTATTGCTCGACAAAATATGGGAGGCAAGTTTAAACCCACTTAGTAAGGCCCTTATGTCATATAGAAGGCCAACCAAGGAGGATCTTATCAACTTATTAATTATAAAGGAGAACACTCGATGCTTCCAATTAATGGGCTCTATTTGAAGAAATATTACCCAAAAAAAAATCATGTTTGAAAATAATTCTATCAATCAACAAAAATCTGATTCCATTTCATCAAAATCTTTCCTTCTTTTGAAGCATTGTTTGTTTGTCTTGCAAATTTGCCATGACATGTTTAGGGTAGGTGTAAGAGTCCCCCAGCGGCATCCTATCCCTCTTTCACAACATAAACAAATCTCCCAGCTTTATTAGAATAGGTGTGAGAGAACCGAAGAGGTATCCTATTTTGATTATCACAACTGAGTTAGGTGTGAGAGAACCCAAGCGGCATATTTTCTTAGTGAGAATTCTCATTTTCCTTTCGTGGAACCATTTCATCAAGTTCCTCAAGCTTGTTTATAGTAGGTGTAAGTGAACCAGAGAGGCATCCTATTCCCTTTAACATAAGCACAAAAATAAACACATATCTTTTATCTCGGGCTACTTTGGTATGGGAGCAATCCCCTTGTGGCACTCACTCATTAGCTACTCTAGGTTGGTTCTACATGCTATCTCGCTAGTATTCCACCCTAGTGGTTACTTGTTTGGAAGATGTGAATCCTCGTGCTTTCTTCCTAACTTGACCATTGCAAACTAACGAGCACCTTATTAATATGGTTGACTTCACGACCCAGCCAGTAAGCTACCTCATGCTAATTTTTTTTAAGAAGATGTGAGTCCCTGAGCTTTCCTCTTGAATTAATCATCATGATCTAACTGGATTGAGTATATCTGAGGTTTAGGATAAATCCCCCAGAGGATCTTTTCCTCTTGACTACATTTTAGCTGATATAAGTCCTCTAGTGGAATTCACTCTATAGTAGCTCTAAGTCAGATGGCACCTATCGAGCCAAAGATAGACTATCCCAGTAATCAGTTTCACTATAGGAGGATGTGAGTCTGTGAGCTTTCTTCCTAGGCTGGTTGTTGCAAACCGATGGACACCTTAGGTTGGTTGATGTTTGCTATGCTGATAGCGACTCACCCAGTAGATACACCACTCTTCGCAGCTATGAGTCCCCACACTTTCTCCTTGAGTTGGCCACCGAATACCTATTTGATATATGACTAGCCATGTCATCTTCTCTAGAGTTTTGGATTAAGCCTATAAGCTCTCCTGTGGCTATTTGGATCACATCCTTCCTCTCCAGGCACTATATTTGGATCACATCCTTTGATGCACTCTATTTGGATCACATCCTTTATGACCCCATTTAGACACTACCCGGGTTACTCTTGGATTGGGCAATCCCCTTTCCTCATAGCCACCCCTATGGTTGAAGAATTTATTCGCATATGCGCAGATTCTCCCTTGATTCAGTAAATGAGATAGTTCTATACTGATATAAGCTCATTCTTAGTTTGACCCCTCGCAAACTAATAGGATCCATGATAAACAAACTAAACAAATAAACAAATTTTTGTTTGTGGATTAGGAATTTAAGCCCCAAAAGGGCCCCTTTTCCCAAGCAGCCATCCTATCTTTAGGGCAATGTCAGCAGAACTCCCTATAGGAATTGCCTGACTACCTGTAGTCACCCTCAGGTTGGGTTCAATCTGTTTGACCACAAGCAGGTTACCCCAATAGTCATTCGGCTTTAGAAGATGTAAGACTATGATGCATTCTTTCTAGCATGACTATCGCAAACCGACGGGAAACCCTAGGTCAGGTTCGATTTGTTGCCCAAAGAAACTAAGCACCCCAATGGTCTTTTGTAGTGGAAGATATGAGTCCCTGAGTTTTCTTCCCTTAAATTGATCATTATAAACCGAAAGACACTCCTTTGTCGGATAGTTCTCCCATCAGCCGGGAAGCTACTCCCTTTGGTTCAGTAAATTTGAGATAGGTCTAGGCTGATATAAGCTCCTTCTCAGTGTGATCCATCACAAACCAACCGAATTCATCAAAACAAACTAAAAATGAAATTAATTTTTGACTATCTTTGAGCCGATTTAAGTCCCTGAGTGGAATTCACTCAATAGTCAGCCCTAGGTAGAGTTCAATCTGGTGCCTTGCCAACTTATCATCCCAGTGGTTTCTTGTTTTTAGAAGATGTGAATCACTGCACATTCTTCTTAAGACTTGACAATTGCAAACTAAAGGCATCCCCTTGGTTGGATAGTCCTACCTTGTGGTTGGTAGACTACTCCCTGTGGATTGGTAAGTCTAAGTTAGGTCTAGGCCTCTATGGCCCCTACTTAGTGCAGTCCATCACAAACCAATGGGACCCATCAAAATAAATCTAAAAATGAAATTAATCTTGACTATCTTTGAGTTGATCTAAGTCCCCCTGTGGCATTCACTCAATAGTCAGCCCTAGGTTGGGTTCAATCTGTTTCCATGCCAATGGGTCACCCCAACAACTGGTCCTTACTTTGGAGGATGTAAGTCAACTATGCTTTCTTCCTAGTATAATTGCTGCACACAAAAAGACATACCTTTGGTTGGCTAGTCCTACTATATGTTTAGTAAACTATCCCTTTGGATTGGTAAATTTGAGTTAGTTCTAGGCCTTCATGGCTCCTACTCAGTACGATCCATCAAAAAACTAATAGGTTCCATTTGAAGATCCGAAATCTAAAAATTTGAAATAAATTCAACTTTCCTCCCTCGACAGAGTGAAACAAACAAAACAAAAATAATCAATCAATCTAAACTAAATATTTTGCTTCTCCCCAGTGAGATGGAAATCTTTCTAGCTCCCCAGTGGATCCAAAATTCTAATCCCTCAACGAATTTCACAACCCCTCCCTTGTGGATGACTTGAACTTGCCTCCTTAGTGGAGAGTTCACTTCTCTATCCTCGGTGGAGTCAAAATAAACATAATTAAACAAACAAACAAGTTGAAACAAATTCAACCCTTTTCCCCAGGAAAACTTAATTAAACAAATCAAATTTCTCCTCAGCAACACTCAAATCAAATCAATCCTCTCATCCCTTTATGGATGACTTGAACCTGCTTTCCTAGTGGAAGGTTCACATACTCTATCCCTAGTAGATTCCTCCTTCCCTCTGTTATGTCCTTAACATAAGTAGAGCCACATTGCACTAAGCTTTGGATTCCTTCTACACCTGAGGTTAGGAGTAGATCATCTCTGTTAATGTTTTTGATCATTCAGTGTTGTTGATCATTTTGATCAACCTGTGCGGTGTTCCTTGTAATTCACACCACACTTATTGGGCGTACATTGTTGAACTCATTTTTAGGATGAGCTCTCAACCCCTCCATCTTAGACATAGGACTTCTCTTAGACTTTAAGGGCTCCTAAGTCTTAAGACATATCCATTGATTAGGTGAAAACTCATCCTAACCCTAGAGACTTAGAAGAGTTAGCCATAAGAATAGGTCATGCCTTAGGGGTGTTAGGAAAATTTGCCTGCCCTATAGCTTGAACCAAATTCCTCACTTCCTTCAAATCAAACTTAAATTAATTCTAGCTTAATTGATTTTCTCCAAACCCAAACCAATGCCAAATGATTGAAGCTTATGATTGAAATCCCAAGTTCAAAATCTTTTCTAAGTCCTTAGATTCCCCTTCATGGACTTGGCCTAAATCAAATCTAAATCAATTCAAATTCATGAAATCTTCTCACAACCCATTTATATTCTCATTTATATTCACATATATATAAATGAAATATAAATTCAAATCAATCAAATCAAATTCCAAATTCAAATCCAAATCAAAAATCTTTTCTAAGTCACTTTGATTCCCTTTAAAGGAGTTAGCCGAAATCAAGTTCCAATCACTTCAAATTTATAAAATTTTCTCATAACCCATTTATATTTTCATTTATATTCACACATATAAATGAAATATAAATTCAAACAACCAAAGCCAACTCCAAAAATCAAATTCAAATTCATTCAAAATCCAACCTAAGCCTTTCAAGTCAAAATCTTGAACTTAGCCAAATCAATTTCAAATCAAGCCAAACTCTTGCTTTTTCTTCATGATTCAATCAATCCTTCAACTATGAATCCAAATATAAACATAAACTTTAGTCACCAAACCGAAACTCTATTCAAAAATCAAACCCAAGTCAAACACATGTTCACCCTTTGAACTTGAAATTATCAAATGAATCAAAACCCATTTGACTTCAAATCACTTGTAAATGGATTTATGTTTCAATCATAAGTCCATATGTGAGTTCAATCAAACTCAAATCAACCTTTGACCAAGCCATTTGACCTACTTAGGCTCACTTGACCCAAAGTTATGAGCCAAATTCTAATCCTTATCAAATTGGATTGAACTAAGCCCACCTAAGCCTCTCATCATAATCAACAATCATCATGAGATGATCAATCACTCAAATTGGGATAAACCAAGTCAAACTTAAGGGTTGACGAAGTCAACACTTAGCCAAAATGAAACCTAAACTAGCCAAATATCACCATAGGCCAAATTGATTAAACCATTGATCTAAACTCATTCATGATCAATGTTTGAACTTGACCAAGTCAACATTTGAGCCTAACCTAGCCCAATTGGCCACTTGACCCATGTTGACCCAACTTGACCTAAAAAGTCAAAATATGTCAAAACTTGATCTAAGCCAAATTGGTTGAAACCAATGGATTCCAAAATGATTGTTGAGCTTGACCAAGGCCTCAATTGGCCAACTAGACCTGACTTAGCCCAATTGATCATGAACCCAACTTGACCTAAAAGGTCAAATTGAGCCAAACTCAAATATAAATCAAATTGATTGGAAACAAAGATACCAATCCCTTTCATATGACCAACCAAACATAAACCAACCCATGACCTAACCCAAATATGTCAAATGGGTCAATTTGGTCAACTTAACCCATTTGACCTAAATGAACTCAATTGAACCAAAACTAAATATAAACCAAATTGAATCAAATGAATGCCACCAAAATATTTTAAATGGTCATATGAACTTAACCCAACCCTTGGTTTGACCCAATTTGACCCAAGCTGATTCATTTTGACCTAAATGGGTCAATATGAACCAAAACACATCAAACCAATTCCAAATTCAATGAAACTTTGCCAAACCTTTTTTTTTCAAACATATCAAACATATTGAAATTGAAATCCAAGCCAAATGACCATTTTACCCATAGAACATAGGGTATATTTTGGCCAAATTCACTTGGAATTTGGTCAAATCCTCTTCATGACCACTTGACACCCTCCTAGTGGACCAAATGGACATTGGTTAGTATGGTACACCTAACCAAATGGGTTTGGGTCAGCCCAACCTAGCCTAAGGTCAAAACCAACCACTTGCTTGAACATAGCCAAATAGGAATCATTCCTCCACCCATTTCAAGCGCATGTCACTCTTCCACTACTTCCCTCTGGCCAAACCAAATGCAATGACACATAAAATGACCTAACAAACCCACTCAAGGAGCTCAATTGGATCAAAATGGCATCTCCTTGCTTAGCCATCTGATTGCTCTAGGGGGAGATATACTTCATGAGAGGATCAAATCAAACTTGCCTAGACCTTTTTCGAAGCTCCAAAGATAATGGAAGAGTTCTCTTGACCAAGACCGAGCTCAAGTGAAGGTGAAGTTGGCCTCTAGAAGGATCTATCCAATTTCAACACCTCCAAACTTCAACAAAGCTTCGAATCCACTAGACGAAGCTTCTTTAAGGGAATCGAGTGCTGGTGATAGGCTTCGACGAGATAAGCCATTAAACCGAGCTCAATCTAGCTTTGTAAAAGGAAGTTATACTTCATGAAAATCTAGCCATTGGATGTGATCTCCCTTGCATGGTGATGGTGTGGGTTGAATTTGGATTCACCCCGACCTCAATCAAGCTCGGATCTTCCCTTAGAAGATGGACGGTGTCAGAAAGATTAGGGGTGAATAATGGGCCATCCATCCGTATGTTTTGGATGGACGTCCATGATTAAAACATGTAGGATCCATTGTTTAATCTTTTAAACTACATATCTAATCTCAGTCGTCTGATCCTTGATCGGACGGACAGGTAGAAAGCACATAGCTCTGCCCATGACGTGATGCTATGATGTGACAACTTAAATAGTGAATCCTTTCACACCACGTGAAAAGGGCGTGCCACATCAGCCTCCACATGGTGCCGACGAGATTAACTATATAATTAGAGATTTAAATTACATAATTATGCTTGGAAACTTTAAAAATTCTTATCTAAGTGTAGAATAATCAGAAAAATGTGAAATAAATTGCATATGAAAGGAATTTAAATCTAGAATATTATAAAATTGATTTTAATGAATTTTGAACTATGTTATTTTCCAAATTTAGGTTTTATTGGAAATTTGATTTTGCTAATTACTCTCAATTATCCCACTAATAAATACCAAACTTCTTGTTTATGATTAGTGGGATGACTTCTGCCTCCCCTAATTTTCTTGGGATTTATTGATGGTTTAATTAGAGGAATTGCTAAATTAATCTCTAATTATCCTCTTAATGTAATTTAGTTTAATTAAGTTTGTAGTTAGTGGTTTAATCCTTTGATTGAGTTAATTAAGGTTTGTTTAAGTGAATAGGAGGTTTAAGGAATAATTTTGGGATGTTTTTCTTAAGCTATTCCTTAAATCCCTCTTTTTCTTCCTTAATCTGAACTTAATTAATGATTAATTCACTAATTACCTACCTAATTAATTTGATAAAATTATAAAACCTTCTAGAACTTAACTAATTCACTTTGGGTAGATGCTTAGGTGTTCAATAACCTAAGTACATTAAGGAAATCAAAATCCAACTCATATGTGTGAGAGGGATTATGAAAGTACTTAACTTAAACCCCTTTACTTAATTAATCATTAATCATGAGCCAAATGCATTAGGCCTTTTCTTCTTAGGTGCATTACTGATTTAAATTCCTTGTGTGATTTTATATCATATCATTGGCTCATAATTATTTGGTTAAATATGCTAAGGTGGTATAGGTAAAGGGTAATTAACACACTTAATTCACACCTTAATCTAATCAAGATATAAAAATGATCTAATCATCTAAAGATTAAACTAAAATGCCATACACATAGGAAAAATGGGTTAGGACCAGCAAACATTCTTTCCCATTTCCTAAATCAAACATAAAGCAAATTCAAAACAAAAATCACATTGAACAAACTTTGATTTAGTTTGAACTTTCTTATTTCATAGGATTGTCTTTAGGAATTAATTAGTGTGAATGGATTTACATTTCTTTCATCACTTTATTTCTTTCCTAGCATGCTAAATTTGTATGTCATATGAAATTCATGCATTCATACTTTTTCTAAAATCAAATTAAAAATAAAATATTTTTTTTATGCCAAATTGCATGTTTTGGCTAAAGTAAAAATATGAATGGCTATTATCACTACTAAATCTAAAACTATTTTCAAAATCTTTAAATCAAACACCCAAAATTGAAACTGTGCAGCTTATAATTATTTATAAGCTTGCATGTGGATATAAATATGAAGATGTGCATGGTGTGGCATTCGTTCTCTTTTCTTTTAGAATAATTTTGAATAGGATTTGGCAAAGTGTATAGTTCATTTCAAAAGAACACAACACTTGCCTAACCCCTTTCCTATACATTCCTATGCTATTACCTAAGAAGGACATCCACACTTGTATAAATAAATTTTATAAACAAAACAAACAAACAAATATAAACTTTTTGCATCTTTCTTTTTTCATTCATTTCTTTTGTACATGTGTTGTATTTAAAGAAAGTGGTATATTAGTCCGACAACCAGGTTGCGAGGCTTTAAGCAGCCCTAAGTAGGTCTTGTACCTTACACCCCTAGTGCTAATAATGACATCGTACTCACTTATGCCTATATATATATATATATATATATATATATATATATATATATGCATGTGAATAATGGATAAAAGAAACCCCTCTTTTCTACTTAATGAAAATCATGCATCATAAAGCATTCCAATTTTCTTAAGTAACATTTCTTAGCAATCATCATAAAGTGTGCTAAAAATTCCCATTTGTATGTATTGATATGCTTAGGATTCATTCATATGCATGTTATACATGTCGTGAAAGAAATGAAGTGATGTGTGTTTTGTGATATTTGTTCACTTTACTTAATCTTAAAATGCCTTTTTGAATAGGTTTTGTTAGGAAAAATCTAAATTTAGGATTACTTAAAACACATAATAAGACATTCACTAAATAAAATCAAACATGAATATACTTTAGAAATTACTTAAGGTGAGAAAGGAAAGAAAAGTTTTCTTCTCTTTTCCCTCTCTTTACAACCTTTAGTAATTAAGAAGGTTCATTTTAACCAAACCAAAATCATCAAATAAAATTGACCCAAATTAACCAAACAACTTAAATGAAACCACCCTCTAATTTTAACATCTTCACACTTAGAAAATCTAAGCCATAAAGCCTTAGCTAAGCATACCACATAAACCTTTTAAGGCACTCACATTTGACTAAGTCACCACTTCTAGCTCTAGGTTAGGGCGGTGTATGGCTTGATGTTTGCTTTTATTTTGTTATGTATTATTTCTAGTTTGGATGTTAGAGTGCATGTGAGTAGAATGAATGTTAGGGTGATATTAGTCTAACCATTATCTTCTTCTGGGATTGTGCTTAAGGGATGCAGTAATAAAAATATATTTGCTTTTGCTATGCAGGTGCTTATACCCCTAAGAATAATTCAATAGGCCAGGTGGACTTGGCTACCCATGTGTGGGGTGCTAAGTCTAATATACATGCATGGGATTTGTATAGTTTGTTTAGCTAATCTCTATTTTATAGGTCTTAGTTAGATTTAATTTTCCTCTTCATATAATTTTTGTAATTAGTATTTTGGAATGAATGTTATGGTGGATTAGGATGAACATTGGTTATAAGATTATATCTCATGTGCCATGTGAAGCCTTTGGAGCAACCACATTCCAACCATCCAAAAGAAGGGACTAAAAGAAGAAAGAAGAAAGAAGAAAGGAGAAAGAAGAAATGAAGACCCCATAACATGAATTTCCTTGATTGTAAATTAATTCATTTATAATCTGAGTTGTATAAGGGTAAAGCTCAGCTACCCAATTTATTTTCAGGTTTGTACGGTGATGCCCAACCACAAATAGCATTTTATTCTTTTTCATTAGCTTTATAAAATGTTTGATGTTTTGTTTAGCTTGTACATTAAGATGCCATATTTTCCTAGTTTCTTCCTTGCTTTGATGTATGACCTGGATAACTATTAGCCTCTTAGAGAAAAAATAAATCTTTTACCCAATTAATCAATTCAAATTAAAAATAAACAACTCTAACCTCATATAAAAATTAGGCTAAAAATCAAGATATAAGAATTAGCAACCCCTTAGCTGGATGAGTATTTCTTTTATAACATCATGCATAAAAGCAAATTGTTTCACTCTTGATTGGAGGGCTTTCACTTTTGCCAGAGAACTTGGCTTGACCTTTGAGAGCAATGGTGAAAACACACCTCCCCTTCTCACTGATTTTGGCTCATAATCTTATTTCTCATGCATTAGGCATATGAATCCTATAAGCTGAGTCAAATGATTTTCTAAAATAAAATAAAATGTAATATGTTTGTATTGATCTAGTCATTTTTTCATGTCCTTACATGATCTAATCTCTTAGGGAGTGAGTTTAAGGACTTATTCTTTTTCTAAAATAAATAACAGCTTAGCTATCTTGCATAAAACATATGACTTGCCTACGTGAATTTAAAATCGTAAGAGGAGTTTGTTGGCGGCCACTCCTAGGCAATTGAAAATCTAAACAGTCAGTTGGTTTGTCCTCTCTTATGTAGTCAAACCAAATACTTATTTTTACCTTAGATTTAGGTTGTGCTTTTGGCCCTTTCTAAAGCTCCCTAGATTTAGGTTCTGAGATTGCTTCTCCCTTCTATGGGCCTTAAGCAAAAATTATCACCTCGTAGGCATTTTCATAACCTTGTATTGTGGAATTATAAGCCCTAAACTTCTGATAAAGAATTCAACTCAAACAAAATAATTCAATTTCAAAAATGTAAAGCCTAACTATAAGATAGTTTGGGATGTTTGCTAGGCTTCCTAGTATCCTAAACACCCCCTACTCATCTTCATTTGGCTTTGATAAGAAATCCCTCTTCTTGATCGATCCCACTTGATTTTCTAAAAATAAATTAATCGAATGATAGTCCTGCATATTAAAATCTTTGGAGGCAATGATCATTTATCTTAATCGAGAGTATCCCTAAGGAATCTCATTCCTTAGTATGTAATTAACTATGGGGGCTTGCCCCTATAGAGAACTTGATGAACCCAATTTAAAATAAACCCTACTTTACTTTTCCATGTAAAGTAGGGAGAGAATCTCACATATGCACCCATTTTAGGAGTCTTTATTGAGTTGATTAGGTCCATTGTAGGGTGGTGACTTCTATCTTTCAAGATAGTAAACCTCTCCTCAATATCATACCCGATCACCCTAATAAGAATATTTGTGAATCTATGTGGTGTCCAAATGCATAAAGCGTATGTTTCTATCTTCATTTTATTTTATATAGAGTGAAGATGGAAGTATACATCTTAGAACCCTTAAAAATATTTCACCACAGGCCGGTAGGATGGTCTCGGTGGTGGTAGAGGAGGTGGAAGTGAAGGCTATAGAGCTTGAGGTCTCTCATACTAATTTTTGGCCAGCTTCTTCCCCTTGCATACAGCTATCACTACCCTTGGGTTCTTCTCATAAGCTATCTGTGGCTTTGGCTTTATTGATTGATTCAAAAAGTCAACTATTTGGCTTCTCCTTGTAAGCTAGTCACCTTGTTGATTAGTTAAATGTCTTGATGGTAATACTTTTGAGCATGAAGGTGACCGAGCCATGAATATTCTTTAGTAGAATTTTAATGGTGTGTTGTTCAGATAGTTGCAATTAGTATTTCATACTTAAATTATGCCATCTGAGAATATAATCAACTAAGGACTAACTAGGTTATTATTAAGCCACAATAAATCGCCTACAGTCACGTTTTGTTGAGCTCCAGCAAATCTTTTAATGAAGAGTTACTCCAACTCAGCAAATTTCTTCACTAAACTATTGAGGAGTTCAGCATACCAATCAAAGGCTATGTCTGCTAAGCTGATGACAAAAAGATGGAATAGTAACACATCACTGCCACTAGTGTTGCAATAGCTGGCTCTAAAGTGCGCTATATGATGCCTTGGATTTTCCTGCCATCGAAGCTCTTGAAAGAAGGTAGCATGAAACCCATTGGATACTGGATGGCATCAAATTTTTTTGGGTAGGGTCTACCCTTGGAACCAATGATCCTCCTCAGGCTTGAGTCAATGCTTCTCTAACCTACTGCTCAACTATGATTTTAATGTCCTTTTATTGTACGGAGGTACTATCAATTACCTTCCTACATAAGCTGGTGTTGCCCTGCTCTACTGGTGGTGAAGTCTTGGCTAGATCTAAAACATGCAACAACTCGGGCTAACCAGTCTCTGCAATAGTAGGATCCACTGCCGGGGCTTGGTTCTGAAGTGCCAAAATTATTGCTAGCAAGTCTTCATGCCTCTTCCTCATCCTATCTATTAGTTCATTCTTCTGCTTTAATTATTATAAGAGGTGTTGGGTTGAGTAGGTTATGTCTTCTTGCTTGGCCGCAACACTTTCTAAAGTCTACTAATCATGAAGGAGGGAGCCCCTCGTGTCTACCATGTGTACCCCTGTTGAATCCTCTAATAGATCATCTTTATTAGGATCAAAATTGATCTTCTCATCCTCTAAGTCAAACTAAAAATATCCTAGGATCTCCTTCTTCTCTACTTGATACTAAGCTATAATGTCATCTAGGGATCATTCCAACATAACAGGAACAAAAGATCAAGGCTGACCTGTAGTAGGATCACTATCATGAATGGAAAGACATCTAACCTCCCCTTCTGCTAAAGGGTTGATTTGTGAGGACTACGTTCACTGGAAGAAAGATGCTCCTTGCTATCACTAGATCTAGATGGAGTGTTACTCCTAGGAGGATCTATTTTCATGGGGATGACTGAACAGTCTCCTCCTTCCTCTACTGCTGCTATCTCTATGCTCTATTATGGTGGTGGTGGTGATAGAACGACTACTATACTCTAAGATTGCCATTCCTTCTTCACCACAACTAAGACAGAAGGATGAGCAGCAGAGCTCGACCTCACCTCAGTCAACGGTGTAGATGGAATGAGATCTCTTGGCCATAGCCGGATCACCAGTGGGGCTCTCTTCTCCTCGGATGCAGCCTTTATAGCTTCTGCTAGAATAGTGGATGATGAAACATGTATCAGAGATGGTGGGCATGGAGTAGAGCGATGTGGTGGAGGCACCACCGACTCTCTCAGAGCTCCTCTTGTGAAGGTTCATCGCCAGAATGCTATCGATGATCGGCGGGTAGACGACAGGAAAATCAATGAGTGCAGAGGCCATTGACTATTGAACATACCTACGTCTCTCCCTTCTAGTATTCTCTACTGATACTTGGGCCTCCCTGGCCCTCTCCTATCTGATATGTCTGCCCACATTACAGGGGATGACTGAACGTAAATCAAATTGAGCCCCAAACATCGACCAAGCTCACCACGTATAAATGATCGGTCGCAGACCTCCTCCTCTCACTGATAGGAGCCTCAAAATAAATTGTCGGTGGAGGTGAAACTAAATTTCTTCTAATGTTTTCCTTTCCATCAGAACTAGAGAGGGGATGGAGCTTGTTCTCTATGATGAGAGGAGACACTATCTTAGGTAACTCCTCTGTTACAGACTGAGTGGTTGCCATAAGCTCCTTGGCTATGCGGGTATGATACCGCTTGATCATGCAGTTCTTATTTTGGCACTGAGTCATGGTGGGACAAGCTGTATGGGAACTAGACCCTACCTCATAGGTAAGGGAGAAAATCCCAGGAATCAGGGGAGCCTTCCACTTGGAGGAAGCCAATGAGTGGGCACTACCACAACAAAGGGAACAATTGGGCGCACTGACGTTGTAACTGAAACTACTGTGGGAACTGCCACAACCATCTTTTTAAGTGAGGGAAACTCTGAGTTAGATGGCATCTCAACCTGGATAACCGGCTTCTGCCCGGTCACCACTCTCCTACTGATTATTGTGAGGGTTGTCCCCTCATAAGTGATCCTAGCCCCCTCAAAACCTCAGCAAAAATGAAAAAGGTGGGCGAAGTCAGACTACAGGAGGCTGGCCCAATCCAAGCCAAATCCACCCTGAAAGAAAATGTGAACACATACTTCTAGGATGCCATTGAAACTAAACTGAACTGAACTGAAACTGACTGAAAGTCTATAATGTTTGAAAACAAACCTGAATCAGATTTCTACTTTAATTTATTTTTTAGAATTTTGAACCCACACTGAATAATTTAAATATGTTAAGTTGGGATCTTTGGATTTTAATAGAGATTTTAAATTGATTGGAATGGAAATTTTTTGAAAGAGTTTAGAAATCATTTTCAACAAATTTGTGTATGTTGAAAAGGGGTTCAAAAATATTTTTGAAGAGATTCATGCTTCCATAGGTTCATATTTTATTTTTATTTTTTGTGTTAGAGGACCCTTTATTTAACAAATTTGAGTATGTTAAAGTAAAGGGACAATTGATTTTTGTTTAGATTTGTGATTTTGGAATTTACTCACTTAGATAATTTGGGTATGCTAAGTGAGGTGTTCGAAAATAATTTTCTTTTTTTGTTTGCTTGTTTGTGAATCATGTGTGAATTTGAAAAGGGAATCTTTACTTAGCAAATTTTGGTATGCTAAATGAAGAATCCAAATGTTTTGTTGTTTTTGAAGAGAGGATCTTTACTTAGAAAATTTGGGTATGCTAAATAAAGAGTCCTAATGTGTTTTATTTTTGATGATTTTTGAAAAGAGAATCCTTAGCAAATTTAGGTATGCTAAAGAAATCCAAATGTGTTTTATTTTGATTTTTTGAAGATAAGATTCTTTACTTAGTAGATTTAGGTATGCTAAATAAATGATCCATGTGTGTTTTGATTTTTGATGATTTTAAAAAGAGAATTATTAGCAAATTTAGGTATGCTAAGAAAATCTTAATGTGTTTTGTGTTGATAATTTTGGAAAGAGGATTCTTAGCAAATTTAGGTATGCTAAAGAATCCAAATGTATTTTTTTTTTTGATATATATATATATATATATATATATATATATATATATATATATATATATATATATATATATATATATATATATAATGATTCTTAGCAAATTTAAGTATGGTAAGGAAATCAAATGTGTTTTATTTTGATTTTTAAAATAGGATTTTCATTTAGAAAATTTGGGTATGCTAAATGAAGGATCGAAATGTGTTTTATGTTTTTGATTTTTGATTTTTGAAAAGAGGATCTTCACTTAGCAAATTTGGGTATGCTAAATAAAGGATTTAAATATTTTTTTGAATCTTGAAAGGGTGATTGTTAAATTTTAATTTTTGAAAAAGATGATTGTTGATTTATTATTATTATTATTATTTTGAAAAGATGATTGTTGATTTTTTTTTTGAAAAATGAAATCTTCATTCAATAAATTGAATGAGGATGTTCATTTGTGCTTTTTGAAAATATGATTTTGGATTTTTTTTTTTGGAAAAAGATGATTGTTGATTTTATTTTGAAAATGAAATCTTCATTCAATAAATTTTTGAGGATATTCATTTGTGATTTTTGAAAATATGATTGTTGATTTTATTTTTGAAAAGATGATTGTTGATTTTGTTTTGAAAATGAAATCTTCATTCAATAAATTGAATGAGGATATTCATTTGTGATTTTTGAAAATATGATTGTTGATTTTATTTTTGAAAGATGATTGTTGATTTTGAAAAGATGATTGCTTATTTTGTTTTGAAAATGAAATCTTCATTCAATAAATTGGATGAGGATATTCATTTGTGCTTTTTGGAAAATATGATTGTGTATTTTATTTTTGAAAAGATGATTGTTGATTTTGTTTTGAAAATGATGATTGTTGATTTTATTTTTGAAAAGATGTTTGTTCATTTTATTTTTGAAATGATGATTATTGATTTTGTTTTGAAAATTAAATCTTCATTCAATAAATTGAATGACGATGTTCATTTGTGCTTTTGAAAATATGATTGTTGATTTTGTTTTTGAAAATGAAATCTTCAACAAAATAAATTGAGTGAAGATATTCATTTGTGCTTTTTGAAAATATGATTATTGATTTTATTTTTGAAAATGAAATCCTCATCAAAATAAATTGAGTGAAGATGTTCATTTATGCTTTTTGAAAATATGACTGTTGATTTTATTTTTGGAAAAAGATGATTGTTGATTCTTTATTTTGAAAATGAAATATTCATTCAATAAATTGAATGAGGATATTCATTTGTGCTTTTGGAAAAAAATATGATTTTGGATTTTATTTTTGAAAAGATCCTACATATAATAATCACGAAGATTGTTAGATGAGGTTGATTTTTGTGCAAAATATTTTATTATGTGCATTTTGAAAAAAATGCTTTTTGGAAATTGATGTTTTTATAAAGGATTTATTTTTCTTTATTTTTGAAGTGAACCTTACCTTACCATGGAAATGGTAAAAAGGAAGGCTTTAGTTTTCTTTTTATTAAATTTTTATTTTTCACCTATTAAGGAAACCCAACAGGGGTTTTACGACCTACATGGAGTGAGGTCCTAAAACCTAAATGATGTTGGCTAACTTAGCTTAAGGATGAAATAAACAAAGTGCTAACAAAAAAATAAAGATCGTCTTGGACTTATACAAAGTACAAATCCACTATCGATACTTGAAGACAACGATCATTTATCAAAGATGGAGAGAGGAACCATCCCCAGCAAAGTCGCCAGAAAAATCTGTGATGAAAATTTTTTCATCCTTCATCTATTCTTCTTTTTTGAGGAGAAAAATAAATGAAGGATAAAAATAATCAACTTTCTTATGTTGGACACCATGTAGATTCATAGATGTTCTTATTAGGTTGATCGGGTATTACATTAAGGAATGATGAACTATCTCTAGAGATAGAAGTCACCATCCTATAGTGGTCCTAATCAGTTTAATAAGGACTCCTAAGGACTATGGGTCTTTGGATGTACCAGAGATTCTTCAAATACTTCACATGGAAAAGTAAAGCAGGGTTTATTTTAAATCAGGTTCGTTAAGTTCCTTATGGAGGCAAGCCCCCATAGTTAATTATATACTAAGAAATAAGATTCATTAAGAAAACTCTCGATTAAGGTAGATGATCATTGTATCCAAAGATTTCAAAGATAGGACTATCAATCAATTGGTTTATTTTTAGAAGATCAAGTGGGATTGATTAAGAGGAGGGATTTATTATCGAAACCAAAGAAAGATAAGTAGGGGATGCTTATGATACTAGGAAGCCTAATAAACATCCCAAACTATCCTATGGTTGGGCTTTATATTTTTGAAATTGAAGTGATTTATTTGTCTGAGTTAAATTTTTATTAGAAATATAGGACTTATAATTTCACAACTCAAGATCATGGAAATGCCTAAGAGGTGAAGATTTATGCTTATAGCTAGCAAAAGGAAGTAGCAACCTCTGAACCTAAATCTAGGGAGCTTTGGCGAGGGCCGAAGCATGACCTAAATCTAAGGCAAAAAAATGGGTATATGGTTTACCCCACAAGAGAAGATAAATCACCTAACTGTTGGACTTACAATCGCTTGGGGGTCGCTACCAACTAACTCCTTCAATAATTTTAAATACATGTAGGCAAGTCTTATGCTTTTGCAAGATAGCTAGGTTGTTATTTATTTAGAAAGAGACTAAGTCTTTAAACATACTCCCTAAGAGACTAGATCATGTAGGGCTTGATTATTGACTTATATCTAATGCAAATTTTATTATGTTTTATTTTTATTTTTGGATAGTTGATTTGACACAGGCTATGAGATTCATATGCCTAATGCATAAGAAATTGGATTATGGGCCAAAATTAGCAATAAGGATGTGTGTTTCCACTATAGCTCTCAAAGGTCAAGCCAAGTTCCCTGGAAAAGGTAGATGTCCTCCATAAGCAAGACTGAAGCAAGATGCTTTTTATGCATGATGTGAAAATATAGAACATCTAGCTAAGGGGTTGCTAAATCTTTTATCTTATTTTATAACCTAGGCTTTAAGTGAGGTTATCAATTATTAATTTTATTAATTTTTTCAATTTTGAGTTGATTAGTTGGATAGAAAATTTATTTTTCCCTAAGAGCCTAATCGCATCTAGGACATTCATCAAAGCAAGGTAGAAACTAGGAAAACATGCCATCTTAATGCACAAGCTAAAAAAACATCAAACAACTTAAAAAGCTAGTGCAAAAGAATAAAAAGCCTTTTATGGTCGGGCTCCACTGCACAAACTAAAAAATAATTTGGGTAGCCGAGCTCTACACTTATATAACCAGGATTACAAATGAATTAATTACAATCAAGAAATAATTCATGTTATGGGGGTCTTCATTCTTCATTTCTTCTTTCTTCTTTTCTTCTTTTCTTCTTCTTTCTTCTTTCTTCTTTCTTCTTTCTTCTTTGTTCTTTTGATTGAATGGAATGTGGTTGCTCCAAAGGCTTCACATGGCACATAAGACATAGTCTTATGACCAATGTTCATCCTAATCCCCCATAACATTCATTCCAAATCCTAATTACAAAATTACATGAAAATGGGAAAAATAAATCTAACTAAAACCTGCAAAATATAGATTAGCTAAACAAACTACACAATCCCAAGCATGTATATAAATAAATTAGACTTAGCACCACATACATGGGTAACTAAGTCCACCTGACCTATTTGTAGATTATGCTTAGGGGTATAAGCAACCTGTATAGTAAAAGCATTTATATTTTTATTACAGTGTCTCTTAAGCACAATCCCTTACAAAAGATAATGATTAGGGATAAACTAAAGTGAATTACTATCACAAAACACAACACTTTATTTCTTTCCAACATGTGTAACATGCATATGGATAAACCCTAAGCATATCTATATATGCAAATGAAAATGTTAGCACACCTTAATGATGAATTCTAAGGGATATTACTTAAGGAAATTTGGATGTTTTTATGATGCATGATCTTATTAAGTAGAAAAAGAGATATTCTTTTATCCATTAATCAATTGCACATTTACATGTATGAAAGGCATAAGTGAGTACGACGCCATTGTTTTCGACACCAAAGGTATAAGGTACAAGAACTTCTTATGGCTACTTAAAGTCTCGCAACCCCAAGATGTCCAGACTTATATATCACTTTTCTTAATACATGTGCATGTACAGAAAGAATTGAATGGAAAAAGAGTCATGCAAAAGATTTTTATGTGTTTGTTTGATTTTGGTTGTTTAATTTACATGTGTAAATGTGAAGATCCTTCTTGAATGATAACATATGAATGAATAGGAATAGATTTAAGCAAGTGTTGAGTTCTTTTCAAATGAACTATACACTTTAAAAATCCTATTCAAAACTATGTTAAAAGAGAAGAGAAGGAAAGTCACATAATGCACATCTTATGTTATACTCACATGCAAGCTTTTAAGTAATTATAAGTAGCATACCTTTCATTTGTAATGTTTTATATATAAGTTTAGAAAATATTTTGGATTTAGTAGTGATAATAGTCATTCATATTCTTACTTTAGCCATAACATTCAATTTGACATAAAGGAAACATTTTATTTTAATTTGAATTTTTAAAAAGTACAAATGCATGATTTCATATGACATACAACATTTAGCATGCTAGGAAAGAAATAAAGTAATGTAAGCATGTAATTTCATTCACCCTAATTAATTTCTAAAGACAATCTTATGGAATAAGATCATTTAAAGTGAATCAAAAGTTGTTTAAAGAAATTTTATTTAAATTTTTGAGTTTGATTTGATTTTAGGAAATGTGAAAAAGTTTGCTGGTCCTAACCCATCTCCCTCATGTGTGTGTTGTTTTAATTTAATTTTTAGAACCATTAGATTGATTTTATGTTTTGTTTAGGTTAAGGTGTAAATTAAGTTCATTAATTACCCTTTACATATACCTCCTTAACATAATTATTCAAATAATTATGAGCAACATATGATATGCAATCACATTGAATTTAAATTAGTTATGCACCTAGGAAAGAGAGGGGCCTAATGCAATTGACTCATAATTATTGATTAATTAAACTAAAGGGTTTAATTAAGTACTTTCATAACCTTTCCCACACATGTAGGTAGGATTTGATTTTCTTAAGTTTACTTAGGTTATTGAACACCTAAGTATCTACCTAAAAAGGATTAATTAAGTGTTTAAGTTTTTAGATTAATTTTTGATTTTGATTTTGGCTAATTAAACTATTTAATAAAATATTTAAATCATTAATCAATTTGTAAATTAATTATGTTCTTATTCAAATGAAATAGACTTAGGGGAAAAGATTTTGAAAAGGCATCCTAATCTCATTCCCTAAGTCTGTCCACTGTTCCAAGATGATTAAAAAATTTAATTAATGAATTTATCATCATTTAATAGGTTAATTAATCATTTAATTGATTTAGGGAGTGATTAGAGATGAAACAAGCAATTACATAAATTAATCTAATAATAAATTCCAAGAAAATCATGGGAGGCAGAGGTCATCCCACTAATTAACCCAAAGGAATTTAGAATTAATTATTGAAGTAATTAAAGAGTAATATAATTACATCTAATAAACAAATGTTACTTAATTAAAATTAATTTTATATTATTTCCATTTAAATTATCTTTAAAATGAAGTTGAGTTTACATTTTTTTGGATTTTTCTATATTTAGTTATGTATTTTTGAAGTTTTTATGATTATTGCTTAATTAGATGGCCTAATTATATAACTAATCCAATTGGTGCCACGTGGACCACTGACACGGCGTGTGCTTTCCATGTGGCATGATGGGATTGGTTATTTAAGTTATCAAATTAGTTTGTTAGGCGTATGCTTTTTCTCCTTGGACCATCCGCAATCAGATCGAGTGTGATCAAACCCTTGGATCTAAAGGGATTAAAGTGTGGGATCTAATCAGATTAATCAGGATTGTCCATCCAAAATATGTGGGATGGACGGTCCATGATTCATCCCTACCCTCACCTGCAGGAGATGGAGGTTGTCCATCCTCCATGGCTTGATCCAAGCTCACCTAAGCTCGAATTGGGTAGGGATTCAACCCACACCATCAAGAGGCAATAAAGAAGACATCCAATGGTTAAATTCACTTGGGATGAAAGTTCCCTTCATAAAGGACCAAAGAAAATCTATCCTAAGCTTGATTTTGAGGCATACCTAGCAGGTGGATATCACCGACGCTCCCAAATGTTGAGGTATGTTGGTTAAAAATTTCTATACGGGTTGCCTTTCAAATCTATGGTGAGAAAAGAAAGAGGTAAGCATATAGAAATTTATCTTTTTAGGATGCCACACAGATCTGTAGATGTACTTATTCAGATGATCGAGTGCATCATTAAGGAATAGTGTACTACCTTAAAAGATAGAAGTCACCACTCTTTAATGGACCTAATCACCTCAATAAGGACACCTAAGGATGATGGGTCTGCATATGTACCAGAGATTCTTCTCCTACTTTACATGAAAAAGTAAAGCAGAGTTTATTTTAAACTGGGTTCATTAAGTTCCCTACAGGGGCAAGCCTCCATAGTTAATTACATCCTAAGGAATGGAGATTACTTAGGAAAACTCTCGATTTAGGTAAATGATCATTGTCTTTGAATATTTTAATAGGGAAGGACTATAAAACAATTAGTTCATTTTTGAAAGATCAAATGGGATTGATTAAAAGAGGGACTTATTATCGGAGCCAAAATGGATGATAAGTAGGAGATGCCCACGATGCTAGGAATACTTAGCAAGCATATCAAGCTATCCTATAGTTGGGCTTTACATTTTTGAAATTGATTTAGTTTTTTTGAGTTGCATTTTTCATTAGAAATTTAGGACTTATGATTCCTTCACACAAGATTAAGGAAATGCCTAAGAGGTAAGGCATTATGCTTATGGCCCACAAAGGGGAGAAGCAACCTCAAAACCTAAATTTATGGAGCTTTGGCGAGGGCCTAAAGCACAACCTAAATATAAGGTGAAAAAATGGGTAATTGGTTTGCCTCCACAATAGAGGACAAACCACCCGATAGCATGGACTTACAACCTCCTGGGGGTGGCCACCAACTAACTCCTCCTACAATTTTAAATACATGCATGCAAGTCTTTATGCTTATTGTTGGCTTAATGAGCCTTATGTTCAGTCCGATCAATTTTGATGATAACAATTGAATGTTTGGATGTTCTAATGAATATTTTTATGTGTTTCAGATATATCGATTGCTAATTACATATCTAATACATCTCATAATATGTTTGAGAAAATTGCAAGAGGAGAAGAATGAAAGATAGATCAAATTGGATAATGTGAAGCTCAAAATATAATATTTTAGGTTATATTCATTTATTCATTGGCATGAATCAATTTGCTCACAACTTAACATATTATTTTAATGAGGTTAATTTATATAAATCCCTATTGAATTAACATTCAATTATATGTTTCATACATAGCATTTGAATTGTCAAAATAATAAATGATAATGACAATTAAGTGTAATTATTTTATTTACTTAATACAATTAAATATTTTAATTTAATTTGATGGTTATATGATAACTAACATATGTATAATTATATATAAACTATATCATAATATTTAAATGTCACATGTCAAAATTAACAAAAATAAATGAAATTTTGTATTTTAGCCAAAGTCATTTTATAATCAAGGAATTTATATCTGATTTCATCTCCAATGGATTCCTTGGATTTTTTTCCTTTAATTTGATAGGTCACATGGCCCACGTTTGATTAAAATTGAATTTATTATGACTTTTCAGACATTAGCTGATTTTAATAATGAATGCATGCAACATGCTTTGAATATATTAAGAGCCATATTTGATTATTTTTTACTTTCCTATGTGAATTTTGGTTTTTGTGCTTTAATTTAATATTTATTTAATATAAATTATATTTTTATTGAATATTAAATATTACATGATAGGATGAGGTTAGAATAATATATTTTTTTGAAATAATTCAAAATGACCTTCTTGCCTATAAATATCCCTCATTCTCTTCATTCTCTTCATGAAAGCATTCCTCATTCAACATTCAAAATCCCTCTAGCAAATCTAAGAGAAAATTTCTTAGATTTTCCTTCCAAGTGTTCTCCAAATATTATAAGATCAAATCTTTGGTTTGGAAGCTTCAACATCTTTAACTAAGCAAGCTTTCTCAAATTACTTGAGTTTGTTTTCTTGATCTTAATCCTTTTTACTTGTTCATGCTATTTTCACCATCTATTTATTCTTTCCAATTTATACTTTCTGGTGGATTAGTCTTTGGACATTATTTTTCATATCAAAGTTTCTCAATCATCTTTTTGTGAAAAACTCTTATGATAGTTTGTAGGATCTATTTCAACTTGTTAAAATTTTTAACTTCCTACAATTTTCTTTTGATTTTTTGAAATATTTCTTCATTAATCTTATTTTGAAAGATCATTTATTCTTAGATTTTTTTTAGAAGTATATTTTAAGCATTTTAAATTAAATTATTATGCTAAAATTATTTTCATATTTACTAGATCTCTCTTTTTAATTAAAAGGTTACTAGCCTACATAGATCTATCATATACTAATTTTATTTAAGTATTTTATGATCATTAGCTTTAATTGAAAGAATCTTTTTGGTTAAAATAAAATAAATTATTCCTTATTGAAATTTATTTTATTGTGCAAAAGAATATTGTGAATTTATTTTGAAATAATTTTTATATTAGTCTACAAATTGTAATAACATAAACATCTTAGTAAAATTACTTTAAGATATTTATTTTATTATTTCTTATCAATATTAAGTGAGCATTTTATCTTGCCAAAATATTTTAAGTGATCATTTATAAGTTGTGAGATCATTTTTGAATTTGAATAGCTTGGTATATTTGTGAGAGATTTATTTTATCAAAATTTATTATTTTATATTTTTCTTTTGTCTTTGTAAAATTTATATTGGGGTTACTCTTGTAGGAGAGTATATATTATTGAAGGGTTGTACTTACCCGTTATAGTACTATTTGTAAGCTATTTTTTGCATTTAGTGGATTCCTAGCGGGGTGGCTAGGCGTGGGAGCTTTGGGGTTTGGCGAACCGTAAAATTGTGTATATTGTCTTTCTTTACTTTCTACTTTTATTTTTATTGCATTAAGAATTATATCTTGTCATTGTAAAATCAAAAAATTAATTTTCTACTAAAACTTAAAATTTAAGATTTAACCCAATTCAACCCCACCTCTTGGGTGCTATAGTGACTCACAATTGGTATCAAAGTCTAAGCTCTTTTATTGGCTTAACATCTAAGAGTAGATATTTTCACTATGACACAAGGTTTCCCAAATGGTTCACTACGAGAGAGACAATCCACTCATAGACCTCCACTTTTATATAGTGTACCATTTGATTATTGGAAAAAATAGAATTAATACATTTTTAAGAGGTCAAGATGCACACATGTGGTATATGTTGACAAATCAATATCATACACCCACAGTAGAAGTAAATGGCATTAAAGTAGAAAAACTATTTGAGGAATGGTCTGTAGCTAAAATAGAGCTTGATGAATTAAATGCTAGGGCTTGTAATACTTTACATTGTGCTTTATTACTGATGATTACATGAAAATTTCTATGTTAAGTACAACAAAAAAATATGGGATAAACTCATTATAACTTATGAAGGAACTAGTGAAGTTAAAGATGCTCACATAAATAGACTTGTTCATGAATATGAATTATTTCATATGTATTCTTTTGAATCTATTTCTGATATGTATACTAGATTCATGAAAATAATTAACTCATTGCATCTTGAAAACATATAGGAATCAAGACTTAGTCTATAAGATTCTTAGATGTCTTCCAAAAGAATGGGAAGCTAAAGTAATAGCTATTAGTGAAGCTAAAGATTTATCTACTTATTCACTTGATCAGCTTTTGAGTTCTTTGATAGCACATGAACATGTTATTGCTTAAAGGGATAAGATGGATAACTCAGCAAAAAAGGAGAAGGAGAAAGGAAAAGCCATTGCATTACAAGTTGATGATAGTGAGGAGCATAACATCGCAAGCTCGGATGGTGATAGTGATGAGGTGGTCATGCTATCTAAAAGGCTTGGGAACTTACTAAGGAAGAAGAATCAAATGTATAAAAATTTAAAAACTATAAATTTCAAACTAAAAAATTTCCTACAGGTGAAGGGATCATTTCTACCATTGTAAAAAGCCTGGACACATAAGAGGTGATTGTCCAAAACTTATTGAATGAAAGAAGAAAAAGATTGATGTGAAAATAAGAAAAAATATGAAGGAGAAAAAAATACCATAAGAAGAAGAAGACGACTTTATGGGCCAATCCAGATTCAAATGAATCAAGTACTTACTCATCCGATGAAGGGGTCAACATATGTCTTATGGCAAATGGAGAATCTGACTTAGATTCTCAAGAGGTATGTAATGATATATCTTATGATGAATTAGATGATGCTTTTAATGATTTAGTTATTGAATATAAAAAATTAAAAGAAAATACAAAACCTTAGAAAAAGAACATAAAAATTTAGATATGCATTTTTGTGATTTAAAATATGAATGTGATAATTTAAAAAATAAAAATACTTCTTTATTAAATTGTTCCTTACTTGTATGTAAACTTGAAAGAGAGAATATCTTATTAAAAGCAAGATTAGAATTATGTTTGAAATCACAAGTTCATTATAATACTTCATCAAGAAAAACATTTAATAAAAATTATTTGCATCATACACATCCCACTCATATACCTTATAATTATCATGCTAAGTCATATGCAAACACTAATATTTGCTGCAACTATTGTGATAGAAAAGGGAATATTTCATTTGATTGCTATGCACATAAATTACAAAATACTAAGCAATCATCTTATGTATGGGTACCAAAAGGTACAAGCACTACACAAACCACGCATGCTAGATATCTTACTTCAAATAGAATGTGGACCCAAACATGTTTGGGTTCCAAAAGTTAACATGTGAGTTTCTTTTGTAGGAATGCCTTCAAAGCAAAATCAAAGAAGGCATGTGGTACTTGGATAGTGGATGTTCAAGACATATGATGGGAGATAAAGATAAATTCACAACTTTAGAATCAAGTGATGGAGGATTTGTTACATATGGAGATAATGTAAAGAAAAAGATCATTGGCATTGGTTCTATTTGTAAGAACTCTATCACTTTAGATAAAGTTTTTCTAGTAGAAGGATTAAAACATAATTTAATTTCTATTAGTCAATTATGTGATAAAGGTTTGAATGTAGTATTCCATGCATCATATTGCATTATAAAAAAATAATGAAAATGTTTTGTTAGTAGGAAAAAGATATAAAATATTTATGTCATTGATTTAGATAGCTTTCATGATGTGAATTTAAATTTACTTTTATTTTAAAAGCACTCATGATGATATATGGTTATGGCATAGAGACTATGTCATATTAACATGCTTAATAAAATTGCCAAACTTGATTTAGTAGTTGGATTGCCTAAATTAAATTTTCATTCAAACTATGTTTGTGATGCATGTATTCATGGTAGGCATTCTAGAAGCTCATTTAAAAGTAAAAATATTGTTTCTACTTCTAGACCTCTAGAATTATTGCACATGGGTTTATTTGGTCCTATTAGCACCACTAGCTTAGGTGGAAAAAATTATGGTCTTGTGATTGTTGATGATTTATCTAGTTATACTTGAGTTTTATTTGTAACTTACAAGGATGATATTTTTGGTGAGTTTAGAAAGTTTTCTAAATATATTCAAAGAGAACAAGGCCTTTTGATTAATAAGGTTCAAACTGATCATGGTGGCGAATTTGAAAATAAATTATTTGAGGATTATTGTGATGAACATGGGATTAGACATAATTTTTTTGCAACTAGAACTCCCCAACAAAATGAAGTAGTAGAGAGAAAAAAATAGAATATTAATTGAATTAAGTAGATCTATGGTTGATGAGTATAAATTGCCAAAATATTTTTGGGCAGAAGTAGTAAATACTGCATGTTATGTGATGAATAAGATCTATTTTAGACCAATTTTGAAGAAGACACCCTATGAATTATTTTTTTGGAAAGAAGCCTAATATTGAACACTTTCATGTATTTGGATGTAAATGCCGGAAAAGATCATTTAGGTAAGTTTGATTGCAAATCAGATGATGGTATTTTCTTAGGATACTCTCTTTTTAGTCGAGCTTATATAGTTTTCAATAAGAGAAAAATGATTGTAGAAGAATCAATACATGTTATTTTTGATTAAAATTTAATTGATCCTATTAGAAATGAAGTGATTGATGAAGAGATTAATAATTTTAAGAAAATATCTTTAGAAGATAATGTGGATGATTCATTTAAAGAATGGAAATATAATAAAATCATCCAAAGAACTAATTATTGGAGATCCTTCAAAAGGAGTTATGACATAGAGAGGTTGTAGATCATTCGGCATTTTTATCGAGGTTGAACCTAAAAACTTAGAAGAAACATTAAATGATAATTTTTGGATTATTGCTATGGAAGAGGAGTTGAATCAATTTGTAAGAAATGATGTTTAGGAATTAGTCCCAAGACCCCAAGATCAAAATGTCATTGGAACAAAATGGGTCATTAGGAATAAGCTAGATGATTCATATTGTATTGTTAGAAATAAAGCTAGGTTAGTTGCACATGGGTACACACAAGTTGAAGGTATAGATTTTGAAGAATCTTTTGCACCGTAGAAAGACTAGAAGCTATCAGTTACTCCTTGCTTATGCTTATTTTAGAAATTTTAAACTTTTCAAATGGATGTCAAGAGTGCATTTTGAATGGATTTATTGACCAAGATGTATTTGTAGTAACCACAGATTTGAGAGCCTTGATTGTCCAAATCATGTGTATAAATTAAAGAAAGCCTTATATTATTTAAAATAGACTCCTCGTGCTTGGTATGATAGGTTAAGTAACTTTTTGATAGATCATGGATTTAGAAAGGGTGGAGTAGATACCACCTTATTCCTTAAGAGAATAGATGATGATTTGATTGTGGTACAAGTGTATGTAGATGATATATTATTTGGAAGTACAAATGAATCTTTATTCCATGAGTTCTCATCTTTGATGTCTAAAGAGTTTGAAATGAGTATGATGGGAGAACTTAATTTTTTCTTAGGTCTTCAAGTGAAGTAACAAGAAAATGGCACATTCATCTCAAACCAAGTAGACAAATGAATTGCTTGAGAGGTTTGACATGAAAAGATTTAAATCTAGTAAAACTCCTATGAGCCCATCTACAAAATTGGATTTAGATGAATTAGGAAAATCTGATCAAAACTTTATAGGAGTATGATAGGTTCACTTTTATACCTTCGCTAGTAGGCGATATTATGTTTGTTGTTTTTGTGTGCTCATTTTTAGGCTAACGAAAGAATCTCATTTAATAGTCAAGAGTATCTTATTTGATAGACACTACTAGGTTAGGTTTATGGTATCTAAAATTATTTATTATCGATTTGGTTGCTTATTATGCTGATTTTGTAGGATGCAAAGTAGATAGAAAAAAAACATCGGCACATGTCATTTTAGGATCATCACTTGTGTCTTGGTCATCTAGAAACAAAATTGTAGCTTTATCCTTGTGAGGCTCATAGCTTGGTAGTTGTGTTGCTCAGTCCTTTTAAAGTTAGAAGATTTTGGTATTAAGCAAGATCACATTCTAGACAGTATACTAGTGCTATTTGTTTGACTAAAATCCTATCCGGCACTCACAGACCAAAACATATAGAAATTAGACATCATTTTATTAGGGATCATGTTTTGAAAGGTCATGTTAATATTAATTTCATTAGTACTGATATACAAATTACAGATATTTTTACAAAACCCTTACCAGAAGAATGTGATGCATGCTTGGAATGTTAGATCTTAATATTTAAAATTGTAAGTAGCGTGTTATCACTTTTTGATGTTGTTAAATGGGAGAGAAAGCAAAATGTTGGTTAGTATTAAGTCTATTTTATGCATACATTTAGGGGGAGCAACATTATTCATCTCTTGTGCATAAATTTTTTTTAGAGAGAATTTTTTTCAAAACTATGATGAAAGGTCAATTTGCACCTTCATCAAAATCAATACCCAACATTAGTTTGTCATCATCAAAAAGGGGGAGATTGTTGGCTTAATGAGCCTCATGTTCAATCCGATCAATTTTGATGATAACAAATGAATGTTTGGATGTTCTAATGAATTTTTATGTGTTTTGATATATTGCTAATTACATATCCAATACATCTCATAATATGTTTGAGGAAATTATAGGAGGAGAATGAAAGATAGATCAAATTGGATAATGTGAAGCTCAAAATATAATATTTCAGGTTATATGAATTTATTCATTGGCATGAATCAATTTTCTCACAACTTAACATATTATTTTAATGAGGTTAATTTATATAAATCTCTAATTAACATTCAATTATATGTTTCATACATAGCATTTGAATTGTCAAAATAATAAATGATAATGACTATTAAGTGTAATTATTTTATTTATTTAATTTAATTAAATATTTTAATTTAATTTGATGGTTATATGATAACTAACATATGTATGATTACATATAAATTATATCATAATATTTAAAAGTCACATGTCAAAATTAATAAAAATAAATGAAATTTTGTATTTTAGCCGAAGTCATTTTATAATCAAGGAATTTATATCTGTTTTCATCTTCATGGATTCCTTGATTTTTTTTTAATTTGATAGGTCACATGACCCACGTTTGATTAAAATTGAATTTATTATGACTTTTCAAACATTAGCTAATTTTAATAATGAATGCATGCTACATGCTTTGAATATATTAAGAGCCATATTTGATTATTTTTTGCCCATGTGAATAGCCGAATTTTATCTACTTTAATTTAATATTTAGTTAATATAAATTGTATTTTTATTGAATATTTAATTATCACATGATTACATGAGTTTAGAATAATATATTTTTTTGAAATAATTAAAAATGACATTCTTGCCTATAAATAGCCCTCATTCTCTTCATGAAAGCATTCCTCATTCAAAATTCAAAATCCCTCAAACAAATCTAAGAGAAAATTTCTTAGATTTTCCTTCCAAGTGTTCTCCAAATATTGCAAGATCAAATCCTTGGTTTGGAAGCTTCAACATATCCAACTAAGCAAGCTTTCTCAAATTACTTGAGTTTATTTTCTTGATCTTAATCCTTTTTAGTTGATCATGCTATTTTCACCATCTATTTATTCTTTCCAATTTATACTTTCTGGTGGATTAATCTTTGCATATTATTTTTCACATCAAAGTTTCTCAATCATCTTTTTGTGAAAAACTCTTGTGATAGTTTGTAGGATCTATTTCAACTTGTTGAAATTTTTAACTTCCTATAAATTTCTTTTGGTTTTTTGAAATATTTCTTCATTAATCTTATTTTGAAAGATCATTTATTCTTAGATCTATTTTAGAAGTATATTTTAAGCATTTTAAATTAAATTATTATGCTGAAATTATTTTCATATTTGCTAGATCTCTCTTTTAATTAAAAGTTTACTACGTTAGATCTATCATATACTCATTTTATTTAAGTATTTTGTGATCATTAGCTTTAATTGAAAGAATCTTTTGGTTAAAATAAAATAAATTATTCCTTGTTGAAATTTATTTTATTGTGCAAAAGAATATTGTGAATTTATTTTGAAATAATTTTTATATTAGTCTAGAAATTGTAATAACATAAACATCTTAGTAAAATCACTTTAAGATATTTATTTTATTATTTTTTTATCAATATTAAGTGTGCATTTTATCTTGCCAAGATATTTTAAGTGATCATTTATAAGTTGTGAGATCATTTTTTGAATTAGATAGCTTGGAATATTTGTGAGAGATTTATTTTATCAAAATTTATTATTTTATATTTTTTTGTACTGTAAAATTTATATTGGGGTTGTACTCGCCCATTTGTAGGAGCGTACATATTATTGTAGGGGTTGTACTCACTCCGTTATAGGAGAGTACTATTTGTAAGCTATTTTATATTTAGTGGATTCCTGTGGTAGGCGTGACAGGTTTGGGGTTTTAACCACGTAAAATTATGTGCCTATTGTCTCTCTTTACTTCTTGTACTTTTATTTTCTTTGCATTAAGAATTGTATCTTGTCATTATAAAATCAAAAATTAATTTTCTACTAAAAGTTAAAATTTAAGATTTAAGTTTAAAAATTTTTAATATCGCCCAATTCACCCCCCCTCCCCCTCTTGGGTGCTATAGTGACTCACACTTATGCAAGATAGATAAGCTCTTATTAATTTAGAAAGAGATAAAGTCCTTAAACTCACTCCCTAAAGAGACTAAATCATGTAAAGGGCATGTTCAAATGACCTAAATCTAATGCAATTCAAATTTCATTTTATTTTTATTTTTGGAAAATTATTTTGACTCAGTCTAATAAGATTCATATGGCTAATACATGAGAAAGAAGGCTATTGGCCAAAATCAGTGAGAAGAGAGGAGGTGAGTTTCCATCATGGCTCTCAAATGTCAAGCCAAGTTTCTTAGGCAAAGGTGGAAGCCCTCCAATCAAGAGTGAAATAAGATGCTTTTGTGCATGATATTACAAAAGAAATGCTCATCCAACTAAGGAGTTGCTAATTCTCTTATCTTTATTTTAAACCAAATTTTTAGGTGAGGTTATGAGTTCTTTATTTTTAATTTGAATTATTAAGTTGGGTAAAAGTTTTATTTTTTCCTAAAGAGCCTAATGCACATCCAGGCCATACATAAAGTAAGGAAGAAATTAGGAAAAGTATGCCACTTAATACAAAAGATAAACAAAGCATCAATCAATTTATAAAGCAAATCACAAAAAGAATAAAAGGCCGTTGTGGTCGGGCACCACCGCACAAACCCAAAAACATCAAATGTGGGTAGTCAAGCTCTACCCTTATACAACTCGGATTATAAATGAATTAAATTACAATTAAGCAAGGAATTCATTATTATGGGGGTTTTCAAGCTTTACTTTTTGTTTCTTCTTTTCTTCTTTTCTTCTTTTCTTCTTTCTTCTTCTTTCCTTCTTTCTTCTTTTATTTCCTTCTTTTGATGGTTGGAAGGTAGATGCTCCAAGGCTTCACATGGTGCATAAGATAGGATCTTATGACCAATGCTCACCCTAATCCCCATAATAATCATCCCAAAATCCTAAGTGCAGAAATTTACATGAAAAAGAAAAAGTGGAAATCTAACTAACACCTCATCAATGCTCAAGATCAATGAGGTAGCTTCGTCTAGTAGAGATGAAGCCCTGTTAAAATTCCTAGGCCTTGGGATTGAGTGGCTTGCTCTATGGACTAATACCACTTGAAGATCCTTGCAGCTTTGATCCAATTGGTCCTCTCCTTGCTATGGGAACTCCAATGGAAGCTTGGGTGAGCTTAGATTGGTCCTTAGAAGAAGTGTGCAAGAGGAATTGGGATGGTTTTCTATGTGGAGAAAGTTAGGAGTTCAAGTGAGCTCACCTATTTTCACACTATGAAAAATCGAGAAAATGACATTTGATTTCACTCTAAGAAGCTTGGGGAGGTTGAGGAATTGCTACTATGACTTCCCTAGGTTTAATCGAAATGAGGACTGATGATTTTGAATTTGATTAGGGGGGTATATCTCTCCCTTGAAGGATCGGACAGCCGTAAACTTATTTGTTGTTTTGATCCAATTGTCCATAATGGGAGGGTTGTTTGATCAATTAGATGTTTGCACATGGTCGGTTTGAGGCCTTGAGTGGAATGCCAACCTCCCATGTGCTTGAAATTGAGTGGGAGAGGGATTTTGAATTTTCCATTTTGACCCATGGGAACGGGTTTGGTCTTGGGACCAATTGGGCTGACCCAAACCCATTAGGTTAGGTGCACCACTTTTCATCAAGTCCCCTTGAGCTAGTAGGAAAGCATCAAGCGGATATGAAGAGGGTATGACCAAATTACTCATAGATTAGGTCAAATTTTGTTCTATGGCTGAGGGGTAGAATGGTCACTTTGCTAATTTTCAATTTGGATATGTTGGGTATGTGGAGAAACTAGGTTTGGCCAAGTTTCATGAGATTTGGAATTCATTTGATAGGGTTTGGCTCATGTTGACCCATTTAGGTCAAAATGGGTCAACTTGTGTCAAGTTGACCAATTGGTCAAATTGGGTCAAACCAAGGGTTGGGTCAAGTTCATATGACCATTTGAAATATTTTGGTTGATTCAATTTGGTATAATTTTGAATTTGGCTCATATGACTTCATTTAGGTCATATGGGTCAAGTTGTCCTATTTGACTCATTTGACCTATTTGAGGAAGGTCAAGGGTAGGTTTAGGTTAGGTTAGTTATATGGAGTGGATATGTATCTTTGTTTCCAGTCAATTTTGGTTAAGTTCAAATTTAGCTCAACATGACCTCTTTAGGTCATGTTGGGTCTAAGGTCGATTGGGCTAGGTTAGGTCTAGTTGGACAATTGAGGCTTTGGTCAAGTTCAACAAGTGATTTGGAATGAACTTGACCAATTGGTTTGATCAATTTGGCTTAGATCAAGTTTTGACACATTTTGACTTTTAGGTCAAGTTGGGTCAACTTGGGTCAAGTGGGCAAGGTTAGGCTCAAATGTTCGCTTCATCAAGTTCAAACATAGGTCATGAGTGAACTTAGATCAATGGTTTCAATTAATTTGGCCTATGGTGAAATTTGGCTATGTTAGGTTTCATTTTGGGCTAAGTGTTGACTTGGTCAACCCTTAGGTTTGACTTGGTTTGACCTAATTTGTTCGATTTATCATCCCATGATGATTGTTGATCATGATGAGAGGCATGAATGAGTTTGGTTCAATCTAATTTGGTTATGATTAGAATTTGGCTCATAACAGTACTTTAGGTCACTTTGGGTCAAGTGAGGCTAAGTGGGTCAAAATGGCTTGGTCAAAGCATGATTTGAGTTTGATTGATCTTGCATATGGACTTATGATAGAAATATAAATCCATTTAGAAGTGGTTTGAAGTCAAATGGGTTTTGATTCATTTGACAATTTCATATTCAAAGGAAGCATAGGAAGGGATTTTGGGTTTGATTTTTGACTTGGGTTTTGATTGAGTGATTGAAGTTTGTATTTATATATAGGTTCATGATTGTAAGGTTGATTGAATCAATAGAGAAAATCAAGAGTTTGGCTTGATTTGAAATTGATTTGGCTAAGTTCATGATTTTGACTTGAAAGATTTAGATTGGATTTTGAGTGGATTTGAGTTTGATTTTTGGAATTAGTTTTGATTGTTTGAATTTATATTTCATTTATATATGTTAATATAAATGAAAATATAAATGGATCATGGGAAAATTTCAAGGATTTGAAGTGGTTTAATCATGATTTGGGCTAAGTTCATTAAGAAGGATTTAAAAGACTTAGGAAAATTTTGGAGTTTGAAGTTTGAATTTTTGAATTTGATTTGATTGATTTATATCTATATTTTATTTATATATGTAAATATAAATGATGATATAATTGAATTTTGAAAAAAATCCCATAATTTTGAGATGGTTTGATCAAGATTTTGAATAAGTCCATTAAAGGAAAATTAAGGACTTAAGGAAGATTTTTTAAATTGGGAATTTAATTTTTCCATTTTATTTGCTTGATTTATATTTATATTTCATTTATATATGTGAATATAAATGACAATGTAAATGAGTTTTGAGAAAATCCTATAAGTTTGAATTGATTTGATCAAGGTTTATGGTAAATCAATTAACGAAAAATTAAGGACTTAAGAAAGATTTCATGAATTGATTTGGAATTTTGAGTTTAGTTTGATTTGCTTAAATTTATATTTCATTTTTATATGTTAATATAAATGGAAATATAAATGAATTATGAGAAAATCTCAAATATTTGAATTAGTTTTGATCATGATTTTGGTTAAGTCCTTAAGGGAAGACAAAGGACTTAGAAGTATTTGGACTTAGGAATTTTGATGGATTTTGATCATGGGTTTCAAACTTAGATTTTAATCATGGAGTTGATTTGAGTTTGGAGAAAATCAATAAGATTGATTTGGAGTTTGAATTGAAAGAAGGAAACTGAGGAATGATTGAAGCTAAAGGTAAGAAATTTCTTAACAACCTTAAGGCATGACCTATTCCTATGGCTAACTCTTCTAAGTTTTTAGGGCTAGGTTGAGTGTCCACCTAATCACTAGATACGTCTTAAGACTAAGGAACTCTAAAGTCTAAGAGGAGTCCTATGTCTAAAATGGAGGGGTTGAGAGCACATTCTAAAATTGAGGTCAACAAAGGGTCCCCAATAGGCATGGTGTGGATGACAAGGAACACTGCACATATTGGTGTTGACCAAAATGATCAACAACAGCGAGAGATCACAAGCACTAATAGAAACAATCTATTCTTAACCCAAGGAGAAGAAAGAATTCAGAGCTTAGTGCAATGTGGCTCTACTTATGTCCAAGACATAAGAGAGGAAAGAATCCACTAAGGGGTAGAGTATGAACCTTCCATTAGGGAAGCAGGTTCAAGTCATTCATGAGGAGATGAGAGCTGAGGAGAAAAAGATTTGATTTATTCCGCTGACGAAGAGGGTTGAATTTATTTCAATTTTTGGTAGGTTTGAATTTTGAGATGAACCCTATTAGTTTTGCAATGGACTGCATTGAGTAGGAGCCATGGAGGCTAAGACCTAACTCAGATTTACCAATCTAAAGGGGTAGTCTACTAAACACATAGAAGGACTAGCCAACCAAAGGGATACCTTTCGGTATACAGATGTTGTACTAGGAAGAAAGTGTAGTAGACTTACATCCTCTAAAGTAGAGACTAGTTGTTGGGGTAATCTATTGGCAAGGCAACAACTTGAACCCAACCTAAGGCTGACTATTGAGTGAATGCCGCTAGGGGACTTAAATCAGCTCAAAGATAGTCAAAATTTATTTCATTTTTCAAATTTGTTTGTTTCGATGAATTCCGTTAGTTTGCGATGGATCATACTGAGAAGGAGCTTATAGAAGCCTAGACCTATCTCAGATTTACTGAACCAAAGGGAGTAGCTTCTCGGCCTAGGTGAGAACTATCCAACCAAAGGAGTGCCTTTCGGTTTGCAATGATCAATTAGAGGGAAGAAAGCTCAAGGACTCATATCTTCCACTAGAAAAGATCACTAGGGTGATCGATTGCTTTGGGCAATAAATTGAACTTGACTGAGGGCTGACTATTGAGTGAATGCCACTGAGGGACTTAAATCAGCTCAAGGATAGTCAAGATTGATTTTGTCATTTTTAAAATTTTATTTTATGGATTTTGTTGGTTTACGATGGATCACACTGAGAAGGAGCTTAAAGAAGCCTGGATCTATCTCAGATTTACTGAATCAAAGGGAGTAGCTTCCCAGCTGATGGGAGAATTATCTGACCAAAGGAGTACCTTTTGGTTTGCAATGATCAATTGAAGGGAAGAAAGCTTGGGGACTCACATATTCCACTAGAAAGGACCATTGGAGTGATCGGTTGCTTTGGGAAACAAATTGAACCTGACATAGGGCTACCCATTGGTTTGTGACAATCATGCTAGAAGGAATGCGTTATAGTCTTATATATTTCTAAATGGAATGATTGTCGGGGTAATCTCCTTATGGAAAAATAGATTGAACGACTGGGACTACGAAGAAGAGAGTATACGATTTATCTTAGCTCTAATCGTAATTCCTTTAGGGAGTTTCTTGCGACCTAAAGATGGGATGCCTGCTTGGGAAGAGGGGCCCTTTAGAGGCTTGATTTCCTAATCCACAAGTGAATTAATTTTGTTTGATTTGTTTATTTAGTTTGTTAGTTTATTTTATTGTGGACCTTGTTAGTTTGCATGGGATCAAACTGAGAAGGAGCTTATATCAGCCTAGACCTATCTCAGATTTATTGAACTAAAGGAGAATCTGCGCATCTGCTGAACAAATTCTCCAACCACACGGGTGGCTATTAGGAAAGGAGAACTGTCCAATCCAAAAGTAACCTGGGTAGTGTCTAAATGGGGTCGTAAAGGACTTGATCTAAATAGAGTGCCCATAGGGGATGGGGCTGCTAAGGGCTTAATCTAACACCCTGAAGAAAATGGCATGGCTAGTCATATATCTAATAGGTATTCAGTGTCCAACTCAAGGAGAATGCATGGGGACTCATATCTGCCAAGAGTAGTGTACTCACCGAGTGAGTCACTATCAACATAGCAGACATCAACCAACCTAAGGTGCCCATTGGTTTGCAATAATCATCCTAGGAAGAAAGCTCGGGGGCTCACATCCTCCTATAGTAGAACTAACTGCTGTGATAGTCTGTCTTCGGCTTGATAAGTGCTATCCGACCTAGGGTTACTACTGAGTGAAAGCCACTAGGAGACTTATATCAACTCAAAAGTAGTCAAGATAAAAGGAGTCTCTGGGAGACTTATCCTAAACCTCAAATATACTCAACCTAGATAGAACATGATGGCTAGTTCAAGAAGAAAGCACGGGGACTGACATCTTCTTAAATAAAGTCAACCATGAGGTAGTTTACTGGCTGGGCAGTGAAGCTTACTATACTAATAGGGTGCTCATTTGTTTGCAATGATCAAGTTAGGAAGAAAACATAGGAACTCACATCCTCCAACAAATGACTACTAGGGTGACATAATAGCAAGGTAGCATGTAGACTCGACTTAGAGCAGCTAATGAATGAGTGCCACAAGGGGCTTGCTCCCACTTCAAAATAGCTCAAGTCAAAAGATTTTTGTTTATTGTTGTGCATGTGTCAAAAGGAATAGGATGCCTCTCAGGTTCTCTTATACCTATCCTAAACATGTTGGGAAATTTGATGAAATGATACCATGGATGGTAAACAGGGTTCCCACTAAGAAAGGATGCTGCTTGGGTTCTCTCACACCTAACTTGGTTATGCTAATCAAAATAGGATGCCTCTCGGGTTCTCTTACACCTATTATAATAGCATTGAGAGGTTGCATTTATGTTGTGAAAGAGGGATAGAATGTCACTGGGGGACTCTTACACCTACCCTAAACACATCATGGCGGATTCACAAGATAAGAAAACAACGCTTCGAAAGAAGAGAAGATTTGATGAATGAAATCAGATTTTTATTCTTTTTATTAATAATTATTTTCAAACATGATTTATTTCATGGGTAATATTTCTTTAGATAGAGCCCATTAATTGGAAGCATCGGGTGTTCCCCTCTACAATCAATAAGCTGATAAGATCCTCCTTGGTAGGACTTCTCTTTGACATAGGGGCTTTCCCAAGTGGGTTTAATCTTGTCTCCCATCTTTTGACGGGCAATAATTTATCTCCTTAGGACTAACATAAGTTCTTTTACTCGAAAAGACCTAGGACAGACCAGCTTGTTGTGAGCTTAAATCATTTTGGCCTTGTACAACTCAAGGTTTTGGCACGCCCGTAGGTGACTTTCTTCCAAACCTTAGAGCTCTTCTAACTACAACTTTGCATTCTTCTCTGTAGTGATCTTGTTACCCAATGCTATCCTTAGTGACAAGAGTTGAACTTCTAAAGGAAGAATGGCTTCAGACCCATACACTAAGGAAAATGAGGTAGACTGAATTGGAGTTTGGTATGTGGTGTGGTATGTCCATAATGCTTCAACCAACTGCTCGTTCCACTATTATTTGTTGTCATCAAGAGTCTTCTTCAGTGTCTGGATGAGAGTTTTGTTGAATGCCTCTACAAGGCCATTTGCTCTGGGGTAGTAGATGGTGGAGTATCTCCAATCTATACCGTGTCTTCTGGCAAAGCTGTTGATTTTCGTGCTTTTGAATGTAGTACCATTATCGAATATAATTCATTGAGGCACCCCAAACCTCTATATGATATGGTTCTTGAAAAACTGAAGCACATAGTAAGCTGTGACCTCTCTGAGTGGGATGGCTTCTACCCACTTAGGAAAGTAATCGGTGGCAGTTAAGATGAACCGATGCCCCTTGGAAGAAGGAGGATCGATTGGACCCACAGTACCACAACACTCAAATGGCCATGAGGTCAATGTAGGGTGTAGATTGATGGGTGGTTGATGGAGGACCACACTAAGTACCTAACACTGATGGCATCTCCTAGCTACATCCATGCAGTCTGTGATCATTAAGGCCAGTAGTATCCAAGTAACTTGATCTTCATATTCATCTTTGGATCGAATTGATGTGCTTCACATAGACCAGAGTGTACCTCGATTATAATGCTATGAGCTTCGTGTTTATCTAAATAATGTAACCATATTTGGTTAAAGGATCGGCAGTACAGAGTGCCATCAATAAGAGCGTAGAAGAAAGCTCTCTATTTCATCTGATGGGCTTGTGACTTTTCTTGAGGTAGCTTGCCAGTGTTCAAGTAATCTATAAATGGTTGCCTCCAATCCAGCTCATTGTCCATTTTGGCAATGATAACCCCCCTTTAAGAGAAAATCTCTCGATGAGTTTAGCATCCTTAAGGGATATGACTTGTCTATTTTGGACCCTTATTAAAATGGACTCATCTTTTGGATATGCAAGTTTTTTGACAAGTTTGGCCAAAGCATCTGCTACTGCGTTCTCTACTCGGGGAACCTTGTAGATCGTGTCTTCAGAATCTGGTCCAATAGCTTCATGATATACTCATAGTAATGACAAAGCTTGGGTTTGAGGACCTAGTTAGACCCAGCAATCTAGTTGATGACCAACTGAGAATCACCAAAGATTTGATGCTCTTGATGTTGATAGTTATGGCTAACTCCAGACTGAAAATCAAAGCCTCATATTCGGCTTCATTATTGGTGCAGGGGTTGGAAAAATAGTATGAGGGTCTCATCACATCACAGTTTGGAGTTAGAAGAACTATTCCTACCCCTGTCTTTCCTAGGATAATAGATCGTGGTGCTTCACCTTTAAGAAAAGAAGTAGCACCATCGAAATATAACTCCCATCAACAGTTTCTAGTCTCCCCTAAGTTCATGATTTGTTCATCAGGGAGATCATCACAAAGCAGAGAATCAGTAGGAAGTGGGTGTCCTGTTAAGAAATCCACTAGTGCCTATCCTTTTACCGCACGGAGGGGGTATAAATATGATATCAAACTACAATAGAATCATGGATTAACATGCTAAACATCTAGATAGTGTTGGCCATGTCATGAGATACTGTAGTGGATTGGTTATGGAGATCAAGTTCACCTTATAAGAAAGCATACAATGTTATAGCTTTTAAGAAGCAAAAATCAGAGCTAGGCAATGTTTCTCAATAGATGGATAGTTTGCTTCAGAGCAAAGGGATAGGTAGTAGAGCACTTCCTTTTGTCATTGGCTTGCTAGAGTGCGAGATCCAATGCAATACAGAGGATGAGGCTTGATAGGGCTGCTAGAACTTTTCACCAAATACTCTTTGATTTCTTCGAAAGCATGCTGACACTTATCATCCCACTTGAACTTGGCATCCATTTTAACAAGTGCTAAGAATGGCTTGCATCTCCCGGATAGGGTTGAGATAAAGCGTCTTAGATATGCCAACAATCCTTAAAAGGAACTAAGTTGAGTTAAACTCTTAAGAGGTGGAATTTCTAAGATAGCTTTGATCTTTTCAAGATCTATTTTTATTCCCCGATGTCAAATAACAAACTCAATGAAATTTACCTCAAGCTACTCCTATTGCACACTTCAGGAGATTCATTTTGATGTTATATTATCTTAACCATTCAAAAACTACTTAAAGTCAAAGTAGTGGTCTTCCTTTTCTCTACTCTTGACTACTAGATCATCAATGTAACACTCAACCTAATAATGGATGAGTTCAGTGAAGATCTAAGTCATGGCCCATTGGTATGTAGCACCAGCATTTTTAAAGATGAAAGGCATGACCCTATAATAGAAGATTCTGATCGAGGTTAGAAAAAAAAGTGTTTCTTTCATCTTCAGGAGACATCTTGACTTGGCTATAGCCAGATGACCCATCCATGAAAGAGAAAATAGAATGAGATGAGGCAATGTCCACCATTAACTCTGGTATAGAAAGAGGAAACTCATCCTTAGGACATGCCTTATTTAAGTCCCTAAAATCGACGCAAATGTAAATTTAGCCATTCTTCTTCTTAATTGGGATGACACAAGCTAACCAGGTAGGAAATTTTTCTTCCATAATGAAACCAAAGATCATCAATTTTTCACCAAATGACTGTTATTTAATTCTAATCGCATGCATCTAGGAGCTTGCTTAATGGGGTAGAGGATCTATTGCTAGCTTGGCTATGTCGAGAGATAATAGTATTTTCATAACTCCATGCAAGCCTTTAAACTTAGTCAATAGCCTAACTAAGTATTGGTTTCTTCTTTATTCAATAACGAACTGATGTATGTCAGGTGAGGATTTTATTCTGTCCAGAGGTTGATTTCTTTAAGCATGTCAATTATTGAATGAACCTCCTCTTCAGATTCCAGTGGTGCCTCTTTAACTTGGAGATCATCTGGATCATTTGAAGTTTCTAAACACACATTCTCATTAAGAGTTGGAGAGAAGAAACTATCGACTCAAATGGTAAAATAACTAGTAATCTTCATCATCGACTGGACCCACTGTACCGAGTCCTAGTCGTACTCTTGATTGTGCTTCCTTACCTATATTGTTTCATAGCTTTTTGAAGTATTTTGACCTGTGCTTGGACCATGTGTGAGGAACTAAACCTTTCTATATAATATTTTGAATACATGACGAGTAAAAGTTAAAAGGTAATTCCATTAATTCTTTAAATGTATCCTCCTCAAGCTCTACATCAACTTCAGGGCTTGAGGATGATGATCCCAAAAAGAACTTCTTCTACTTCATGTCATTGGTAGACTTAGAGACTTTCTTAACTACTAAACCTTCAACTTTTTGAGATGTAAGTAAGGTAAGTGCTAAGGTTCCCAACTGCTGCTTGATAGTTTCACATAACCCAGATTCAAATACTTTGCTTTGCTTGGAAGCCTTGTCTTCGTCCTGTCTGGATCAAAAGTCACCTCCAATGGAACTTGCTCAGAGGGGTTGGCTAGTATACTAATCACATTGGACTCGTCCTCTAAGCTAGATTCCAAGTCTATGTGAATAGTAGGGGTACTCCTATGAACTAGAACATGACCTCAGGAAGGCCAATTGGGGTCTCCTCCTGAACCGCCTCTTTTACCCCTACCCTCTGGATTTATCTGTCCCATGTCCATATGATGGAATGAGTGGATGGATTCTTTTCTTATTTACTTGGACTTTTATTTTTCTTTTCATTTTCTTTTATCATTTCTTTTACTTCATTTTCTTTTTCTTTTGGCTTTGCATTTAAATTTTGTCCAAGTTCATGAGAAAGGATATTTTGAGGAAGATAGTAGGTCGCATCCTCATAAATCTCAACCTCTCTAACTGAAAATGGCTTTTCATCTCCGTTGAAACGATATTCAATTCAATATTTTCTAAACTTGATACACTTATGAAGGGAGGATGGAACGATCTTATTTTGATGTATCCAAGGCATACCAAGTAAAGCAGTGAATGAAGTATTCAAATCAATGATGTAAAACTTGGCTTCAATTTTCCAGTCACCTATCTTGAAAGGTAACACTATAGAACCTAAAGCTCACTCACCTTGATCATTGAATCCTCTCAACATTTTTTGATCTCCTCGGAGTGTGGAGTTGTCCATATTCAAATAGGCAAACTCATTTACCAATGCACAATTATGATCCAAGGCCCAACTCCCATGTCAGTGATGTGAGGGGACTAGCTTCAAGTCCCTAAGAAGGGTCTTCATCAAGGTGATCCCTTGGGCTTCTTTTGCATAATGTGCTTCCTCACCTATAGTGGTCAGCTAAGATAAGCATATTTTAGGATCAAGAAGAGCCTTGATTAGTGATTCCCTCATCTCTTTGGATAAGATAAGGGCATCTTATATGCTTAGCTTGGATGGAAATTTTCTTAGATGAGAAAGGAAGTTATAGTCCACCTTCGGCTGGTCTTACACAAGCATATCGAAGGGTGGAGCATCCTATGGAAGGGCTTCTCGATCTTCAATAACAATGACTTATTTCACTTTATCTTGAGGTGCTACCCTAGGAGGTAGAACCTTGCCACTACGAAGGTTGACTTTGGTGATCTCTTGTGGCAAGGTAATGGAAGATTCTACCTACACTTCAGGCTCACCTATAGCTTCTCCTATGGGACCCTCAAAATCAGATGATTCCAAGTCTATCTCAAGAGGTGAACCCATAGTATTAAGAATTGGAAAGTCCAACTCTGAATCAGAAAGAGAAAGATTGGAATTGTTATACTTATTTAGACTTGAAGAGTTATCATTAGGAATAGAAGAAGACAACCAATCAGAAGTGACACAGATGTAATTCAAACTAGCTTTATCCTTCAATTTCTTGAAATTATCTGGAGGTACAAAGTAGATGTCAAGAAAAGTGAGTAGTGTAAGGGATTTGATGCCCTTATCCGCTGATACAAGAGTTCTACTAGTAGAAGAAATAGAAGAGCTATCCGAAATGGAAGAAATCACTGGTGTGGAAGCTTCAACTGAAGGTTGGAGGCTGACACTCGGGTCGTATAAAGGGCTATCTCGCTAACACATGTTCTGCTATCACTGAGCTCCCCTTTCCTAGAGTTGGCACTGGCAACTTGTAAACCTTCCATGGTGTTGAAAGTTTGAGCTAACTTAGGCACCTACAAGGAAAGCTTATTGATCTTCTGAATGATTTTCTTAGAGGTTTTGGACAAAAAAATGTCCCAACCTTCTTTGATTTTGGTAGGATCACATGTATCCCCAAGGATTATCCTAATGGAACTGGAAGGTTATTCCACAAGGTATTCCTTTGGGATAACTACAGCACCGGTCTTGAAACTGTGTTCAAGCCAGTCCTTCAATGTAAAGCAATCCTCTAAAACAAGATCACCTATAATAACCCTTTGCTGGGCTCTAGCAAATATCTTGATGAAGAGTTGTTCTAACTCAGCAAATGTCTTTACTGAATCATTGAGCAGTTCAGCATACCAATCGAAAGGAATACCCGCTAGGCTACTATCAAAAAAATGAAAGAGTAAAGCATATAACTGCCCTAAAATGTGCTATGATGCCTTGGGTTTCGACTGCCATCAAAGCTTTTGAAGGAAAGAGACACGAAACCCTTGGGATATTGGATAGCATCGAATTTCTCCAGGTAGGGTCTACCCTTTGGAACCGATGATCCTCTTCGGGCTTGAGCCAAAGCTTCCTTCACCTACTATTCAACCATGGATTTTATATATTTTTCTTGTATGGAGGTACTTTCCACTACCTTCCTATATAGGCTAGTGCTACCTTGCTCAACGAGAGGTAGAGTTTTGGCTGGGTCCAAGACATGCACTAACTCAGGCTGACTGTAGTAGGATGAACTAAAGGGGCTTATTTTTGAAGCACTAACACTACTACTAACAAGTCATGTAACATTTTGTGCCATCTTATCAATCTGCTCATCCTTCTGCCTCAACTGATGTCGGAGGTGTTGGGCTCATTCTATGGTGTCTTCCTGATCAATCACATCACCTTCCATAGCTTGTTGTTCTCTAAGAAGAGATCCTTTAGTGTCAACCATGCAGACTCCAGTTGAGTCCCCCATCAAGTCATCTTTGTTGGGATCGAACCTAACTTTCTCTTCATCTGACCAATCATACCCCAAGATCTCCTTCTTCTCCATAAAATAATATGAAATTATCTAATCTAAAGATCGATCCATCTGAGCAGGTGTGAATAGTCTATGCTGGCTGGTGTGATCACTATTATGCACTGAACCTTGCCTGTCACTAGAGAGTCAATCCTATGTGGACTGTACTCACTAGATAAATGACATTCCTGACTGCTACTGGTTATGAGATGGGTAATAATCCTAGGATGTTCCACTACCATTAGTGCAACTGGACTGTCATCTGGAATATCTAAAATAACCATCTCCACACCATCATATAGTGAATTAGTGGGGACAACCACGATGCGCCATTACTCCTTCCACACCACCACGTAAGGTCGAGGTGAGATTCCTACCATAATAGAAGGGGTGAGATCCCTCGGTTGTAGTAGAATCACCAACAGGGTGCGCTTTTCCCTGGACATGGCCTTCATGGCCTTAGATGGAATTGGAGATGCCATAACCTGCACTAGCAATGGAAGACGAGGGGTAGAGCGATGGGGTGGAGACATCACTGACTCTCTATGCACATGAATTACCCTCCTATGGTGGCTAGTCCCAGATAGAAGATATTCGCATGGGTAGCATGAAGTGGAAAATTAATCAAAGAAGTCCACCAATGGTCAACCTCTCTCTCCCTACTAGTAATGTATGGGTTTCACGTGCCCTCCTGTGAATCTGCTTCCCATGCTGGGGATGAGATCAAGATCAAACTTTCTCTATACTCCACCTACCTCACGTAAGACAGATCGGAGGCCTACATACGACCTCTTGCTCCTAGAAACTGCTGGTTGAAAATGCACCACTAGAGGAGGTGATGAATAGATTCTTCTAGCATCCTCTTTGTCTAATCCAGAGAGAGGATGGAACTAGTTTTTTGTAACCAATGGTGAAGTGACAACAGGAAACTCATCCATAGTTGATTGGGCTGTTGCCTCTAGCTCCCTAGTTATCCTGGTGTGGTATTGTTTAATCATGTGGTTCTTATTCCTACATTGTGTATGGATAGAATGGGAGGAGTATGAGATAGATCCATACTCAAATGTAGGGGAGGCAAGCCTTGAGACCAGGGGAGCCTTACCTTTGGAGGGTACGGATGACATGGTACTAGCCCTCATTGGGGCAACATGAAAAACTCTAAGGCGCATGACAATCAGGGCTAGTACTGCCGGTACTATTGGCACTGCTATGATTGAAGCATGTGGTACTACCATAGTTTTCCTCTTTAGCGAGGAGACATCAGAGTTAGAGGGTAAGTCAATCCTGATGACCGACTTCTGCACGATCACCTTGGTCCTGCTAACTGTACTGAGGTGAGTGCCCTCACAAGTAATCCTGGCTCCCTCAAATCCCCAACCAAAGTGAATAAGATGAGTATGATCCAGACGGTGGAAGTCAGCGTTGGCTTGATCCAAAGCTAGATCCATACCATGGGGGAAGGTAAAAACAAACTTTTGAGAACTGGCCATTTCAACAACTCTAAGAGACTGAAACTGAACTATTACTACACTAATTGTAAGGATCTGCAATGAGAAATGAATTTGTATCAGATTTCTGTCTCAAGAGATTTTCGAATTTCTAATTTAAATTTTTGAACCCACATCCAACAACTTGGAAGTGTTAAGTGGGGTTCAAATGGATTTGAGAAGATTGATTGAAAGAGAAATTTTGGATTATGAATCCAACTTCAACAAATTTAGGTATTTTGAAATATGGATTCAAATTTTTTGATAAGGATGCTTCCATAGGTTCATGTTTTGTTTGAATTTGAATTTTTGATTTGAGGACCCTTTTCTTTAACAAATTTGGGTATGCTAAATTAAGGGTTAAATTGAATTTATTTTTGATTGATTGTTTTGGAATTTTACTTAGCAAATTTAGGTATGCTAAGTGAAGTGTTTGAGAACGTGATTGTTTCTTTTTTGTGAATTTTGTTTTGATTTTGGAAAATTTAGAATTCTCACTTAGCAAATTTAGGTAAGATAAGTGAAAAATCCAAGTGTGTTTTATTTTTGTGTTTTGATGTTTTAGATTTTTGAAAAGGTAGGATCCTTAGCAAATTTAGGTAAGCTAAAGAAATCCTAAGTGTTTCATTTTGTTTTAATATTTTGATTTTTGAAAAGGTAGGATTCTTAGAAAATTTAGGCATGCTAAGGGAATCTTAAGTGTTTCTTTTGTAAACTTTACTTTAACAAATTTGGTATGTTAAAGATGAAGTCCCACTTAGTTTTGTGAAATGAAAATTTCACTTAGCAAATTTGGGTATGCTAAATGAAATTCCAAATGGTGTGTTCAAAATTTGATTTCATTTTGGTTTTGAAAATAGAAACTTCTCCTTAGCAAATTTGGTATGCTAAGGAAAGAAGTTCCAAAGGTGTTTGAGAATTTTGGTTTTGACTTTCGAGACTTCACTTAGCAAATTTGAGTATGCTAAATGAGGTTCCAAAAGGTGTTTTGAAAAAAATTGAAATATGATTGTTGATTTTTGTTTTTAGATTTGGAAACTATACTTAGCAAATTTGAATGTGCTAAATGAAATTACAAATTGTGTTTTGAAATTTTTTGAATTTTGAATTTGGATTTGGAGACTTTACTTAACAAATTTGGGTATGTTAAATGATGTTCCAAATGTGTTTAGAAATTTTTTAGATTTTGGATTTGGAGACTTCACTTAATAAATTTGGGTAAGTCAAATTAAGTTCCAAATGTGTTTAGAATTTTGAAAATATGATTGTTGATTTTTGATTTTAGATTTGGAAACTTCACTTAACAAATTTGAATGTGCTAAATGAAGTTCCAAAATATATTTTGAAAAATTTTGAAAAATTTTGAAATATGATTGTTGAAGTTTTAATTTTTGAAAAGAGGACTTCCATTCAACAAATTTAGGTATGTAGAATGGAGATAAATCTTATTTTTGAAATGTAAAATTTTGTTTTGTGTGATTGTTGCTTTTTGAAAGAGAGGAATTCCAACTTAAAACATATGTGAGATTTGTTCAAGTGGGATTTCCTAAATGATATTTATTTTTAGTTGGGAATGAAATCTTCATTTAATAAATTTGAATATATTAAATAAAGATGTTCATGTGTGCTTTTGAAAAGTTTAATTTTTTTTACAAATTAAACTTTTACTCAATAAGTGTGAGTGTATTGAATAAAAATATTCATGTGTGCTTTTCGAAAAATTCTATTTTTGTGATTTTTGGAAAGATGATTGTTCATTTTATTTTGAAAATGAAATCTTCATCAAAGTGATTTGAAAGAAGATATTCATTTGTGCTTTTGAAAATTTTTGTTAGTTTTATTTTTGAGAATCCCTACATGTAACAATTATGGGAATTGTTAAATGAGGGTGACAAAATTTTCTGGAAAACATCTTATTAAGTGCATCTTTGAAAAGGTGCTTTCTGAAAAGCAACGTTCTTTTGGAAGATTTATTTTTGTCTTTATCATTTTAGATTGAACCTTTCCTAATCATAAACATGATAAGGAGGAAGTCTTTAAGATGTTTTATTTTTGATTTAGATCTTCTTAATTTTACCCATTGGAGAACCCAACAGAGGTTTTAAGACCACCAAGGAATGTGGTCCTAAAACATAAAGATGTTGGCTAACTCAACTCAAGAATGAAATGAGCTAAGTGCCAATGTAAAGAAAGATAGTCTTGGATTAATACAAAAGTACAAACCCACTATCAATACTCAAAGACAATGATCATTTACCAAAGGTGGAGGGAAAAACCATCCCCAGTAGAGTCGCCAGAAAAATCTGTTGGTTAAAAATTTCTATACAGGTGGCCTTTCAAATCTGTGGTGAGAAAAGAAAGAGGCAAGCATATAGAAATTCATCTTTTAGGATGCTACACAGATCCGCAGATATACTTATTCAGGTGATTGACTACGTCATCAAGGAATAGTATACTACCTCAAAAGTTAGAAGTCACCACCCTTTAATGGATCTAATCACCTCAATAAGGACTCCTAAGGATGATGGGTCTGCATATGTACCAAAGATTCTTTCTCAACTTTACATGGAAAAGCAAAGCAGAGTATATTTTAAATCGAGTTTGTTATGTTCCCTATAGAGAAAAGCCCCCATAGTTAATTACATTCTAAGGAATGGAGATTCCTAAGGAAAACTCTCGATTAAGGTAAATGATCATTGTCTTTGAATATTTCAATAGGAAGGACTATCAATAGATTAGTTCATTTTTGAAAGATCAAATGGGATTGATCAAAAGAGGAGTTATTATAAGCCAAACAAAGATAAGTAGAGATGCCCACGATGCTAGGAAAACCTAGCGAGCATATCAAACTATCCTATAGTTGGGATTTACATTTTTGAAATTGATTTAGTTTATTTGAGTTGCATTTTTTATTAGAAATTTAGGACTTATGATTCCTTAACACAAGATTAAGGAAATGCCTAAGAGGTGAGGAATTATGCTTATGGCCCACAAAGGGGAGAAGCAACCTTAGAATCTAAATCTAGAGAGCTTTGGCGAGGACCGAAAGCATAACCTAAATCTAAGGTAAAAATGGGTAATTAGTTTGCCTCCACAAGAGAGGACAAACCATTTGACAGCTTGGACTTACAACTGCCTGGGAGTGGCTACCAAATAACTCCTCCTATAATTTTAAATACATGAAGACAAGTATTTATGCTTATGCAAGATAGCTAGGCTGTTATTTATTTAGAAAGAGACTAAGTCCTTAAACTCACTCCCTAAAGAGACTAGATCATGTAAAGGGCATGCTTCAAATGACCTAAATCTAATGCAATTTAAATTTCATTTTATTTTTATTTTTGGACAATTATTTTGACTCAGGCTAATAAGATTCATATGACTAATGAGAAAGAAGGTTATTGGCCAAAATCAATGAGAAGGGAGGAGGTAAGTTTCCACCATGGCTCTTAAAGGTCAAGCCAAGTTTCTTTGGGAAAGGTGAAAGCCCTGCAATCAAGAGTGAAATAAGATGCATTTGTGCATGATATTATGAAAGAAATGCTCATGCAACTAAGGGGTTGCTAATTCTTTTATCTTGATTTTAAACTTAAGCTTTAGGTGAGGTTATGAGTTCTTTATTTTTTATTTGAATTATTAAGTTGGGTAAAAGATTTATTTTTCCCTAAAGAGCCTAATTCACATCCATGTCATACATAAAGCAAGGAAGAAACTAGGAAAAGTATGCCACTTAATACAAAGCTAAACAAATCATCAATCAATTTATAAAGCTAATTACAAAAAGATTAAATGGCCGTTGTGGTAGGGCACCACCACACAAACCCAAAAATATCAAATGTGGGTAGCCGAGCTCTACGCTTGTATAACCCAGATTATAAATGAATTAAATTACAATTAAGTAAGGAATTCATTATTATGGGGGTCTTCAAGCTTTATTTGTTCTTTCTTCTTTCCTTCTTTCTTCTTGTTTTTTTCTTTCTTCTTTTGGTTCCTTCTTTTGATGGTTGGAAGGTAGATTATTCAAGGCTTCACAAAGTGCATTAGATAGGATCTTATGACCAATGCTCATCCTAATCCCCATAATAATCATCTCAAAATTCTAATTGCACAAATTTAGATGAAAAAGGAATAGTGAAAATCTAACTAACACCTCACCAGAGATGATCACCGGCACTCGAGATCGATGAGGTAGCTTCGTCTACTGGAGATGAAGTCCTATTGAAATTCCTAGGCCTTGGGTCAAGTTCATATGATCATTTGAAATGTTTTGGTGGCTTTGGTTTGATTCAATTTGGTATAGTTTTGAATTTGGCTCATATGACTTCATTTAGGTCAAATGGGTCAAGTTGTCCTATTTCACCCATTTGACCTATTTGAGTTAGGTCAAGGGTATGTTTAGGTTAGGTTAGTCATATGGAGTGAATTGGTATTATTATTTCCAATCAATTTTTCTTAAGTTCAAATTTGGCTCAACATGACCCTTTTAGGTCAGGTTGTGTCTAAGATCAATTGGGAGAAGTCTATGCCAATTGAGGCTTTGTTCAACAAGTTATGGAATGAACTTGATTGGTTTGGATTAATTTGGCTTAGATCAAGTTTTGACACATTTTGACCTTTTAGGTCAAGTTAATCAACTTGGGTCAGTGGCTAATTGTTAGGTTAGGCTCGATTTGGTCAAGTTCAAACATAGGTCATGAGTGAACTTAAATCAATGGTTTCAATCAATTTGGCCTGTGGTGGAATTTGGCTATGTTATATTTCATTTTGGGCTAAGTGTGGTCAACCTTGAGATTTGACTTGGTTTGACCCAATTTGATTGATTTATCATCCCATGATGATTGTTGATCATGATGAGAGGCATGAATGAGTTTGGTTCAATCCAATTTGGTTAAAATTATACTTTGGCTCATACGAGTACTTTAGGTCACTTTTGGTCAAGTGAGCCTAAGTGGTTCAAAATGGCTTGGTTAAAGCTTGATTTGAGTTTGATTGATCTTTCATATGGACTTATGATTGAAATATAAATCCATTTACAAGTGGTTTGAAGTCAAATAGGTTTTGATTCATTTGACAATTTCATATTCAAAGGAAGAATATGAAGGGAATTTGGGTTTGATTTTTGACTTGGGTTTTGATTGAGTGATTGAAGTTTGTATTTATATATGGTTCATGATTGTAGGCTAGATAGAATCATGAAATAAAATCAAGAGTTTGGCTTGATTTGAAATTGATTTGGCTAAGTTCAATATTTTGACTTGAAAGGCTTAGATTGGATTTTGAGTGGATTTGAGTTTGATTTTTGGAATTAGTTTTGATTATTTGAATTTATATTTCATTCATATATGTGATTATAAATGAGAATATAAATGGATCATGAGGAAATTTCAAGGATTTGAAGTGGTTTAATCATGATTTGGGCTTAGTCCATTAAGAAGGATTTAAAGGACTTAGGAAAATTTTGGAGTTTGAAGTTTGAATTTTTGAATTTAATCTGATTGATTTATATTTATATTTCATTTATATATGTGAATATAAATGAGGATATAAATGAATTTTGAGAAAATCCCTTGAGTTTGAGATGGTTTGATCAAGATTTTGAATAAGTCTATTAATGAAAAATTAAGGACTTAAGGAAGATTTTTTAAATTGGGAATTTAATTTTTGCATTTGATTTGCTTAATTTATATTTATATTTCATTTATATATGTGAATATAAATGAGAATATAAATGATTTTTGAGAAAATCCCATAAGTTTGAATTGATTTGATCAAGGTTTAGGCTAAGCCCATTAATGGAAAATTAAGGACTTAAGAAAGATTTCATGAATTGATTTGGAATTTTGAGTTTAGTTTGATTGGTTTAAATTTATATTTCATTTATATATGTGAATATAAATGGAAATATAAATAAATTATGAGAAAATCTCAAATATTTGAATTGGTTTTGATCATGATTTTGGTTAAGTCCTTAAGGGAAGATTAAGGACTCAGAAGGATTTGGACTTAGGAATTTTGATGGATTTTGATCATGGGTTTCAATCATAGATTTCAATACTGGAGTTGATTTGAGTTTGGAGAAAATCAATAAGATTGATTTGGAGTTTGACTTGAAAGAAGGAAAGTGAGGATTAGTTTAAGCTAAGGGTAGGAAATTTCCTAACACCCCTAAGGCATAACCTATTCCTATGGCTAACTCTTCTAAGTTTCTAGGGCTAGGTTCAGTGTCCACCTAATCACTAGATGTGTCTTAAGACTAAGGAACTCTTAAAGTCTAAGAGGTGCCTTATGTCTAAGATGGAGGGGTTGAGAGCTCATTCTAAAAATGAGGTCAACAAGGTAGCTTCATCTAGTGGAGACAAAGCCATGTTGAAGATTTGAAGGCTTGAGGTGGAGTGGATCTCCCTATTGGCCAAAGCTCCCTTCACTGGCTTGCGGCTTTGGTCTAGCTCCTCCTTCCCGTGGCTTGATTGCTTAGGATTTGATTTGGGTGAGCTCGATTGGGTTTTGTGATGGTGCTTGCAAGATGAATTAGAGTTTGGTGGTGAATTGAGCAAAGTGGAATTTCTTCCTATCTCCCATGTTTTTGGCTTAAGGAAACCGAGAATGGAGAATTAGGAAGAGCTTGGGGATTGCTTGAGAGAGCTTGGGGAGCTTGCCTTAGGTCTCTCTGGCTCAATTGAGTGGAAGTCATCTAAAATGAGATAGAATTTTGGGGGGGGGGGGGGGGGGTAATATATCTCCCCACAAGGATTGGATGGTCGTGAGCTATCCTTCCATTTTGATCAAATTGATCACATGGAACGGGTTTGTTAGGTTGTTAGAGGTGCCATGTGATTCGATTTTTGCAGAGGGATATAATGGAGGAGCTACCCTTGTGTTAAATGAGTGTGAGAGTGATTCCATGTGGACAATTTTCCATTGGGTGGTCAGTTTGGCCAAGGGTTGGGTCAAGGCTGACCCAAACCCAATGACGGCATGTGCATCACACTCATTAGTGTCCATTTGGTCCACTAAGAGGGTGCCAAGTGGCCATGAAAAGGATTTGACCAAATTTTGAGTGGAATTGGCCATATATTACCCCTTGACCTAGGGGTAAAATGGTTATTTGGCTTTGATTTCAATTTAGGCAGATTTGGAATAGTTTGAAATTGGGTTGGTCCAAATTTCAATGAATTTGGAGTTGATTTGATATCATTTGACTCATGTTGGCCCATTTAGGTCAAAATGGGTCAACTTGGGTCAAGTTGACCAATTGGTCAAATTGGGTAAAACCAAAGGCTGGGTCAAGTTCATATGACCATTTGAAATATTTTTGTATCATTGGTTTAGTTCAATTTGATTTGTATTTGATTTTGGTTCATTTTAGTTCACTTAGGTCAAATGGGTTAAGTTGACCAATTTGACCCATTTGACCCAATCAGGTTAGTTCATGGGTTGGTTTAGGTTTTGTTGGTCATTTGAAGTATTTTGGTATCTTTGGTTTCAATCAATTTTGGTTTGGTTTGGTTTTTCTTTGATTTGACCTTTTAGGTCAAGTTGGGCTGATGGCCAATTGGGCTAGGTTGGGTTTAGTTAGCCAATTGAGGCTTTGGTCAAATTCAACAAGTGATTTATAATGAACTTGACCCATTAGTTGCAATCAATTTGGCTTAGATCAAGATTTGACCTATTTTGACTTTTTAGGTCAACTTCGGTCAAATGACCAATTGGGCTAGGTTAGGCTCAAATGATGACTTGGTCAAGTTCAAACATTGATCATAAATTAGTTTTGATCAATAGTTTCAATCAATTTGGCCTATATTTAATTTTGGCTAGTTTAAGTTTCATTTAGGTCAAATGTTGACTTGGTGAAAGGCTATATTTGACTTAGTTTGACCTAATTTGAGTGATTGATCAGTTATGATGATTGCTGCTCACAATGTGAGGCATAGATGACAATCCAATTTGGGCAGGATTAAAATTTGGCTCAAAAATGTGCTTTTGGTCACTTTGGGTTAAGTGAGCCTAAGTAGGTAATTGACTTGATCAAGGCTTGATTCAAGTTTGGTTGAACTCACATATATATTTATAAATGAAATATAAATCCATTTACAAGTGATTTGGATTCAAATGGGTTTTGATTCATTTGACAATTTCAAGTTGAAAGAATGAACATGGGTTTGATTTAGGTTTGAGTTCTGAATTTAGTTTTGGTTTGATGATTGAAGTTTATATTTATATTTGGTTTCATGATTGAAGGACTGATTGAATCATGACGAAAATCTAAGGGTTTGGATTGATTTGAGTTTAATTTGGCTAAGTTCAAGAATTTGACTTGGAAATAGTTTAGATTGGATTTGGATTTGAGTTTTGAATTTGTCTTGGATATTTGAATTTATATTTCATTTATATTTGTGAATATAAATGAGAATATAAATGGGTTATGAGAAAATATTTTGAATTTGGAATGATTTGGATTTGATTTGAGCTAAGTCCATAAGATGAAATCAAAGGGCTTAGGAAAGATTTTTGGAATTTGGAATTCAATCATGGGTTTCAATCATTTATAATTGATTCATGATTTGAGAAAATCCATTGGAATTGATTTAAGGTTTGAGAAAATCAATCAAGTTGGAATTTGATTTGAATTTGATTTATAATTGAAGTTGATTTGAGTTTGAGGTTGATTTGGATTTGAGAAAATTAATTAAGTTGGACTTGATTTGAGTTTGAAATTGGTTTGGATTTGAAGTTTGACTTGAAAGAAAAAAGTAGGGATTTGGATCAAGCTATAGGGTAGACAAGTTTTTCTAACACCCCTAAGGCATGACCTATTCCTATGGCTAACTCTTCTATGTCTCTAGGGTTAGGTTAAGTGTTCACCTAATCACTAGAAGGGTCTTAAGACTAAGGAACTCTTAGTGTCTAATATGAATCCTATGTTTAAGATGGAGAGGTTGAGAGCTCATTCTAAAAATGAGGTCAACAAACCTCGATCAAAATATATTATTATAGGGTCATGCCTTTCGGGCTTAAAAATACCGATGCTAAGTACTAGTGGGCCATGACTCGAATCTTTGATGAACTCATTCATCATCAAGTCGACTGTTATGTTGATGATCTCGTGGTCAAAAGTAAGGAAAAGAAAGACCATATATTTAACTTGATAATAGTTTTTGAATGGTTAAGATAATTTAACCTCAAAATGAACCACCTGAAGTGTGCATTAGAAATTCCACCCCTAAAAGTTTAACTCAACTCAGATCATTCCAAAAGAGGCTGGCATATCTAAGACACTTTATATCTAACCTATTAGGAAGATGCTAGCCATTCTTAGCACTTGTCAAAAAAGATGTCAAGTTCAAGTTGGATGACATGACTTCAAAGCCATCAAGCACTACATGTTGACACTGCTAGTTCCAATAGCCCCTATCCAGGGCAAGCCGCTCATATTATACACTACTGCATTAGATGACTCCCTTGAATCTTTGTTGGCTCAAACTAATGACAAAGGGAAAGAAAATGTGCCCTACTACCTCAACCATCATCTAATCCCTGTTGAAGCTAACTGCCCACACATTGAGAAGCATTGCCTAGCTTTAATCTTTGCATCACAAAAGCTGCGACTCTACATACTTTTCTCATAAAGTGAACTTGATCTCTAAGATCAATCCAATATAATATCTCATGGCATGACCAACGCTATCCGGACGGTTGGCATGTTGGTCAATAATTTTGTCGCAGTTTAACATTACTTTTATACCCCTCCATGCGGTGAAAGGACAAGCGCTTATGGATTTCTTAGTAGCACACCCACTTCCTATTGACTCTCCTCTTAGTGATGACCTCCCCAATGGACAAATCATGAACTTAGGGGACACTAGCATTCAACACTGAGAGATGTACTTTGATGATTCAGCTTCCTCTCAAAGAGGAGAAGAACCATAATCTACTATTCTAAGAAAGGCAGGGGTAGGAGTAGTTCTCCAAACTCCAGACCGCGATGTGATGAGATTCTCATATCATCTGTCCAATCCTTGCACCAACAATGAAGCCAAATATTAGTCTTTGATTATCGATCTGGAGTTAGCTATTACTCTAAGCATCCATAACATCAACATCTATGGGGATTCTCAATTAGTCATCAATCAAATCGTTGGGTCCAACAAAGTCCTCAAGCCTAAACTCCATCACTATGACAAGTACACCATGGAGCTATTTGCCTAAATCCTAGAGGTTACCATTTATAAGATTCCTTGAGGAGAAAATGTCATTGCACATACTTTAGCCAAGCTTGCCAATGAGTTGGCATGTCCGGAAGATGAGTCCATATCAATAAAGATCCAAAATAGGCAAGCCTTCTCCCTTATTGATATTGAACTCATTGAAAAGTACTCTCTTGAAGGGGAGGTTACCATTGCCAAGAAGGATGATGAGTTGGATTGGAGGCAACAATTCATGGATTACCTAAATAGAGGCAAACTACCTAAAGAGAGGTCCCAAGCCCATTAAATCATGACATACACTCAGGATTATGTGGAGATCATCAATCCAGTCCAAAAATCAAATCCAAGATCAAGAGACTAGGATACTACTGGCCATCGATGATCACAAATTGCATAGACATAGCTAGGTGATGCCATCAGTGTCAGGTACACAGTGTGGTCCTACACGAACCACCCAACATTCTACATCCTACGTTGGCCTCATTGCCATTCTCGTGTTGGGGTACCAACATAGTGGGTCTGATTGACCCTTCTTCATTCTAGGATCATCGATTTATATTAGCTGCTACCGATGACTTTTCCAAGTGGGCGGAGGCGATCCCGCTCAGAGAGATCACAGCTAAGCATGTGCTCCAATTTTTCAAGAACCATATCGTATATAGGTTCGAGGTGCCTCGATGAATTATATCTGATAATGGTATTGCATTCAAGAGCACCAATATTAACAACTTTTCCCAGAGACACAACGTGGATTAGATATATTCTACCATCTACTACCTAAGGGCAAATGGCTTGGTAGAAGCTTTCAACAAAACTCTCATCCAAATACTGAAAAAGATACTTGACGACAATAAACGGCAGTGCCATGAGTAGTTATTTGAAGTCTGGTGGGCCTACCATACCACATATAGAACTCCAACTAAATCTACCCCTTTCTCCTTAGTGTATGGTTCCAAATCTATTCTACCATTAGAAGTTCAACTTCCAACACTAAGGATAGTTGTGGATAGCAAGATCACAATGGAGAAGAATGCCAAGTTGCGGTTAGAAGATCTTGAAGGTTTGGAGGAGAGAGGCCTATAGGATTGCCATAACCTCAATTTGTACAAAGACAAAATGACTCAAGCTCACAACAAGTTGATCTATCCTAGATCTTTTCAAGTTGGAGAGCTTATTTTTGTTCTAAGGAGACCAATTGTTGCCATAGTAAGATCAGAGGTAAGTTTGAACCCACTTCAGAAGCCCTTTTTCTATAGAGAGGGCCTACCAAGGAGGATCTTATCAGCTTATTAATCATATGAGAGTGTCTGATGCTTCCAATCAATGGGCTTTACCTATAAAAATATTATCCTTAAATTCACGTCTGAAAATCTTTATCATCAATAAAAATTCCATTTCAAATTCAATCTCTTCCATATTGAAAGAATCTTTATTTGTGAATCCACTCTTCAATGTGTTCAGGGTAGGTGTAAAGAACCCAAGTGATGTCCTATCCTTCATTAACACAACACAGACACAAGCTATACAATAACATATAAAACAAACACATATCTTTTATCTCAGGCTACTTCGAGTTGGGATAACGCCCCTAGCAGTTGTTGACATCATTTTTAGGATGAGTTCTCAACCCCTCCATCTTAGACATAGGACTTCTCTCAGACTTTAAGAGTTTCTTGGTCTTAAGACACATCTAGTGATTAGGTAGACACTCAACCTAGCCCTAGAAACTTAGAAGAGTTAGCCATAGGAATAGGCCATGCCTTAGGGGTGTTAGGAAAATTTGCCTACCCTATAGCTTGAACCAAATTCCACTTTTCCTTCCTTCAAGTCAAATTTAAATCAATTCCAACTTAATTGATTTTCTCCAAATCCAAACTCAAATCAATTTCATGATTGAAATCCATGATCAATTCCAAATGATTGTAGCTTATCATGAAAATTCCAAGTGCAAAATCTTTCCTAAGTCCCTTTGATTCCCTCTTAAGGATTTAGCCTAAATCAAGTTCAAATCACATCAAATTCATGAAATTTTTTCACAACCCATTTATATTCTCATTTATATTCACATATATATAAATAAAATATAAATTCAAATCAATCAAACTAAATCCAAATCAAAAATCTTTCCTAAGTCACTTTGATTCCCTCATAAGGACTTAGCCTAAATCAAGTTCAAATCACTTCAAATTCATGAAATTTTCTCATAACCCATTTATATTTTCATTTATATTCACATATATAAATGAAATATAAATTCAAACAACCAAAAACCAACTCCAAAAATAAAACTCAAGTTCAAAGAAAATACAACCTAAGCCTTTCAAGTCAAAATCTTGAACTTAGCCAAATCAATTTTAAATCAAGCCAAATTCTTGATTTTTCTTCATGATTCAATCAATCCTTCAATCATGAATCTAAATATAAACATAAACTTTAATCACCAAACTAAAATTCAATTTAAAAATCAAACCCAAGTCAAGCTCATGTTCACCCTTTTGAACTTGAAATTGTCAAATGAATCAAAACCCATTTGACTTCAAACCACTTGCAAATGGATTTATATTTCAATCATAAGTCCATATGTGAGTTCAATCAAAATCAAATCAAGCTTTGACCAAACCATTTGACCTACTTAGGTTCACTTGACCCAAAGTGATCTAAAGTACCCATATGAGCTAAATTCTAATCCTAACCAAATTAGATTGAACTAAGCCATCTAAGCCTCACATTGTGAACAACAATCATCATAAGATGATCAAGCACTCAAATTGAGTTAAACCAAGTCAACACTTTGCCAAAATGAAACCTAAACTAGCCAAAATCCACCATAGGCCAAATTGATTGAAACCATTTATCAAAACTCATTCATGATCAATGTTTGAACTTGACCAAGTCAACATTTAAGCCTAAGCTAGCCCAACTAGCCACTTGACCCAAGTTGACCCAACTTGACCTAAAAAGTTAAAATGTCTCAAAACTTGATCTAAGCCAAATTGATTGAAACCAATGGATCAAATTCATCCCAAAATGATTGTTGAACTTGACCAAAGTCTCAAATAGCCAACTAGGCCTAACTTAGCCCAATTAACCATGAACCCAACTTGACCTAAAAGGTCAAATTTAGCCAAACTCAAATATAAACCAAATTGATTGGAAACAAAGATACTAATCTATTTCATATGACCAACCAAGTATAAACCAACCCATGACCTAACCCAAACATTTCAAATGGTCATATGAACTTGACCCAACCCTTAATTTGACCTAATTTGACCAATTGGTCAACTTGACCCAAGTTGACCTATTTTGACCTAAATGGGTCAACATGAGCCAAATCACAGCAAACCAATTCCAAATTCAATGAAACTTGGCCTAACCTATTTTTCAATCATATTAAATATACCAAAATTGAAATCAAGGTCAAAATACCATTTTATCCCTAGGCCATGTGGTAACCTAAAATCAAAACCACTTGAAATTTGGTCAATTCCTTTTTATGGACACTTGGCATTCTCTTAGTGGACCAAATGGTCACTAAGGGACATGGTGCACATGACCCAATGGGTTTGGGTCAGCCAAACCCAACCAAAGGTCAAAATTGAGCACCCCTATGGAAATAGGCACATGGGATTCCTTCCTCCATTTGAATTAAGCACATGGCAAGCTCCTCCACTCCTTCTCTAGCTAAATCCAAGTGATAGGACACCTCTAATAGCTTAACAAATCCACTCAAAGAGGTGTATTGGATCAAAATATCAAAGGAGCTTGTGACCGTCTAATCCTTTAAGGGGGAGATATACTCCCCATAATTTCATTTGAATTGATCAGTCTCCAATTCGATTGAGAAAAGGGAAGCCAGAGGTGCCATTTCCAAGTGATCCCAAGCTTCCTAGAGTGAAATCCATTTTCCATTTTCTCGATTTTCATTGATTGAAAATAGGGGAGCTCCACTTGAAATCCATCTCACTCAATACTCAACACCAAGCCAACTCCTCCTTCAAGCACCCTTAGAGGATCAAATCGAACTCACCCTAACCTTCTTCCAAGCTCCAAAGGCAAGGCAGGTGCTACTTCAACCAAGATCAAGCTCAAGTGAAGGTGAAGTTGGCCTCTAGGAAGATCCATCCAATTTCAAGGCCTCAAAACTTCAACAAAGCTTCCTCTCCACTAGATGAAGCTTCTCCAAGGGAATCGACTGCCGCTGATAGCCTCTGATGAGGTAAGGCATGAAACTGAGCTTAATTTAACCATAGTATGGTCCTTTGTGAAGTAAAGTTTCATCCCATGAGAAACTAGCCATTGGATGTGACCTTCCTTGCATGATGATGATGTGTGTAAGTTTTTGGTTCAATCCAAGCTCAATCAAGCTCGGATCTTTCCATGGAAGGTGGACGGCTCCCCCTTCCCATATGAGAACTTTGGGATGAATCATGGGAAATCCATCCGTGCATTTTGGATGGATGACCATGATTAATCCATCTAGATCTATTATTTTAATCCTTTAATATCGCAGGTTTAATCTCAACTGTCTGATCCTTGATCGGATGGACGGAGAGAAAGCGTGTAGCACCGCCGCTGATGCGGCGCTATGATGTGACTACTTAAATAGCCATTCCCATCATGCCACATAGAAAGTGCACGCCGCGTTAGCCTCCACGTGGCACCGACAAGATTAGCTATATAATTTGGGGATTAAATTGCCTAATTAATCATGAAAACTTCAAATATTCATATCTAAGTGTATAAAAATTAGAAAATTATGAAATACATTACATATGAAAGATAATTGAATGTAGAATATTATAAAATGGATTTTGGTGGATTTTGAATAGTACTATTTTCTAAATTTGGGTTTTATTAGGAAAGCAATTAGACTAATTACTCTCTGATTATTCTATTAATTAATCTCAAACTTCTCATGTGTATTTAGTGGGATGACTTCTGCCTCCCCTAATTTTCTTGGGATTTATTAATGGTTTAATTAGGGTAATTGTTAGATTCAATCCTAATTACTCTCCAAATGTAATTAAGCTCAATTAAGTGTGTAATCAGTGGTTTAAATCCTTGATTGAGTTGATTAAGGTTTGTCTAAGTGAATATGAGGTTTAGGGAATAATTTTGGGATAATTTCCTTAAGCTATTCCTTAAACCCCCTCCTTCTTCCTTAATCCACATTTAATTAAGGATTAATCCATTAATTACCTACTTAATTAATTTAATAAAATTCTAAAACCTTTCAGAACTTAACTAATTTACTTTAGGTAGATACTTAGGTGTTCAATAATCTAAGTACATTAAGGAAATCAAAATCCAACTCACATGTGTGAGAAGGATTATGAAATTACTTAACTTAAACCCCTTAGCTTAATTAATCATTAATCATGAGCCAAATGCATTAGGCCATTTTCTTCTTAGGTACTGATTTAAATTTCTGATTTTTTTTGTCATATCATGGACTCATAATTATTTGTTTAAATATGCTAAGGTGGTATAGGTAAGGGGTAATTAACACACTTAATTCATACCTTAACCTAATCAAAAAGTAAAAAATCATCTAATCATCTAAATATTAAACTAAAATGCCACACACATGGGGTAAATTGGTTAGGACCAACAAACATTCTTTCACATTTCCCAAATCAAACATAAAGCAAATTCAAAATAAAAATCACATTAAACAAATTTTGATTCACTTTAAACTTTCTTATTTCATAGAATTATCTTTAGGAATTAATTAGGGTGAATGAGTTTACATTGCTTTCATCATTTTATTTCTTTCATAGCATGCTAAATGTGTATGTCATATAAAATTTATGCGTTCATATCTTTTAAAAATCAAAATTAAAATAAAATGTTTTCTTTATGTCAAATTGCATGTTTTGGCTAAAGTAGAACTATGAATTGCTGTTATCACTATTAAATTCAAAAATTATTTTCAAAACTTATAAATCAAATATCAAAATTGAAAGGTATGCTACTTATATTTTATTTATAAGCTTGCATGTGAATATAAAAATGTGTCTTAAGTTTGTTTCCTTTCTTTCCTCTTAACATGGATTTGAATAAGATTTGCAAAGTGTATAGTTCTTTTAAAAGAACATAACACATGTTTAAAATCTATTCTTATCCTCTTCCATGTTATAACCTAAGAAGGATCTTTACATTTACACATATAAATGGCATAAACAAACCAAAAATTAAGTAAACATAAACTTTGCATATTTCTTTCTCCATTTATTTCATTTGTACATGCATATGTATTTAAGAAAAGTGGTATATTAGTCTGGACAATCTCGGGGTTGTGAGGCTTTAAGTAGCCCAATGTTGGTCTTGTACTTTATACCCTTGGTGCTAGCAATGGTGCCGTACTCACTTATATCTTTCATACATACAAATGTGCATATGAATAAAGGATAAAGAATACCCCCTTTTTCTACTTAATGAAAATCATGCATCATAAAGCATCCAATGATCTTAAGTAACATTTCTTAGAATTCATCATAAAGTGTGCTAAACATTTCCATTTATATGTATAGATATGCTTAGGATTCATTCATATGCATATTGTACATGTTGGGAAAGAAATGAAGTGATGTGTGTTTTGTAATATTAGTTCACTTTACTTAATCTTAAAATGCCTTTCTTTTCAATAGATTTGTTTATGGAAAATCTAAACTTAGGATTAATTAAAATACATAATAAAACATTCACTAAATAAAATCAAATATGAATCCACTTTAGAAATTACTTAAGGTAGAGAAGGAAAGAAAAGTTCTCTTCTCTTTTCCCTCTCTTTATAACTTAGTAATTAATTGTAGGATTCACTTAAACCAAAATAAATCACCAAATAAAAATCACCAAAATCAACTAAACATATAAATGGAACCACCCATCTAAATTAAACATCTTCACACTTAGAAAATCTAAGCCTTAAAGCCATAGCTAAGCATACCACACAAACCTTTTAAAGCACACACATTAGACTAAATCACCATTTCTGGCTTTAGGTTAGGGCGGTGCATGGTTTGATGCTTGATTTTATTTTGTGATGTATTATTTCTAGTCAGAATATTAGTGTGAATGTGTGTAGAATGAATGTAAGTTGATTTAGTATAATAATTATCTTCTATAAGGGATTGTGCTTAAGGGGCGTTGTAATAAATAAAAATATAAATGTTCTTATTGTGCAGGTGCTTATACCCCCAAGAATAATCTAAGAGGCCAGGTAGACTTGGTTAACTATGTGTAGGGTACTAAGTCCAATATTCATGCTTAGAATTTATATGGTTTATTTAGCTAATCTCTATTTTTCAGGTGTTAGTTAGATTTACTTTTCCTCTTCATGTAATTTTTGTAATTAGGATTTTTGGAATGAATGTTATGGGAGATTAGGATGAGCATTGGATATAAGATTTCATCTTATGTACCATGTGAAGCCTTTGGAGCAACCACCTTCCAGCCATCTAAAAGAAGGAACCAAAAGAAGAAACAAGACACAAGAAACAAGAAAAGAAGAAATGAAGACCCCCATAACATGAATTTTCTTACTTGATTGTAAAATAATTCATTTATAATCCGAGTTGTATACGGGTAGAGCTCAGCTACCACTTTGTTTTTGGGTTTATGCGGTGGTGCCCGACCTCAAATGGCCTTTTATTCTTTTGCGTTAACTTTATAAAATGTTTAATAATTTGTTTATCTTGTGCATTAAGATGGCATATTTTTTCTAGTTTCTTTCTTGCTTGATCTATGGCCTGGATGATGATTAGGCTCTTAGGAAAATAAATAAATCTTTTACTAAATTAAATAATTCAAAATTTAAAAATAAACAACTCATAACCTTATTTAAATCCTAAGTTAAAATCAAGATAAAAGAATTAGCAACCCATTAATTGGATGTGCACTTTCTTTTCTAACAGCATGCATAAAAGCTTATTATTTCACTCTTGATTGGAGGGCTTCCACCTTTGCCAGAGAACTTGGCTTGACCTATGAGAGCCATGGTGGAAACACACCTCCTTATCTTGCTAATTTTTTCCCATAATATTATTTCTCATGCATTAGGCGTAAAGAATCCTATAGCTTGAGTAAAATGATTGTCCAAAATGAAGAAATAAAATATGTGAAAATTTTTCATTATATTTAAGTCATATGAAAGCATGTCCTTACATGATCTAGTCTCTTTAGGGAGTATGTTTAAGGACTTAGTCTCTTTCTAAATAAATAACAACCTTAGTATCTTGCATAAGCATAAACTTGCTTACATGAATTTAAAACCGTAGGAGGAGTTAGTTGGTGACCACCCCCAAGCAGTTGTAAGTCCAACAGTTTGGTGGGTTATCCTCTCTTATGGAGGTAAACCAAACACCCATTTTTCCTCTTAGATTTAGGTCGTGCTTTTAATCCTCATCATAGCTTTCTAGATTTAAGTTATGAGGTTGCTTCTCCCCTTTGCGGGTCATAAGTATAAATCCTCACCTCTCAGGCATTTCCATGATCTTGTATCATGGAATTGTAAGCCTTACATTTCTAATAAAAATTCAACTCAAATAAATTGATTAAATTTCCAAAATGTAAAGCCCAACCATATGGTAGTTTGGGATGCTTGCTAGGCTTCCTAGTATCTTAAGCATCCCCTACTCATTTCCATTTGGCTTCGATAAGAATTCCCTCCTCTTGATCAATTCCACTTAAATTTTTAAAAATAAACCAATCGATTGATAGTCATACTTTTTTGAAATCTTTGGAGACAATGATCATTTATCTTAATTGAGAGTATTCCTAAGGAATCTCATTCCTTAGGATGTAATTAACTATGGAGGCTTGCCTCCATAGAGAACTTAACGAACCTGGTTTAAAATAAACCCTACTTTACTTTTCCATATAAAGTAAGGGAAGAATCTCTGGTACATATGTAGACCCATTGTCCTTAGGAATCCTTATTGAGGTGATTAGGCCTATTGTAGGGTGGTGACTTCTATCTTTTGAGATAGTACACCTCTCCTTAATGTCATACCCGATCACCCTAATAAAAATATCTGCGGAGCTATGTGGTGTCAAAATGCATAAGATTATATTTGTATCTTCATTTTATTTCACATAGAGTGAAGATGGAAGTATACATCTTAAAGAAGAAAAATGATGAAAATTTTTACCACAGATTTTTCTAGCAACTCCGCTGAGTATGGTTCCTCTCTCCATCTTTGGTAAATGATTGTTGTCTCCAAGTATCGATAGTGGGTTTATACTTTTGTATGAATTCAAGACTAACTTTCTTTCCATTGGCACTTGGCTTATTTCATCCTTAAGTTAAGCTAGCCAACATCTTTAGGTTTTAGGACTTCACCCTGTGTTGGTCTTAAAACCCCCGTTGGGTTCCCAAATGGGTAAAAATAAAAAATTGAATAAAAATAAAATGATCAATGACTTCCTCCTTACCATTTTTATGGTAAGGAAAGGTTCATTCTAAAATAATAAAGAGAAAATAAATCCTTCATAAAACACTTTCTTTTCAAAAAGCACTCTTTCCAAATGCACATAATAAAATGTTTTGCACAAACATTTTCCTAAATCACCTTTATCTAATAATCTTCAGGATTGTTATATGTATGATCATCTTTAAAAAATAAGATTCCAACAATCACATTTTCTGAAAAGCACAAATGAACTTCTTCACTCAATTTATTTTGATTAAGACTTCATTTTCAAAAATAAAATTCCAACAATCATGTTTTCAAAAGCATAAAATTTGAAGATGGGCCTTTCCATTCAATACATCCAAATGTATTGGATGGATGTTACATCTTCAAGCAAAATCACAATTTTGAGATTCCACTCAACACATTCCATATGTGTTAAGTTGAAATTTTCAAATTTTTTAAAAAAAGCACATATAAATATCTCTATTCAATATGCCCAAATTTATTGAATGGAAATTTCATTTCCAAATAAAATAACATTATTTTTAAATGACACTTAACATATTCCATATATGATTAGGTTGGGATTTTCTATTTCAAAAAGCAATAATCACACACAAAAATACTTCTTTGGAAAATGAAACATAATCGATTTCCATCTTACATACCCAAATTTGTTGAATGGAAATCTCTCTTTTCAAAATCAATAAAAGCAAACTTTCTCAAAAAATATATTTGGAACTTCATTCTAGCATATCACATTTGCTAAAATGAAGTTTTCCTTTTCCAAAATTAAAAGAAACACTTTTGGAACTTCACTCTTTAGCATACCATATTTGCTAAAGTGAAGTTTCTATTTTCAAAACAAAATCAAAATACAAAAATTTTAAACGCTTTTTTTTTTTTGAAATTTCATTTAGCATACTCAAATTTGCTAGGTGAAATTTCCATTTCATCAAATTAAAGAAGTACATTGAAACTTCTGTTTAGCATACCATATTTACTAAAGTGAAGTCTCCATTTTCAATCAAAATCAAATCAAAAGAAACACATTAGGACTCCCTTAGCATACTTAAATTTGCTAAGGATCCTACTTTTCAAAATTAAATTAAAATCGAAAGAAACACATGAGAATTTTCTTAGCATACTCAAATTTGCCAAGAGTCCTACTTTTCAAAAATTTCCAAGAACAAAACACACTTGGATTTCGTCATTTAGCATACCCAAATTTGCTAAATGAGGACTCCATTTTTCAAATCACAAATGATTCACAAATTAAAGCAAACAAAGAAACAAAAAGAAGAAATTGTTTTCAAACATCACACTTAGCATAGCCAAATTTGCTTTATGAGTAAATCCCAAAAATCACAAATCCAAAACAAAAGCAAATTGACCCTTTACTTTAACATACCCAATTTTGTTAAATAAAGGGTCATCAAATTCAAAATTGAAAATCAAATATGAACATATGGAAGCATCTCTTCAAAATTATTTGAACCCATTTTCAACATATCCAAATTTTTTGAAAGTGGATTATACATCCAAAAAATTCCTCTTTCTAATCAAATCTTAAAATCTATTCTAAATCATTTGAACCTGACTTAACACTTCCAAGATGTTGAGTATGGGTTCAAATTCTAAATTCAAAATTCAAAATCAATAGGAATCTAATTCAAGTTTACTTTCAACATTGCAAACTTTTGTTCAATGTTAGTTTCAGTTACAGTTTAGTTTCAGTTCCAGTTGATAGCAATGGTTCCACTTTGATTTCCCCACTGGTTACAGTGAACCCATTCCATCCTCTGATGGCAGAGGATGCCGAGTATCTCTTCACCTCCACCGTGATAGAGTCGGTGAGTAAGGTCATATGCCGGCCTCCATTCAATTTTATGCCAGTTTGGAGAAGCTTATGGATGATATGAGTCTGAGTCTCAGTTTAATTTAAGATCAGTTATCCCCCGCAGTGTGGGGAAGCATCTTCGACAGGAGAGGGCTAGGGAGGCTCGCACCTCAATTCATATCACCAGTCGTGAGAGGCGGAGGTTCATCTGTCAGTCAGCAGCCTCTATGCTCATTAATTTTTTTGATCAGCGTGCTACCCACATCGATCATACCGATAATATTCTACTCATGGGGACCACCCATCACAGGAGGAGATCTCTTGCTCTAAGAGAGTGGTGCCTCCACCACACCACTCTACCCCCCATTCATCATCTCCTATCCATGTTTCAGCATCTCTAGTTCTGCCAAAGGCCATGAAGGCCACATATGGGGAGAAAAGGACCTTGTTGGTGATCCGGCTATGGCCAAGAGATCCCACTCCATCTACACTGCCTACTATGATAAGGTCGAGCTCTCCTGCTCAATCTTCTGTCCCAATTATGGTGCGGAAGGAATGGCGACCCTGAAGCATAGTTGTCATCCCTTCACCACCACCACCACCATAGCAGGTCATAGAGATAGTTGTCAAGGGAGAAGGTGATAACCCAGTTGCACCTATGATGGCAGATCCTCCTAGGAATGTCTCCTCATACAGAGTCAGTGACAGTCAGGAGTGTATTTATTCCAGCGAGTATAGCCCTCATAGAGTTGATTCTCCAGCAGCAGGGGAGGTCTTATGCCTTATAGAACATGATAGTGATCCCACCATCGGTCAACCAAAGTTATTTGTACCAGTTCTGATAGATCATTCTCTAGATGATATAGTAGCTCATTATTTCATGGAGAAGAAGGAGATCCTAGGATATGACTAGTATGATGAGAAGAAGATCAATTTTAACCCCAATGAAGATGATTTATTGGGAGACTCAGCAGGGGTTTGCATGGTAGATACCACGGGATCCTTCCTTAGAAAGCAGCAGATTATGGAAGGTGTTGAGGCTGAGAAGGAAGACACAACCCACTCGACCCAACACCTCCTAGCATAGATAAAGCAAAAAGATGAAAAGATAGATAGGATAAAGAAGAGGCTCAAATATTTATTAGTAGCTATCTTAGCATTGTAGAACCAAGCCCCAGTAGTTCATCCTATCATAGCTGAGACCAGTCAGCCAGAGTTGGTGCATGTCTTGGACCCAGGAAAAACTTTACCTCCAGTGGATGATTATGGTGAAATATTATCATCTTCATCTATCCTTTTGAAGAGGATAAATAAAAACAAAAATATACATCTTTAGTTGGGACACCACATAGATTCGTAGATATTCTTATTAGGGTGATCGGGTATGCCATTGAGGAGAGGTGTACTATCTCGAAAGATAAAAGTTGCCATCCTACAATGGACCTAATCACCTGAATAAGGACTCTTAAGGACTGCAGGTCTTCGTATATACCAAAGATTCTTCTCCTACTTTACATGAAAAAGTAAAGTAGGGTTTATTTTAAATCAGATTTTTTAAGTTCCCTACAGGGGCAAGCCTCCATAGTTAATTACATCCTAAGAAATGGGATTCCTTAGGAATACTCTTGTTAGGGTAAATGATCGTTGTCTCCAAAGATTTTGAAGGCTAGACTATCAATAAATTGGTTTATTTTGAAAGATCAAATGGGATTGATGAAAGGGAGAGAGTTATTATCGAATGTAAAGGAAGATAAATATGAGATGCTCACGATGCTACAAAACCTAGCGAGCATCTCAAACTATCCTATGGTTGGGGTTTACATTTTTGAAATTTGAAAAGGATTTATTTGTTTGAGTTGGATTTTTATTGGAAATTTGGGGCTTATAATTCCATGATGCAAGGCCATGGAAATGCCTAAGAGGTGAGGATTTATGCTCAAGGCCCTGAAGGGAAAATAGCAATCTCGAAACCTAAATCAAGGGAGCTTTGGTGAGGGCCAAGGCACGACCTAAATCTAAGGCCAAAATGGGCATATGGTTTACCTCCATAAGAGAGGATAAACCACCCGAATGTTGGACTTACAACTACTTGGGGGTTTCCGCCAACTAACTCCTCTTACGATTTTAAATACATGTAGGCAAATCTTATGCAAGATAGTTAGGCTGTTGTTTATTTAGAAAGAGACTAAGGCCTTAAACACACTTTCAAAGAGACTAGATCATGTAGACATGATTAATGACTTAAATCTAATGAAATATTTCATATGTTTTATTTTCATTTTTGGATAATTCATTTGACACATGCTTCAGGATTTTTTATGCCTAATACATGAGAAATTAGATTATAGGCCAAAATCAGTAAGATGGGAGGTGTGTTTCTACCATGGCTCTCAAAGGTCAAGCCAAGTTTTCTAGCACGGGTGGAAGCCCTCCAAATCAAGAGTGAATCAATATACTTTTTATGCATGATGTGAGAAACAAAAGGCAACATTCAGCTAAGGGATTGCTAATTCTTTTATCTTGATTTATAGCTTAAGCTTTAGGTGAGGTTATGAGTTGTTTATTTTAAATTCTAATTTGTTTAATTTGGTAGAAGATTTATTTTTTCCTAAGAGTCTAATATTCAACTAGGACGTACATCAATGCAAGGAAGAAACTAGGAAAAACATATTATTTCTAATGCACAAGCTAAAAAAATATCAAACATTTTATAAAGTTAACGCAAAAGAATAAAAGGCCAAGTGTGGTCGGGCACCACCGCACAAACCTAAAAAAACAAATGTGGGTAGCTGAGCTCTACCCTTATACAACCCGTATTACAAATGAATTAGTTACAATTAAGCAAGGAATTCATGTTGTGGGTGGGTGGGTGGGGGTGGTCTTTATTTCTTCTTTTCTTCTTTCTTCTTTCATCTTTCTTCTTTCTTCTTTTGATTCCTTCTTTTGAATGGTTGGAATGTGGATGCTCCAAAGGCTTCACATGATACATAAGACATAGTCTTATAACTAATGTTCATCCTAATCCCCCATAACAATCATTCCAAAATCTTAAATGCAAAATTACATGAAAAGGAAAAAAAGTAAATCTAACTAATACCTGCAAAACAGAGATTAGCTAAACAAACCACACATTACCAAGAATGTATATAAAAAAATTGGACTTAGTACCCCACACATGGGTAACCAAGTCTGCCTAGCCTATTTTGGATTATGCTTAAGGGTATAAACAACCTGCACAGCAAAAGTAGTTATATTTTTATTAAAGCGTCTCTTAAGCACAATCCCCTGTAGAAGATAATGATTAGAGTAAATCATCCTACCATTCATTCTACCCATATACACCCTAACATCCAGACTAAAATATCACATCATAAAATAAAAGCAAACATCAAAGCATGCATCATCCTAACATAGGACTAGAAGTGGTGACTTAGCCTAATGTGTGTGCCATGTAAGGTTTGTGTGGTATGCTTAGCTAGGCTTTAAGGTTGGGATTTTCTAAGTGTGAAAAGGTTCAACTTAGATGGGTGGTGTCATTTAAGTTGTTTAGTTGATATGGGTGAATTTTATTTGATGATTTGATTTGGTTTGAATGAACCTACTAAATTACTAAATAAAGAGGGGAAAAGAGAAGAGAACTTCTCTTTCCTCCCTACCTTAAGTGATTTCTAAGTTAGATTCATTAATGATTTTTGTTTAGAGAATATTTTATTATGTATTTTAATTAATTCTAACTTTAAATTTTCTCTAAACAAACATATTCAAAAAGAAAGGCATTTTAAGATTAAGTAAAGTGAATTACCATTATAAAACACACAATATTTTATTTCTTTCCCACATGTGCATCATGCACATGAATGAATACTAAGCATATTTATATGTTCGATGCAAGTATTTATCACACCTTAATAATGAATGCTAAGAGAGGTTTCTTAAGGAAATTTTGAATGTTTCATGTATGCATGATTTTGTTAAGTAGAAGAGAGTGATTCTTTTATACATTTTTCATATGCACATTTACAAGTATAAAAGGCATAAGTGAGTATGAAGTCATTGTTAGCACCAGGGGTGTAAGGTACAAGACCTACTTAGGGCTGCTTAAAGCCTCACAACCCCAAGGTTGTCTAGAGAAATATACCAATTTTTTTAAATACATGTGCATGTACAAAAAGAAATGCATGGTGAGAGAATCATGCAAAACGTTTATGTTTGTTTGTCTGATTTTGGTTGTTTAATTTATATGTGTGATGTGGTATTCCTTCTTGAGTCATGACATAGGAGTGTATAGGAATAGATTTCAAATATGTGTCATGTTTTCAAATGGACTATATACTTTACAAATCCTACACAAACCTATGTTAAGAAAGAGAAGAAAAAGTCACATAACAAATTTTATACTATTCACATGCAAGCTCATAAGTGCTTATAGATAGCATACTTTTCATTTGTAATGTTTGGTTTATAAGTTTTGAAAATAGTTTTGGATTTAGTAGTGATAATAGCCATTCATATCTTACTTTAGCCAAAACATGCAATTTCACATAAATGAAACTTTTCATTTTAATTTTCTTTTTAAAAGACATGAATGCATGATTTTCATATGATATACACATTTAGCATGCTAGGAAAGAAACAAAGTGATGTAAGCATGTAATTTCACTCACCCTAGTTAATTCCTAAAGACAATCTTATGAAGTAAGATCATTTAAAGAGAATCAAAAATTGTTTAAAGAGACTTTCATTTTGTTTTGAGTTTGATTTGAATTAGGAAAGTGTGAAAATGTTTACTGGTCCTAACCCATTCTCACATGTGTGTATTATTTTAGTTTAATTTTTAGGTGATTAGATTAATTTTATGCTTTGGTTAGGTTAAGGTGTGGATTAAGTTCATTAATTACCCCTTACTTATACTACTTTAACATATTTAATCAAATAATTATGAGCCAATGTATGACATAAAACCACAAGGAATTTAAATCAGCAATGCAACCTACGAAAGAAAGGTACCTAATGAAATTGGCTCACAATTAATGATTAATTAAGCTAAAGGGTTTAATTTAAGTACTTTCATAACCCTTCCCACACATGTGGGTTAGGTATGTTTTCCTTAAGTTACTTGGGTTATTGAACACCTAAGCATCTACCCAAGAAGGATTAGTTTAGGTGATTAAGTTTCTGGAATCTTTTGAAAATTTTATCAAGTTAATTAAGTAGGTCATTAGTGGATTAGCCATTAATTAAATTTAGATTAAGGAAGAAAGGAGGTTTAGGAAATAGCTTAAGGAAAATATCTCAAAATCATTCCATAAACCTCTTAATCACTTAAACATAGTTTAATTAACTTAATCAAGGAATTAATCCACTATTCAGAAGCTTAATTAAGCTTAATTATATTAAGAGAGTGATTAAGGGTTCATTAATTAATATCCCTGATTAACTTATCAATAAATTCCAATAAAATTAGAAGAGGCAGAAGTCATCCCACTAAACATGCCTAAGATGTTTGGAATTAATTAATGAAGTCATTGAGGAGTAATTAGAGTTATTATGTTTTCCAATAAACCATAATTAAGGAAAATATGCTATTCAAATTCAATTAGAAATAATTTTATTGAATGTTCCTCTAAATTATCTTTAAAATGAACCTAAGCTTGTATTTTTAAGATTTTTCTACAATTAGTTATGAATTTAGAAAGTTGTAGTTGATTTAAGTAATTTTTATGAAGTTTGCTAATTTATTTTATTGAAATAAATCATTTGAAACTCAAAATTCAATATCAATTAATCTAAAGGTCCTTTTGACTTGAAATTTTTATGCTAGTTGTATTTTAACATCAATTTTAATCTCTAAAAATTTCAGCTTAATCTGACATGTATTTTTGGTTTAATCAATAAAATTTGATTATTTACTAAAACTTAAAGTAAGCTAAAAATACTCAGTAAAATTTGGGGATTTTAGATCTGTTGGATTCCTCTCAGAAAGATGAATCCAACAAGCCATTGTTTGTAATTTTTAGTTAAGTATTTTATTTTCTATGAATTTTTAAATTTTTAGGTAATTTAAATAATTTTTTAAATAAGAAAAATCTGATTTTTCCTATTTAGCACAATCACGTATGCATTGATGTGGCAATGCCACATGGCACCGCGATTGGATGCGGTTGGTTCGTGCACCATGCAATGTGTAATTGGCGCCATGACATTAGTCGACGCGGGAATCAGTCAACAATACCGACGCATTTGATTTGATCGACGGTAGATCGGATGATCCGATCAATGATCATGATCACATGATCGCCGCCCGACGTCACCGCGAGATGACTCCTAAATTTTATCAAGCGTCGGGGCCATAGCGTGATCCATGTATCTGAGGTTGATCCCCAACCGTGATTGGATGGCTACCACCGTGGTGAATAGTAAAATTAGGGGTATTTTGGAAAAAATGAGAGATTCTAAGTGAAAACTTGTCTAAATGGATTCATTTTCACGTCGATTCACACCGAAAAATTTTTATTTTTTAATTGAGATAATTTAAAGTAAAAATACGGGATTATCTAACATAAATTTCTAAAAATTGAATGAGAAATTATTACAAATGAGGGATCCTAAGGCCGGCTATAGTTTTTTTTGAAAGATACCTTACCGGGGATGATTTTCAGTGCCAGTGATGACTCGAGCATGCTGTTGAGCCAGGTAATAGGCCAAGGAAGAGAAATGACCAATTGGGTCAAAAAATTAGTGTCCTTGGTGCCTATGTGGACCAATGGATGAGTGTCAAGTGGCCAAAGAAGAGAAATGACCACTTGGGTAAGTGTCTTTTCAGAAGGGATGCCCTTGACCCAAGGGAAAAATGGTCATTTGGCATTGAATTTGATTTGAAAAGATTTGGATTGAGTCAAAAGTAAGTTGGACTAAGTTCCATGTCATTTGAAGTTCATTTGATTTATTTTGGGTCAATTTGACCCATTTCGATCAAATTGGGTCAAAATAGGTTTGGTTGACCAATTGGTTAAATTGGTCAAACCAAGAGTTGGGTCAAGTTCAAATGACCTTTTGGGTTGCATTGGTTCAATTGGTTTCAATCAATTTAGTTTACTTTAGATTTAATTTGGATTTTGGCCAATTTGATCCTTTAGATTAATTTGGGCTAAGTTGACCAATTTGACCCAATTCACCAAATTGGCTTGAATCATGGCTTTGTTTGGATTTGGTTGATCATTTAGAATATGTTGCAAGCTTTGGTTTCAATAAATTTTGGTTTGATTTGATTTTGGATTGATTTGACCTTTTAGGACAAGTTAAGTTCATGGTCAATTAGGCTAGATTAGGTCTAGTTGGCCAATTGGTTAAATTGGGTTTAATTGAGGCTTTGGCCAAGTTCAATAATCAATTTGGAGTGAACTTGAGCCATTGGTTGCAATCAATTTGGTTTAGGTTGCAAATTAGCTAGTTTGGGTTCATATGGGTTAAAGGGCTGACTTGGTCAACAGGCTAGGTTGACTTGGTTTGACCCAATTCATGATAATTGATTAATCTATGATGATCAGCAAACATGACATGAAGTTTGGACTAGCTTAACTCACTTTGTTTTGAATTGAATTGGATTTCGATACATGTAGGCCAAATTGGCCACTTTGGGTCAAGTGAGACAATCGGGTTTAGTTGGCTTAATCAAGGCTTGATTCAAGTTTGGTTGAACTCACATATGGACTTGTAATAGAAATATAAATCCATTTGCAAGTGAGCTGGAGTCAAATTGGTTTTGATTCATTTGACAATTTCAAGTCAACAGGGTGAATATGAGTTTGACTTGGGTTAGCTTGATTTTGATTTGATGATTGAAACTTATGTTTATATTTGATTTATGATTGTAGGATTTATTATTTGAAGAGAGAATCTAAAGGTTCAGATTGATTTGAGTTTGATTTGGTTAAGTTCAAGACTTCTTGCTTTTGATTTTTTTGAATTTGAGTTTTGAATTTGGTTTAGATATTTTTATATTTCATTTATATTTGTGAATATAAATGAGAATATAAATGGTTATGAGAAAATTTCTTGAATTTGAATTGATTTGGATTTGATTTGAGCTAAGTCCATAAGATAGAATCAAAGGGCTTAGGAAATAATTTTGGAATTTGAATTTGATTATGGATTTCAATCATGGGTTTCAATTATTTGGAATTGATTCATGATTTGAGAAAATCCATTAAAATTAGTTTAATGTTTATTTTAGAGTTGAAGTTGATATGTGTTTGGAGTTTTGTTTGATCTTGGAGTTGATTTAATCTTGGAGTTAATTTGATTTTGTAGTTGATTTGAATTTGAAGTTGATTTGAGTTTGGAGTCAATCAATTAAGTTGGAATTGATTTGAGTTTAAATTTGGTTTGATCTTGGAGTTGATTTGATTTTGGAGTTGATTTGAATTTGAAGTTGATTTGAGTTTGGTTGAGTTTTGAAATTTGACTTGAAGGAAGGAAGTGAGGATTTGGTTCAAGCTATAAGGTAGGCAAATTTTCCTAAGACCTCTAAGGCATAACCCATTCATATAGCTAACTCTTCGAAGTCTCTAGGGTTAGGTTAAGTGTTCACCTAATCACTAAAGTGTCTTAAGACTAAGGAACTCTTAGTGTCTAAGAGAAGTCCTATGTCTAAGATGGAAAGGTTGAGAGCTCATTCTAAAAATGAGGACAACAAAGGGGGCCCAATAGGTGTGGTGTGACTAACAAGGTACACCACACATATTGGTGTTGACTGAAATGATTAATGACACCGAACTATCACATACACTAACAGAAATGATCTACTCCCAACCCAAGGTGTAGAAGGAATCAAGAGTTTAGTGCAATATGACTCTACTCATGTCAAAAACATAAGAGAGGGGAGGAGGAATCTACTAGAGATAGAGTATGTGAACCTTTCACTAGGGAAACAGGCTCAAATCATCCACAAGGGTATGAGAGGTTTGATTTGATTTGAGTCTCACTGGGGAGAGATTGATTTGATTTGTTTAATTTGTTTTGACTATTTTTATTTGATTGACTCCATTAGGGGAGGTTGATTGTATTTATTTTGTTGAATTTATTTTGTTTGTTGTTTGACTCCATTGGGAGAGGAGGGTTGAATTTGTTTCAGATTTTAAATTTTGGATTTGTGATGAACCTTATTGGTTTGCGATGGATCGTACTGAATAGAAGCCATGGGGGCCCAGACCTAGCTCTTATTTACCAATTCAAAGGGGTAGTCTACCAAACCATAGTAGGACTAGCCAACCAAAGAGGTGCCTTTCAGTATGCAGCAGCTATACTAAGAAGAAAGCATAGTAGACATACACCCTCCAATGTAGGGACCAGTTGCTGGGGTGATCCATTGGTAAGGCAATAGATCAAACCCAACCTAGGGTTGACTATTGAGTGAATGTCACTGGGGAACTTAGATCGACTCAAAGATAGTCAAGATTAATTTTATTTTTAGATTTATTTTGATGGGTCCCATCGATTTATCTATCGGTAGGGCCATGGGGCGACCTAATTCAGATTTATCAATCCAAATGGAGTAGTCTACAAACCATAAGGTAGGACTATCCAACCAAAGGGATGCCTTTCGATTTGCAATGGTGAAGTCCTAAGAAGAAAGCATTGGGACTCACATCTTCTAGAAATAAGAAATCACTGGGGTGATCGATTGGCAAGGCAATAGATCGAACCTAACTTAGGATTGATTATTGAGTGAATGCCACACAAGGACTTAAATCAGCTCAAAGATAGTCAAAGATTAATTTCATTTTTAGATTTATTTATTTTGATGGATTTTGTTGATTTGTGATGGATCACACTAAGAAGGAGCTTATATTATCCTAGACCAATCTCAGATTTACTGAACCAAAGGAAGTAGATTCTCAACCGATGAGTGAACTATCTGACCAAAGGAGTGCCTTTCAGTTTGCAATGATCAATTTAAGGGAAGAAAGCTTGGGGACTCACATCTTCCACTACAATAGATGACTAGGGCGATCGGTTGCTTTGGGCAACAGATCGAACTCGATCTAGGGCAGTTCGTCAGTTTATGATAATCATGCTAAAAAGAATACATCATAGACTTACATCTTCCAAAGCTGAATGACTACCAGGGTAACCTGCTTGTGGCAAAACAGATTGAACCCACTGGACTGAGTGAGTCTCAGGATTATCTCAACTCAGTCGCAATTCTATAGGGAGTTTTGCTGACACTACCCTAAAGATATGATGCCTACTTGGGAAAAGGGGCCCTTTGGGGGGCTTAAATTCCTAATCTACAAGCGAATTAATTTATTTATTTTGTTTGTTTGTTTATCGTGGACTCTGTTAGTTTGTGAGGGATCAAACTGAGAAGGAGTTTATATCAACCTAGACCTATCTCAGATTTACTAAACTAAGGGATAATCTACGCATCTGTTGAACAAATTCTCCAACCACAAAGGTGGCTACTAGGAAAGGGGGACTGTCCAATCTAAGAGTAACCCAGGTAGTGTCTAAATGGGTCGCAAAGGATGTGATCTAAATAGAATGTTCGGAAAGAGAGGGGCAGCTAAGGGCTTAATCCAAAACCCTCTAGAAGATGACATGGCTAGTCATATATTAAATAGGTATTTGGTGGAAAACTCAAGGAGAAAGTATGGGGACTCACATCTACCAAGAGTGGTGTATCCACCGGGTGAGTCACTGTCAGCATAGTGAACATCAACCAACCTAAGGTGCCCATCAATTTGCACAATCAACTAGAAGAAAGCTTGGGGACTCACATCCTCTATGGCGGCGATTCTGGGATAGTCTATCATCAGCTCGATAGGTGCCATCTGACCTAGGGCGACGATTGAGTGAATGCCACCGGGAGGACTTATATCAACTCAAAAGTAATCAAGAAGAAAGGAGCCATTGGGGAACTTATCCTATACCTCAAATATACTCGACCAAGTTAGATCATGACGATTAGTTCAAGAAGAGAGCTCGGGGACTCACATCTTCTTAAACAAAATCAACATGAGGTAGGTTACTGGCTGGGCAGCAAAGTCTACCAAACTAACAAGGTGCTCATTGGTTTACAATGGTCAAGTTAAGAAGAAAGCATGGGGACTCATATCTTCCAAACAAAATACCACTGGGTGACATACTAGCGAGCTAGCATGTAAACTTGACCTAGAGCAGCTAATGAGTGAGTGCCACTGGGGTTTGATCTCACATCAAAATAGCCCGAGACAAAAGATATATTTTTGTTTTTGTGCTTGTGTTTAAAAGGAATAGGATGCCTCTTGGGTTATCTCACACCTACCCTAAACACACATGGGGATTTTGGTAAAATGGTGCAACGGATGGCCACTAAGAATTCCCACTAAGAAAGAATGTCGCTTGGGTTCTCTTACACCTAACTTCATTGTGCTAATCAAAATAGGATGCCTCTTGGGTTCTCTCGCACCTATTCTAATAGCACCAAAAAAATTTGTTTGATTATGTTTGTGTTATGAAAGAAGGATAGGATGCTGCTGGGGGACTCTTACACCTACCCTATCACGTCATGGTGGATTTGCAAGCTAAGCACACAATGCTTCAAAAGAAGAGAAGATTTTAATGAAATGGAATCAAAATTTTGTCTTTTTGATGATAATTATTTTCAAACATGATTTTATGGGTAATCTTTCTTCAAATTGAGCCCTTTGATTGGAAGCATCGACATTCCCCTTTATAATTGATGAGTTGATAAGATCCTCTTTGGTAGGCCTTCTCTATGACAAAATGGCCTTCCAAGTGGGTTCAAACTTGCCTCCCATCTTTCGACTGGCAACAATTGGTCTCCTTAAAATAAGGACGATCTCTCCTACTTGGAAAGTTCTATAACGGACCAAACCGTTGTGATCTTGAATCATTCAAGGTTTTGGTATGACATAAGGCGTCTCTCCTACCATAATGGTTTAAACTGCTTTCCATCTTTTGAAGCACCAAAGTATGCTTTTCAACGATTAGAAGTAGAATCTTGATTTAGAAAGTTTTGAGATAGATTAACTTTGAAAGAGTTTAAACCATCTATATTCAATGTTGATTAAAGTCTTTCTTCTCTTGGGTTGAACCTTAGAGGCTGCATCTTTAATGTCACTTCAATTTCTTTTGGATCCATCTTTGTTATCCCATGATGCTTTACTACAAGCCTCAGAGACTCCCTCAAAGTCATCCTAATTGTATGATCTAAGGGATTCAACTTCAGACTGTAGCTCATAACCAATTGAAGAAAACTACTCATATCATAAAGATGGTCTTCATTTTTCCTGGTGATTAGAGAAAGGCATGACCTTATAGCAGTAAACTCGAATGGAAATGATAAGTGCAAATGACTTCTCATCCTTTAGCATCATTCAACCCATCCTTAAATGAGAAGACTGCATGAAAGGAGATTATATCTACTATCGAATTTGAAGTAGGCAATGTGGATGCCTAACTGAAATTTTTTGAATCGGCGCATGTGCGAAATTGAATATCCTTCATTTTTGACTGGGAATGATAGTATCTTTCTTCTTTAATACGGTTGACTTCAAACTTTGATTTTTCTTCTTGATGCAAATGTTGGCCTCAAAAGTTTGCAAAGTGGGAAAGACAATAGGTTCAATTGAGTTTGTAGACTGTTTACCTTTAGAGATGTATTGGGCACTTTATCACGATCTTAAGTAAAATAGTCGTTAAACTATAAATGTAACTTAACCAATTCGTTGGCATTTTCTTTCTGATTTATCATATATGGATGTTGGGAGGGTGGGTGGACTACCTTTATGTTCTGAGGTTAATCTCTTAAAACTCATTAATTGAAGATTTAATTTTTTTCTTAACTTCGAGGAGTGCATCCCCTACTTGAGAGACTTCAAAACTCTCTAAGAAAAGTAGATAGACTAGTTAAAAGATGATCTTATTGCTCTATTTGAAGGTTTTTCTACAACTACTGAATCTTCTTTTGAATTTGAAGAAAGAGACATGAAGTGGAAATTTGATATCTCATAATACATATGTCTTTTTTTTGTTAGAGGTTAATAACAATTCTTAACTTCCAATTCTATAATAATATCATGAGATAATAGAATTAGATTCAATGTGCACACATACCTACTAAGTTTCTAGTCGTATCATACATGAATCATCCTATTAGACCTTTTTATTTTATTGTTATCTCCTACAAAGTCTTGTCAAAAGTAGACTCAAAACTTATTTTTTTTATTTACACCTCATACACATGATTCATCCTTTGGATTCCAAATCAATGTGCATTATTGGTGCTCTACCTTTTCTCTTCTTTTTTTTTTTCCTTTCATTTCATTTTTCTTTTCTCTTTTCTCTTTTCTCTTTTTACTTTATTTAATTTTTCTTTTTCTTTCTTTTTTGAGTCTTGGTTTATATTGTGTTCTTTGTAGGAGATTGCTTGTCTTTCTTTTCCCTAGGATGTTCTATGTTGAGTATCCCTTGAGGAGGTTGCCATTAATTGAGCAAAGAAGAATCAAGTTAAGCTCCAACCGAGCACTTCTCTTTCTCCTTAGAAAAGGTGAAGATGCACTCATTATTTAGATTAGTGGGAAACCTTCCAAAATTGCTTGAGATCTTAAGGTTAAGCTTCAGAACAATGGTGTTCTTATTTTGGATTGTAAGGTGTATTTTAAGGAGGATTTAGAATTTAATTATTTCCAATGATTGGTTTGCTTGTTCCTATGGTGTTGATCAAAGTGGTAAGACCCTGTCGCTGCAATAATTGGCTTCTGTGATATCTTTTGAAAGAGAGGTAGAATTGATATCTACGTACTCTTTTATAGTGCCCAAAATTTCTTCTATTGGTTTTGATGACTCTAACTCTTTGTTGATAGTGACACCTCTAAAGTTTTAGAATGGGAGTGTTTCTACTCGAGTTGGAATCCTTGAATACATCAAGTCCATCGGTACCACAATTTTATGGATCACGATCATTATTATGATTATCATTTTGAGAGTTATCTTCTTTTGGGAATTAGGATTCAAGTTATTTGAGTCATACTTATCTGGAATGGATAAGACATACTCAGAAATCCTTATTAATCCTGTTTTTAGCTCTTGAAGGAATTTTTATGGCCTTTCTCCTTTGGTGAGGGAAACTTAAAATCAGATTGTAGGTCAAGCTGGGGAAGTGGCTTCTTGCCTGCCACCTCCTCTCTACTGACGGTCATGAGGATTGGAATCTTTGTGTTATTGGAAAGAGAACCATATAGTCCTTTGCTTAAATATTATTGATTTGAATTGTTAACTTGATTTGATTGTTGTATTAGAACCCTAATTTATCAAATTTAGGCTTGCTAAATTGGGTTCTAAATATTGGAGAGATTTTGAATTTTTGGAGAAGAGACCTCAAATTTGACTTTAAGTTTAGAACCCACATTCAACAAATTTGGGTATTTTGAATAGAGTTTAAGCATTTTGGGGAGACTTTTGATGCTTCCATAGGTTCATATTTGAATTTGATTTTTATGTTTGGGGACCCTTCATTTAACAAAATTGAGTAAGTTAAAGTAGAGGGTCAATTTGATTTTTTTGTTAATTTGTGGATTTTTTATTTTGGATTTTGCTCACTTAGCAAATTTAGGTATGCTAGGTGATGTGTTTGAAAACAATTTTGTTCTTTTGTTGTTTGCTTATTTTGTGAATCATGTCAATTTGGAGAATGGAATCTTCACTTAGCAAATTTGGGTATGCTAAATGAAGAATCCAAATGTTTTCTTATTTTTGAAAAAGAGGATTTTACTTAGCAAATTTAGGTATGCTAAATAAAGGATCCAATGTGATTTATTTTGTTCTTTGATTTTTTTGGAAAGAGGATTTTTACTTAGCAAATTTAGGTGTGCTAAATAGGAGATCCAAGTGTGCTTTTGTTTTGATTTTGTTGAAAAGAGGATTCTTAGTAAATTTAGGTATACTAAGGAAATCCAAATGTGTTTCATTTTGATTATTTTGAAGAGAGGATCCTTAACAAATTTAGGTATGCTAAGGAAATTCAAATGTGGTTTGTTTTGACTTTTGTAGATTTTTGAAAAGGCGATCCTTAGCAAATTTAGGTATTCTAAGGAAATCCAAATGTATTTTGATTTCGAAAAGGAGGATTTTCACTTAGCAAATTTGGGTATGCTAAATGAAAGATCCAAATGTTGTTTCATTTTTCACTTAGCAAATTTTGGTATGCTAAATGAAAGATCCAAATGTTATTTTATGTTTTGAAAAGATGTTTATTGATTTTATTTTGAAAAGAGGATCTTCACTTAGCAAAATTGGGTATGTTAAATGAAGAATCCAAATGTTGTTTTAATTTTGGAAAGATGATTGTTAACTTTGATTTTTTGAAAAGGTGTTTGTTGATTTTTTTTTTTTTTTGAAAAGATGATTGTTGTTTCTTATTTTGAAATGAAATATTCATTAAGTAAATTGAGTATATTGAATGGAGATATTCATTTGTGCTTTTGGAAAATATGATTGTCAATTTTGATTGAAAATGAAAACTTTCAATTAATAAATTTGAGCATATTGAATGGAAGTGTTCATTTGTTCTTTTGGAAAATTTATTTTTGATTTTGATTGGAAATGAAACCTCCATTCAATAAATATGGTCATATTGAATGGAGAAGTTTTATATGTGCTTTTGGAAATTTATTCTGATTTGGAAATGAAACCTCCATTCAACAAATGTGGGTGTATTGAATGGAGAAGTTTCATATGTGCTTTTTGAAAATTTGTTTTTGGGTTTATTGGAAATGAAACCTACATTCAATAAATGTGGGTATATTGAATGGAGAGGTTTCATATGCTTTGAAAATTTAAAATTCCAACTTAACACACATGAGTGAAATTTCAAAGTTATGATTTTGCTTGAAGATGTAACATCCATCCAACATATTTGGATGTATTGAATGGAAAGGCCCATCTTCAAATTTTGTGCTTTTTTAAAAGCTTATGATTGTTGGAATTTTATTTTGAAATATTTCCACATGTAACAATTATGAAAGTTATTAGATGTACTGCAAATATTTTATTGAGTGAATTTGGAAAAAGTGCTTTTAAAAAATAAGACTTTTATGAAAGATTTATTTTACCTTTATTATTTTTTTTGGAATTAACCTTTCCTCACCATAAAATGGTATGTAGGAAGTCTTTGATCATTTTCTTTTTGTTAAAATTTTAATTTTACCTATTGGAGAACCCAACGGGGGTTTTACGACCAACATGGGGTAAGGTCCTAAAACCTAAAGATGTTAGCTAGCTTAACTTAAGGATGAAATAAGCTAAGTGCCAATGAAAAGATAGATAGTCTTAAATTCATACAAAAGTACAAACCCACTATCAATACTTGGAGACAACGATCATTTACTAAAGATGGAGAGAGGAACTATCCCCAGCGGAGTCGCCAGAAAAATCCGTGGTGAAATATTTTTTCCTTCATCTATCCTTTTAAAGAGGATAAATGAAAACAAAAATATACGCCTTTAGTTGGGACATCACATAGATCCACAGTTATTCTTATTAGGGTGATCAGGTATGACATTGAGGAGAGGTGTACTATTTTGAAATAGAAGATGCCACCCTACAAATGACCTAATCACCTAAATAAGGAGTCCTAAGGACTATGGGTCTTCATATGTACCAAAGATTCTTCCCCTAGCTTACATGGAAAAGTAAAGCAGGGTTTATTTTAAATTGGGTTTGTTAAGTTCTCTGTAGGGGAAAGCCCCCATAGTTAACTATATCCTAAGAAACGAGATTCCTTAGGAATACTCTCGATTAAGGTAAATGATCATTGTCTCTAAAAATTTTTAAGGTTAGACTATCAATAAATTGGTTTATTTTGGAAGATCAAATGAGATTGATCAAATAGAGGGAGTTATTATCGAAGCCAAAGGAAGATAAGTAGGAGATGCTCACAATGCTAGGAAACTTAGCGAGCATCTCAAACTATCTTATGGTTGGGCTTTATATTTTTGAAATTTGAAAAGGATTTATTTATTTGATTTAGATTTTTATTAGAAATTTAGGGCTTATAATTCCATGATGCAAGGTCATAAAAATGCCTAAGAGGTGAGGATTAATGCTCATGGCCCCGAATGAAAATAGTAACCTCAAATCCTAAATCTAGGGAGCTTTGGCGATGGCCAAGGCACGACCTAAATCTAAGGAAAAAATGGGTATATGGTTTACCTCCACAAGAGAGGATAAACCACCCGACTGTTGGACTTATAACCGCTTAGGGGTGGTCTCCAACTAACTCCTCCTACAATTTTAAATTCATGTAGGAAAGTCTTATGCTTTATGTAAGATAGCTAAGTTATTGTCAATTTAGAAAGAGACTAAGTCCTTAAACAAACTCCCTTAGAGACTAGATCATGTAGGCATGATTAATGACTTAAATCTAATGCAAATTTTTCATCTATTTTATTTTCATTTTTAGACAATTCATTTGACACAGGCTTCAGGATTTTTTATGCCTAATGCATGAGAAATTAGATTATATGCCAAAATAAGTAAGATGGGAGGTGTGTTTCCACCATGGCTCTCAAAGGTCAAGCCAAGTTCTCTGGCACGAGTGGAAGCCCTCCAAATTAAGAGTGAATCAATATGCTTTTTATGCATGATGTGAGAAAGAAAAGGCAATAATCAGCTAAGAGGTTGCTAATTCTTTTATCTTGATTTATAGCCTAAGATTTAGGTGAGGTTATGAGTTGTTTATTTTAAATTCTGAGTTATTTAATTTGAAAGAAGATTTATTTTTTCCTAAGAGCCTAATCGTCATCCAGGCCATACATCAAAGCAAGGAAGAAATTAGCAAAAATATGTCATTTCTAATACACAAGCTAAACAAATTATTAAACATTTTATAAAGTTAACGTAAAAGAATAAAAGGCCGAGTGTGGTCGGGCACCACCGCACAAAATTGAAACGAAAAATGTGGGTAGCCGAGCTCTACCCTTATACAACCTAGATTACAAATGAATTAATTACAATTAAGCAAGCAATTCATGTTATGGGTGGGGTCTTCTTTTCTTCTTTTCTTCTTTCTTTTTCTTCTTTCTTCTTTTGGTTCCTTCTTTGGAATGGTTCAAATGTGGATGCTCCAAAGGTTTCACATGGTACATAAGACATAGTCTTATAATCAATGTTCATCCTAATCCCCATAACAATCATGCCAAAATCCTAATTACAAAATTACTTGAAAAAGAAAAAAATTAATCTAACTAAAACTTACAAAATAGAGATTAGCTAAACAATCCACACATTCTCAGGCATGTATATAAACAAATTGGACTTAACATCCAACACATGGGTAACCAAGTCCACCTGGCCTATTTTGGATTATGCTTAAGTGTATAAACAATTTACACAATAAAAGTAGTTACATTTTTATTAAAGCACCCCTTAAGCACAATCCCCTATAGAAGATAATGATTTGACTAAATCATCCTACCATTCATTCTATGAACAAACACCCTAACATCTAGAATAAACTAACGCATCACAAAATAAAAGCAAACATCAAACTATGCATCGCCCTAACATAGGACTAGAAGTATTGACTTAGCCTAATGTGTGTGCCAAGTAAAGTTTGTGTGGTATGCTTAGCTAGGTTTAAGGTTAGGATTTTCTAGGTGTGAAAAGGTTCAACTTAGAAGGGTGGTCTCATTTAAGTTGTTTAGTTGATATGGGTTAATTTTATTTGATGATTTGATTTAGTTTGAATGAACCTACTTAATTACTAAAGGTTGTAAAGAGAGAAAAAGGGAAGAGAACTTCTCTTTCCACCTTACCTTAAGTGATTTCTAAGGTAGATTCATTAATGATTTTTGTTTAGTAAATATTTTATTATGTATTTTAATTAATCATAAATTTATATTTTCTCTAAACAAACCTATTCAAAAAGAAAGGTATTTTAAGATTAAGTAAAGTGAATTACTATCACAAAACACACAAAATTTTATTTCTTTCTCACATGTGTATCATGCACATGAATGAATCCTAAGCAAATCTGTACATGCGATGCAAGTATTTAGCACACCTTAATAATGAATGCTAAGAGAGGCTGCTTAAGGAAATTTAAAATGTTTCATGTATGCATGATTTTGTTAAGTAGAAGAGAGTGATCCTTTTATCCATTTTTTATATGCACATTTACAAGTATAAAAGACATAAGTGAGTACGACACTATTGTTAGCACTAGGGGTATAAGGTTCATGACCTACTTAGGGCTACCTAAAGCCTCATAACCTCCGGGTTGTCCAGAATAATATACCACTTTTCTTAAATATATTTGCATGTACAAAAAAGGAATGCATGGAAAGAGAATCATGCAAAAAAGTTTATGTTTATTTGTTTGATTTTGGTTATTTATTTTATATGTGTGATGTGGAATTCCTTATTGAGTCATAACATAGGAGTGTATAGGAATAGACTTCAAACAAGTGTCATATCCTTTTCAAATGGACTATACACTTTGAAAATCCTACACAAACCTATGTTAAGAAAGAGAAGGAAAAGTCACATAACAAATTTTATACTATTCACATGCAAGCTCATAAGTACTTATCGATAGCATACTTTTCATTTGTAATGTTTGGTTTATAAGTTTTAGAAATAGTTTTTGATTTAGTAGTGATAATAGCCATTCATATCTTACTTTAGCCAAAACATGCAATTTGACATAAAGGAAACTTTTTATTTTAATTTTATTTTCAAAAGACATGAATGCATGATTTTCATATGACATATACATTGACCATGTTAGGAAAGAAATAAAGTGATGTAAGCATGTAATTTCACTCACCCTAATTAATTCCTAAAGACAATCTTATGAAGTAAGATCATTTAAAGAGAATCAAAAGTTGTTTAAAGAGACTTTCATTTTGTTTTGAGTTTGATTTGAATTAGAAAAGTGTGAAAAGGTTTGCTGGTCCTAACCCATTCTCACATGTGTGTATTAATTTAGTTTAGTTTTTAGGGGATTAGATTAATTTTATGCTTTGGTTGGGTTAAGGTGTAGATTAAGTTCATTAATTACCCCTTACCTATACCACTTTAACATATTTAACCAAATAATTATGAGCCAATGTATGACATAAAACCATAATGAATTTAAATCAACAATGCATCCTAGGAAAGAAAGGGGCCTAATGCAATTGGCTCATAATTAATGATTAATTAAGCTAAATAGTTTAATTTAAGTACTTTCATAACCCTTCCCACACATGTCGGATAGGTATGATTTCATTAAGTTACTTGGGTTATTGAACACCTAAGCATCTACCCAAGAAGGATTAGTTTAGGTGATTAAGTTTCTAGAATGTTTTGAAAATTTTATCAAGTTAATTAAGTAGGTCATTAGTGGATTAGCCCTTAATTAAATTTAGATTAAGGAAGAAAGGGGGTTTAGGGAATAGCTTAAGGAAAATATCCCAAAATCATTCCATAAACCTTCTAATCACTTTAACAAAGTTTAATTAACTTAATCAAGGAATTAAACCACTGTTCACATGCTTAATTAAGATTATCTTTAAAATAAACCTACGTTTGTCTTTTTTTAATTTTTCTATAATTAGTTATGAATTTACCAAGTTTTAGTTGATTTAAATGATTTTTATGAAGTTTGTTAATTTATTTTATTGAAATAAATAATTTGAAACTCAAAATTCAATATCTTTTAAACCAAGGTCTTTTTAACTTGAAATTTTTATGGTAGGTTTATTTTTAAATCAATTTTAATCTTGGATAATTTCAACTTAATCTGACATGTATTTTTAATTTAATTAATAAAATTTGATTTTTACTAAAACTCAAATTAAGCTCAAAATACTCAGTAAATTTTGAGGAATTCAAATTTTTTGGATTTCTCTCGAAAAGACAAATACAACAAGCTCTTTTTTGTAATTTTTTTGTTAAGTATTTTATTTTCTATGAATATTTGAAGTTTTAGGTGATTTAAATAATTTTTAAATCAGAAAAATTTGATTATCCTATTTAGCTAATCACTCTGCGGTGCCATCCACGCGTTGTGTGATTAGCTTGCATGTCGCATCGTGATCGGGAATTTAAGTCAACAAATGACGCGATGCGGTTTGATCACCATCCAATCAGATCGACGTCTGGGTGGATCAATCCAGGCCGGATGGTGGGATTGGAGCATGATTTGAGCCATCCAATCGCGCGAACTCCGGTATCAGATAGTCTAAATCACATGAATCGATTCGAAGGCCTGGATCACGCAATTTGAGCCATCTGATCTTGTGAACTGTGGGATCAGACGACTGCTGCTACCCATGGCGGTGAACAGTAAAACCAGGGGTATTTTGAGAAAAATGAGAGATTCTAAATGAAAACTTGTCCAAATGGACTCATTTTCACGTCGATTTGTACTGAAAATTTTTTATTTTCTAATTGAGATGACTTAAAGTAAAAATGCAGGATTATCTAAAGTAAATTCCTAAAAATTGCATGAAAAACTATCATAAATGAAGGTTCCTAAGGTGGGCTATAGTTTTTTTGAAAGTTACCTCACCGGGGATGATTTTTGGTGGTGGTGATGACTTGAGCACACTATTGAGCAAGGTAAGAGGCCTTGGTATGAGCTTGGATCTTTGCCTTCATGTCAAAATGAAGTTTCCTCCCAGTGATCACCATTTCCTTGTTGAAATCCACTTAGTTTTGGAGTATTTCTCTCCAAAATGAAGTGGGGGTGATTGCCAATGGGTTTGGGAGCTTTAAGAGAGGGAGAAAGAGGGAAATGGGTGATTGCTTTAGCCTCTAATGCCTTGAAATGAAAAGTGAATGAAAATCACACTTTTTTTTGAAATTTTGGCTCCAAACTCATGTCATTTGGCTTGGGGTGGTTGGGAATGGAAGACAATCATCCTAGGTAGCTCACTTTGGTTAGCTAAGGCATGGAAAGTGGCTGCCATGAAGGACAAATGGATGTCCTAGCCAAGGGTAGGTGAGAGTCCTTCATGCCAATGGTTCCAATGGGAGAGGTGAGGTGATTTCACCTCCCCATGAGTCATGGCTGTCCCAACCACTCCTTGGGTCAGAAAATCAATGTTGGGTCATTTGAAGTTCATTTGATTTAATTTGGGTAAAATTGGGTCAAAATGGGTTAGATTGACCAATTCATCAAATTAGGTCAAACCAAGAGTTGGGTCAAGTTCAAATGACCATTTGGGTTGTATTGGTTCAATTGGTTTCAATAAATTTGGTTTAATTTGAATTTAATTTAGATTTTGACCAATTTGATCCTTTAGGTCAATTTAGGCTAAGTTGACCAATTTGACCCAATTGACCAAACTGGCTTGAATCATGGCTTGGTTTGGGTTTGGTTGATCATTTAGAATATGTTGCAAGCTTTGGTTTCAATCAATTTTGGTTTGATTTGATTTTGGCTTGATTTGACCTTTTAGGTAAAGTTGGGTTCATGGCCAGTTAAGCTAGATTGGGTCTAGTTGGCCAATTAGACAAATTGGGTTTAATTGAGGCTTTGGTCAAGTTTAATAATCAATTTGGAGTGAACTTGAATCATTGGTTACAATAAATTTAGTTTAGGTTGTAATTTGGCTAGTTTGGGTTCATATGGGTTAAAGGGTTGACTTGGTCAATGGGCTAGGTTGACTTGGTTTGACCCAATTCATGATAATTGATTAACCTATGATGATCAACAAACATGACATGAAGTTTGGATTGGCTTAACTAACTTTGATTTGAATTGAATTGGATTTTGATTCATGTAGGTCAAATTGTCCACTTTGGGTCAAGTGAGCCAATTGGGTTTAGTTGGATTGATCAAGGCTTGATTCAATTTTGGTTGAACTCACATATGGACTTGTGATGGAAATATAAATCCATTTGCAAGTGATTTGGAGTCAAATAGGTTTTGATTCATTTGACAATTTCAAGTCAAAAGGGTGAATATGGGTTTGACTTGGGTTAGCTTGATTTTGATTTGATGATTGAAATTTGTGTTTATATTTCATTTGTGATTGTCGGATTGATTATTTAAAGAGATAATCCAAAGGTTCGGAATGATTTGAGTTTGATTTGGTTAAGTTCAAGACTTTGACTTGAAAAGGCACAAGTTAGATTTTGGTTTGATTTAAGTTTGAGTTTTGAATTTGGCTTTGGATATTTGAATTTATATTTTATTTATATTTATGAATATAAATGAGAATATAAATGGGTAATGAAAAAATTTCTTGAATTTGAATTTATTTCGATAAGATTTGAGCTAAGTCCATAAGATATAATTAAAGGGCATAGGAAATATTTTTATAATTTGAATTTGGTTATGGATTTCAATCATGGGTTTCAATTATTTTGAATTGATTCATGATTTGAGAAAATCCATTGAAATTGGTTCAAGGTTTGATTCGGAGTTGAAGTTGATATGAGTTTGGAGTCAATCAATCAAGTTGGAATTGATTTGAATTTGGAGTTTGGTTTGATCTTGGAGTTTATTTAATTTTTGAGTTGATTTGATTTTGGAGTTGATTTGAATTTGAAGTTGATTTGAGTTTGGAGTCAATCAATTAAGTTGGAATTGATTTGATTTTGAATTTGGTTTGATCTTGGAGTTGATTTGAGTTTGGTTGAGTTTTGAAATTTGACTTGAAGGAAGGAAGTGAGGATTTGGTTCAAGCTATAAGGTAGGCAAATTTTCCTAACACCCCTAAGGCATGACCCCTACTATTCACATAGACTTTGAATCTAATTCAGAGGATGAGTCTAATGTGATTAGCATACCATCCAACCCCTCTTAGCGGGTTTCATTGGAGATGACACTCGAGCTGGACAACGATAAAGACTGGGCCTCTAGATAAAGCAAAGTATTCGAATCAAATGTATGTAAAACTATCAGGTAGCAGTTAGGAACCTTAGCTCTAACCTAACTTTCACCCTAAAAAGTTGAAGGTTTGGTACTTAAAGAAGCCCTCAATCTTCCAAAGATATGAAGCTGAAGAGATTCTTTTTGGGATCATCCTCCGCAAGTCCTAAATTTGATGTAGAACTTGAGGAGAATTCATACAAAGAATTAATTAAATTGCCATTTGACATTTACTCGCCTTGTGTTCATAATATTATACATAAATGTTTGGTTCCTCATACATTGTCCAGGCACAGGTCAGAGTATTTTGAGAAGCTATGGAACAATACAGGCACGGAAGCATAATCAAGAGCGGGACTAGGATTCGATACAGTGGTCTAGTCGATGAGGATGATTACTGCTTAGTTATTATCAATCATTTAGAGTTTGATAGGTTCTTTTCACACAACACCAACTCTTATGAGAATATGTGTTTAGAAACCTCAGATGACCTAGATGATCTCCAAATCAAAGATGCACCACAGGATTTGAAGAGGAGATCCATTCAACAATTGACAAGCTTAAAGAAATCAATCTCAGGACAGAAGAAAATTTATGCCTGACATAGATCAGTTTGTTGCTGAATGAAGAAAAAACCAATGACTTAGTTAAGATATTGACTGAGTTTAAAGACTGCTTTGCATGGAGTTATGAATAGATGCCCGAATTATCTCTTGATGTAGCAGTCCACAAGCAAGCAATAGATCCTACCATTAACCCTATCAAGCAAGCTCCTAGATGCATGCGATTAGAAATTGAACAACAGATCATTTCTAAAGTCAATAAATTGATCGATGCTAGTTTCATCAGGAAAAAAAACCCTACCTGGTTAGCCAGTGTTGTCCAGTTAAGAAGAAGAATGGCCAAATTAAAATTTGCGTTGATTTCAGGGACTTAAATAAGGCATGTCCTAAGGATGAGTTTCTCTTCCTATACCAGAATTAATGGTGGACATCGCCTCATCTCATGCAGCATTCTCTTTCATGGATGGGTCATCAGGCTACAACCAAATCAAGATGGCCCCCAAGGATGAAAGAAGTACTACTTTTTGAACCCCAATCAAAATCTATTGTTATAGGGTCATGCCTTTTGGCTTTAAAAATGTTAGTGCTACATACCAATGGGCCATGACTCAAATCTTCAACGAACTCATCCATCATCAACTTGACTATTACGTTAATGATCTAGTAGTCAAGACTAGAGAAAAGGAAGACCATCTCTTTGACTTAAGAGTAGTTTTCGAATGGTTAAGACAACATAACCTTAAAATGAATCCCCTGAAGTGTGCATTCAGTGTAGCTTCAAAAAAATTCCTTGGGTTTATTATCCAATAATGGGGAATAGAAATAGATCCAGAAAATATAAAATCTATCTTAGAAATGCCACCTCTTAAGAGTTTAACTAAACTCAAATCTTTCCAAGGACGGTTGGCATATCTAAGATGCTTTATTTTCAACCTATCGGGGAGATGCAAGCCATTCTCAACACTTGTCAAAAAAGGATGCCAAGTTCAAGTGGGATGATAAGTGTCAGCATATCTTTGAAGATATCAAGCAGTATTTGGTGAAGCCACCAGTTCTAGCAGTCCCTATCCCAGGCATGCCACTCATCCTCTACACTACTACATTAGACAACTCCCTTGGCGCTCTGTTAGCCCAAGCCAATGATGAAGGGAAGGAAAGTGCTCTTTACTACCTCAACCATTGCCTAATTCTTGCTAGAGCAAACTATCCACCTATTGAGAAACATTGCCTAACTTTGATCTTTGCCTCCCAAAAGCTACGACACTATATGCTTTCTCATAAGGTGAGCTTGATTTCCAGAACCAATCTACTATAGTATCTCATGATACGGTCAACGATATCTCGATGTTTGGCATGATGGTCCATGATTCTCTCACAATTTGATATCACATTCGTATTCCTCTGTACGGCAAAAGGACAAGCACTAGTGAATTTCTTAGCAGCACACCCACTTCCTGCTGATTCTTTGCTTAGTGACGATCTCCCTGATGAACAAATCATGAACTTAGGGGAGGTTGACAACTGTTAATGGGAGATGTATTTTGATGGTGCAGCTTCTTTTTATAAATTGGAAGCACCACGATCTACTCTTCTAGGAAAGGCAGGGGTAGCAATAGTTCTCCTAACTCCAAACCGTGATGTGGTGAGATTCTCATACTATCTTTCCAACCCCTACACTAACAATGAAGCTGGCTATGAGGCTTTGATTGCCGGTCTGGAGTTATCCATCATAATTAGTGTCAAGAGCATCAACATCTTTAGGGATTCTCAATTGGTCATCAACCAGATTGTCAGGTCCTACAAGGCTCAAACCCAAGTTTCATCATTACCATGAGTATACCATGACACTGTTGTCTCAAATTCCTGAACTCACCATCTACAAGGTTCCCTAAGCAAAGAACATAGTAGTAAATTCTTTGGCCATACCTGCCAAAGAATTGGCATGTTCAGAAGATGAGTCCATTCCAATAAGGGTCCAAAATAGACAAGTCATATCCCTTATTGATGTTGAACTCATCGAGAGACTTTCTCTTGAAGGAGAGGTTGTCATTGCCTATAAAGACAAGGAAATGGATTGGAGGCAATCATTCATAGACTATTTAAACACCGGTAAACTACCTCTAGAAAAGTCACAAGCCCATCAGGTGAAATAAAGATCTCTCTCCTATGCTCTCATAGATGCCACCCTATACCGACGGTCCTTTGACCATATATGGTTACATTGTTTAGATAGACATGAAGACCATGGCATTATAATCGAGGTACATTTAGGCCTATGTGGAGTGCATCAATCTGGTCTGAAGATGAAGATGAAGATCAAGAGACTAGGATACTACTGGTCATCGTTGATTACAGACTGCATGGATGTAGCTAAGAGATGGCATCAGTGTTAGGTACACGATGTGGTCTTACATCAACCATCCAACATTCCACACCCTACACTGGCCTCATGGCCATTTGAGTGTTGGGGTACCGACATTGTGGGTCTAATAGATCATCCTTCTTCCAAGGGTCATCCGTTCATCTTAACTGCCACCGATTACTTTCCCAAGTGGGTGGAGGCAATCCCATTCAAAGAGGTCACAGCTCAGCATGTGCTTTAGTTTTCAGGAACCATATTGTATATAAGTTCAGAGTACCTTGATGAATTATATTTGATAATGGTACTGCATTCAAAAGCACCAAGATCAACAGCTTCGCCAGAAGACACAGTATAGATTGGAGATACTCCACCGTCTACTACCTTAGAGAAAATGGCTTAGCAGAAGCATTCAACAAAACTCTCACCTAAATACTGAAGTAGACTCTTGATGACAATAAACGATAGTGGAATGAGCAGTTGGTTGAAGCCTTGTGGGCCTACCGTACCACATACCAAACTCCAACTCAATCTACCCCATTTTCCTTAGTGTGTGGGTCTGAAGTCATTCTACCTTTAGAAGTTCAACTTCCATCATTGAGATAGCACTGGGTAACAAGATCACTATAGAGCAGAATGCAAGGTTGCAGTTAGAAGAGCTCGATGGTTTGGAGGAGAGTCACCTATGGGCATGCCAGAACCTCGAGTTGTACAAGGCCAAAATGATGCAAGCTCACAACAAGCTAGTTCGACCTAGGTCTTTTCAAGTAGGAGAACTTCTGTTAGTCTTAAGGAGACCAATTGTTGCCCATAAAAAGATAGGAGGCAAGTTTGAACCCACTTGGGAAGGCCACTAGGTCATAGAGAAGGCCTACGAAGGAGGATCTTATCAGCTTATTGATTGTAAAGGGGAACACACAATGCTTCCAATTAATGGGCTCTATTTAAACAAATATTACCCAAAAAACATGTTTAAAAATAATTATCAATAAAAGAATAAAATCTAATTCCATTTCATCAAAATCTTCTCTTCTTTCGAAGCGTTGTTTGCTTATCTTGCGAATCCGCCATGACATGTTTAGGGTTGGTGTAAGAGTCCCCCAGCGGCATCCTATCCCTCTTTCACAACACAAACATAATCAAACACATTTCTCGGTACCATTAGAATAAGTGTGAGAGAACCCAAGGAGCATCCTATTTTGATTAGCACAACTGAGTTAGGTGTAAGAGAACCTGAGCGACATCCTTCCTTAGCGGGAATTCCCGGTTGCCACCCGTGGCAGTATTTCATCAAAATACTCAAGTATGTTTAGGGTAAGTGTGAGAGAACCCGAGTGACATTCTATTCCCTTTAACACGAATACAAAAACAAACACATCTTTATGTGAGAAGCACTCACTCATTCATTACTCTAGGTCGCTACATGCTACCTCCTTGATATCACCCAATGGTCACTTATTTGGAAGATGTGAGTCCCTGAGCTTTCTACCTAACTTGATCATTACAAACCAATGAGCACCTTGTTAGTATGGTAGACTTCATTGCCCAGCTAGTAAGCTACCTCATGTTGATTTTGTTTAAGAAAATGTGAGTCCCCTAGTTTTCTTCTTGAATTAATCATCATGATCTAACTAGGTCAAGTATATTTGAGGTTTAGGATAAGTCTCCCAGAGGGTCCTTCCCTCATGACTACATTTGAGTCGTCCCATATTCACTGTAGTCACCCTAGGTTGGATGACACTGTAGAAACTATCCAAGCAATTAGTTTTTTGCTAGGAGGATGTGAGTCCCGAGATTTCTTAGGTTGATGCAACGATAAACACCTTAGGTTGGTTGATGTTGCTTGCGACACTCACCGGTGGATACACCACTCTTAGATGTGAGCCGTGCTTTCTCCAGGTTGGCCTTGAATACTGATATATGTCATCTTCTAGGGTTTTGGATCAAGCCCCATATCTCCTTACATTTGGATCATGTCCTTTGGGACCCCATTTGACACTAGGTGACTCTTGACGGTCTCCCTTTCTTGGTAACCTATGGTTGGAGAATTTATTTCTGAATATTCTCCTTTAGTTCATGTCAAGAGACATGCCTAGGCTGATATAAGCTCCTTCTCAATTTGATCCCTCGCAAACCAATAGGGTCCATGATAAACAAACTAAAAAAATAAATAATTAATTCGCTTGTGGATTAAGAATTCAATCCCCCCATAGGGCCCCTTTTCTCAAGCAGGCATCCTATCTTAGGGGGCAGAACTCCCTATAACCACGAGTTGAGATAAATTCAGTCGGTACTCCGTGGTGCCTTTAGGTCAAGTTTGATCTATTTTTCCACAAGAAGCTTACCCTAGCAGTCATCCGCTTTGGAAGATGTAAGACTATGACGCATTCTTTCTAAGCATGACTGTCACAAATTGACGGGCCACTCTAGATTGGGTTCGATTTGTTGCCCGAAGCAACCGATCACCCTAGTGTTCTTTTGTAGTGGAAGATATGATTCCTTGAGCTTTCATCCCTTAAATTAATCATTACAAACCAAAAGGCACTCCTTTGGTCTAATAGTTCTTCCATCGGACAGGAAGCTACTCCCTTTGGTTCAGTAAATCTGAGATAGGTCTAAGCTGATATAAGCTCCTTCTTAGTGTGATCCATCATAAACTAATAGAATCCATTAAAATAAATAAAGAAATGAAATTAATATTTAACTATCTTTAAGCTGATTTAAGTTCCCCAGTGGCATTCACTCAATAGTCAGCCCTAAGTCGGCTTTGATCTGTTGCCTTGCCAACTGATCACCCCATTGGTTCCTTATTTTAGAAGATGTGAGTCCCCATGCTTTCTTCCTAACTTGACCATTGCACATCAAAATGCATCCCCCTTAGATGGATAGTCCTACCTTGTGGTTGGTATAATATTCCCTTTGGATTGGTAAGTCTGGGTTAGGTTTAGGCCTCCATGGCCCCTAGTCAATGCAGTCCATCACAAACTGATGGGATCCATCAAAATAAATCTAAAAATAAAATTAATCTTTGACTATCTTTAAGCTGATTTAAGTCCCCCAAGGGCATTCACTCAATAGTTAGCCCTAGGTCGGGTTCGATTTATTGCCTCACCCCAAGTGGTTCCTTGTTGGAAGATGTGAGTCCGCGCTTTCTTGACCATTGCACCAAAGGCATCCCGGTTGGATAGTCTTGTGGTTGGTACTCCTTTGGATTGATATCTGGTTAGGCCAGTCTCCATGGCTCCTACTGATCCGTCCATCATAAAGTTAATTTCAGAATCCAAAATTAAAAATTTTAAATAAATTCAACCCTCCTCCCTTAGTGGAGTGAAACAAACAAAATAAAAATAATCAATCAATTAAATCTTTTGCTTCTCCTCAGTGAGATGCAAGTCTTTCTAGCTCCCTAGGGGATCTAAAATTCTAATTCCTCGGCGGGTTTCACAACCCCTCCCTTGTGGATGACTTGAACTTGCCTCCCTAGTGGAGAGTTCAGTTGTCAATCCTCGGTGGAGTAAAAAAAAAATACAATTAAACAAACAACAAATTGAATCAAATTGATTTCTTTCCCTAGTGAGAATCAAATCAAACCTCCCATCCCCTTATGGATGACTTGAACCTATTCCCTTAGTGGAAGATTCACATACTCTATCCCAGTGGATTCCTCCTTCCCACTTTTATGTCCTTGACATAAGTAGAGCCAAATTTAACTAAACTCTAGATTCTTTCTACACCTTGGCTTAGGAGTAGACCATTTCTGTTAGTGCTTGTGGTCGTTTGGTGTAGTCGATCGTTTCGATCAACACCAGTACGTGTGGTGTTCCTTGTTAGTCACACCACACATACTGGGCGCCCTATGTTGACCTCATTTTTAGGAAGAGTTCTCAACCCCTCCATCTTAGACATAAGACTTATCTTAAACTTTAAGAGTTTCTTATTCTTAAGACACATCTAGTGATTAGGTTGATACTCAACCTAGCCCTAGAGAGTTAGAAGAGTTAGCCATAGGAATAGGTCATTCCTTAGGGGCATTAGGAAAATTTGCCTACCCTATAGCTTTAACCAAATTCCTCCTTCCTTCCTTCAAGTCAAATTTAAATCAATTCCAACTTAATTGATTTTCTCCAAACTCAAATCAATTCCATGATTGAAATCCATGATCAATTCCAAATGATTCAAGCTTATGATTGAAATTCCAAGTTCAAAATCTTTCCTAAGTCCCTTTTGATTCCTTCTTAAGGACTTAGCCTAAATCAAGTTCAAATCACTTCAAATTCATGAAATTTTCTCACAACCCATTTATATTCTCATTTATATTCACATATATAAATGAAATATAAATTCAAATCAATCAAACTAGACACAAAGTCAAATCCAAATAAAAATCTTTCCTAAGTCACTTTGATTAACTCTTAAGGACTTAGCCTAAATCAAATCACTTCAGATTCATGAAACTTTCTCATAACCCATTTATATTATCATTTATATTCACATATATAAATGAAATATAAAACAACAAAATAACTCCAAAAATCAAACTCAAGTTCAATCAAAATCCAACCTAAGCCTTTCAAGTCAAAATCTTGAATTTAGTCAAATCAATTTCAAATCAAACCAAACTCTTGATTTTTCTTCATGATTCAATCAATCCTTAAATCATGAATCCAAACATAAATATAAACTTCAATCACCAAACCAAAATTCAATTCAAAAATCAAACCCAAGTCAAGCTCATGTTCACCCTTTTGAACTTGAAATTGTCAGATGAAACAAAACCCATTTAACTTCAAACCACTTGCAAATGGATTTATATTTCAATCATAAGTCTATATATGAGTTCAATCAAACTCAAATCAAGCTTTGACCAAACCATTTGACCTACTTAGGTTCACTTGACCCAAAATGACCTAAAGTACCCTTATGAGCCAAATTCTAATCCTAACCAAATTGGATTGAACTAAGCCCATATAAGCCTTACATTGTGAACAAAAATCATCATAAGATGATCAATCACTCAAATTACGTCAAACCAAGTCAACCCTAAGGGTTGACCAAGTCAACACTTAGCCAAAATGAAACTAAACTAGCCAAAATCCACCATAGGCCAAATTGAATGAAACAATTGATCAAAACTCATTCATGATCAATGTTTGAACTTGACCAAGTCAACATTTGAGAGCTAACCTAGCCAAGTTGACCCAACTTGACCTAAAAAGTTAAAATGTGTCAAAACTTGATCTAAGCCAAATTTATTGAAACCAATCGGTCAAGTTCATTCCAAAATGATTGTTGAACTTGACCAAAGCCTCAATTAGCCAACTAGACCTAACCTAGCCCAATTGACCATGAACCCAACTTGACTTAAAAGGTCAAATTGAGCCAAACTCAAATATAAACCAAATTGATTGGAAACAAAGATACCAATCCATTTCATATGACCAACCGAACATAAACCAATCCATGACCTAACCCAAATAGGTCAAATGGGTCAATTTGGTCAACTTGACCCATTTGACCTAAATGAACTCAATTGAACCGAAACCATATATAAACCAAATTGAATCAAACCACCAAAACATTTCAAATGGTCATATGAACTTGACCAACCCTTGGTTTGACCCAATTCGACCAATTGGTTAACTTGACCCAAGTTGACCCATTTTGACCTAAATGGGTCAACATGAGCCAAATCACATCAAACCAATTCCAAATTCAATGAAACTTGGCCTAACCTATTTTTCAATCATATCAAACATACCCAAACTAAAATTAAGGTCAAAAGACCATTTTACTCCTAGGCCATGGGGTAACTTAAAATTAAAACCACTTAGAATTTGGTCAATTCTTTTTCATGGACACTTGGCATCCTCTTAGTGATCAAATGGTCACTAAGGGACATGGTGCACATGACCCAATGGGTTTTGACCAAACCCAACCAAGGTCAAACTAATGGAAATAGAGCACATGGGATTCCTTCTCCCGAGTTAAGCACATGGAGCTCCACTCTCCTTCTCTGGCCAAACAGGTGCAAGGACACCTCTCATAGCCTAACAAACCCACTCAAGGAGGTGTATTGGATCAAAATGGCAAAGGAGCTTGCAGCTGTCCGATTCTTCAAGGGGGAGATATACTACCCCTAATTTCATTTGAATTGATCAGTCTCCAATTCGATTGAGAAAAGGGAAGCCAGAGGAACTATTTCCAAGTGATCCCAAGCTTCCTAGAGTGAAATCCATTTTCCATTTTCTTGATTTTCATAGACTGAAAACATGGGAGCTCCACTTGAAACCCATCTCACTCAATACTCAACACCAAGAAAATTCCTCCTTCAAGCACCCTTAGAGGATCAAATCGAACTCACCCTAACCTTCTTCCAAGCTCCAAAGGCAAGGGAGATTCTACTTCAACCAAGACCGAGCTCAAGTGAAGGTGAAGTTGGCCTCTAGGAAGATCCATCCAATTTCAAGGCCTCAAAACTTTAACAAAGCTTCGTCTCCACTAGACGAAGCTTCTCCAAGGGAATTGAGCCCTGGTGATAACCTCTAGCGAGGTAAGCCATGAAACTGAGCTTAATTTATCCATAGTGTGGTCCTTTATAAAGTAAGTTTCATCCCATGAGAAACTAGCCATTGGATGTGATCGTCCTTGCATGATGATGGTGTGGGTATGTTTTTGGGTTTGATCTGAGCTCAATTGAGCTTGAATCTTACCATGAAAGGTGGATGGTTCCCCCTTCTTACAGGAGAACTCAGGGATGAATCATGGGCTGTCCAACCACACATTTTGGATGGACGATCATGATTAATCCACGTAGATTCGGTGTTTTAATCCTTTCATATTGCGGGTTTAATCTTAGCCATCCAATCCTTGATTAGACGAATGGAGAGAAAGCGTGTAGCATCACCGCCAATGTGGCACTATGATGTGACTACTTAAATAGCCACTCCCATCAGGCCACATGGAAAGCGCGTGCCGCATCAGCCTCCACATGGCACCGATGGGATTAACTACATAATTAGGGAATAAATAACCTAATTAATCATAGAAACTTCAAATATTCATATCTAAGTGTAGTAAAATAAAAAAATATGAAATAAATTACATATGAAAGATAATTGAATGTAGAATATTATAAAATTGATTTTGATGGATTTTCAATAGTGTTATTTTTAAAATTTAGGTTTTATTAAGAATGTAATTAGGCTAATTACTCTCTGATTATTTCATTAATTAATCTCAAACTTCTCATGTGTATTTAGTGGGATGACTTGTGCCTCCCCTAATTTTTTTGAGATTTATTAATGATTTAATTAGGGTGATTATTGGATTCATTCCTAATTACTCTCCCATTATAATTAAGCCCAATTAAGTGTGTAATCAGGGGTTTAAATCTTTGATTGAGTTGATTAAGGTTTGTTTAATAGAATATGAGGTTTAGGGAATAATTTTGAGATATTTTCCTTAAGCTATTCCTTAGACCCCCTCCTTCTTCCTTAATCTAAATTCAATTAAGGATTAATCCACTAATTACCTACTTAATTAATTTGATAAAATTCTAAAACCTTCTAGAACTTAACTAATTCACTTGTGGTAGATGCTTAGTGTTCAATAACCTAAGTACATTAGGAAATCAAAATCCAACTCACATGTGAGAAGATTATGAAATTACTTAAACCCAAACCCATTAATTAATCATGAGCCAATGCATTAGCCTTTTCTTCTTAGGTGCATTGTTGATTTAAATTCCTTGTATGGTTTTATGTCATGGCTCATAATTATTTGGTTAAATATGCTAAGGTGGCATAGGTAAGGGGCAATTAACTCACTTAATTCATACCTTAACCTAATCAAAATGTAAAAAATCATCTAATCATCTAAAGATTAAATTAAAATGCCACACACATGGGGAAAATGGGTTAGGACCAGCAAACATTCTTTCACATTTCCTAAATCAAAGATAAAGCAAATTTAAAATAAAATTCACAACAAACTTTGATTCACTTTTAACTTTCTTATTTCATAGGATTGTCTTTAGGAATTAATTAGGGTGAATGAGGTCACATTGATTTCATCATTTTATTTCTTTCCTAGCATGCTAAATGTGTATGTCATATGAAATTCATGTATTCATATCTTTTAAAAATCAAAATTAAAATGAAATGTTTTCTTTATGTCAAATTGCATGTTTTGGATAAAGTAGAAATATGAATGGATATTATCACTATTAAATTCAAAAATTATTTTAAAAACTTCAAACTGAAAAGTATGATACTTATATTTTATTTATAAGCTTGCATGTGAATATAAAAATGTGTCTTGTGTTTTATTTCTTTCTTTCCTCTTAACATAGATTTGAATAAGATTTACAAAGTGTATAGTCCTTTTAAAAGAACATAACACTTGTTTAAAATATACTCTTATCCTCTTCCATGTTATAACATAAGAAGGATCTTTACATTTATACATATAAATTGCATAAACAAACTAAAAATTAAATAAACATAAACTTTGCATCTTTCTTTCCCCATTTATTTCTTTTGTACATGCATATGTATCTAAAGAAAGTGGTATATTAGTCTAAACAACCCTGGGGTTGAGAGGTTTAAGTAGCCCTAAGTAGGTCTTGTACCTTACACCCCTGGTGATAATAATGGTGTCATACTCACTTATGTCTTTCCTACATACACATGTGCATATGAATAAAGGATAAAAGAATACCCCTTTTTCTACTTAATGAAAATCATGTATCATAAATCATTCTAATTTTCTTAAGTAATATTTCTTAGCATTCATCATAAAGTGTGCTAAACATTTCCATTTATATGTATAGATATGCTTAGGATTCATTCATATGCATGTTGTACATGTTGGGAAAAAAAATGAAGTGATGTGTGTTTTGTGATATTAGTTCACTTTACTTAATCTTAAAATGCCTTTCTTTTTGTATGTTGTTTAGAAAACTAAACTTAGGATTAATTAAAAGACATAATAAAATATTCACTAAAAAAAATCAAATATGAATCCACTTTAGAAATTACTTAAGGTAGGGAAGGAAAGAGATCTCTTCTCTTTTTCCTCTCTTTATAACTTAGTAATTAATTGTAGGATTCACTTAAACCAAATAAATCACCAAATAAAATCAAATCAACTAAACATTAAATGGAACCACCCATCTAAGTTGAACATCTTCACACTTAGAAAATCTAAAAAAGCCATAAAGCATACCACACAAACCTTTTAAAGCACACACATTAGACTAAGTCACCATTTCTAGCTTTAGGTTAGGGTGGTGCATGGTTTGATGTTTGATTTTATTTTGTGATGTATTATTTCTAGTCTGGATGTTAGGGTGAATGTGCATAGAATGAATGGTAGGACAATTTAGTCTAATCATTTTCTTCTATAGGGGATTGTGCTTAACGGGCGCTGTAATAAATAAAAATATAAATGCTTTTGTGTGTGCTTATAAGCATAATCCAATAGGCGTGGACTTGGTTACCCATGTGTGGGGTGCTAAGTCAATATACATGCTTTATTTGTATGGTTTGTTTAGCTAATCTCTATTTTGCATGTGTTAGATTTACTTTTCCTCTTCATATAATAATTTGCAGATTTTGGAATGAATGTTATGGGAGATTAGGATGAGCATTGGTTATAAGATTTCATCTTATGTATCATGTGAAACCTTTGGAGCAGCCACCTTCCATCCATCCAAAAGAAGGAACCAAAAGAAGAAAGGAGAAAGATGAAAGAAGAAAAGAAGAAATGAAGACCCCCATAACATGAATTTCCTTACTCGATTGTAAATTAATTTATTTGTAATATGCGTTGTATAAGAGTAGAGCTCGGCTACCCAATTTGTTTTCTAGTTTGTGTAGATGTGCCCGACCATAAATGGCCTTTTATTATTTTGTGTTAGCTTTATAAAATATTTAATGTTTTGTTTATCTTGTGCATTAAGATCACATGTTTTTTCTAGTTTCTTCCTTGCTTGATGGTTAGCCTAGATGATGTAGGCTCTTTGCAAAAAAATAAATCTTCTACCAAATTAAACAATTCAAAATTTAAAAATAAATAACTCATAACCTCATTTAAAGCCTATGTTAAAATCATGAAAAAAGAATTAGAAACCCCTTAGTTGGATGTGCACTTTCTTTTCTAACATCATGAATAAAAGCATATTATTTTACTCTTGATTGGAGGGCTTCCACCTTTGCTAGAGAACTTGGCTCGACCTGTGAGAGTCATGGTGGAAATACATCTCGTTATCTTGCTTATTTTAGCCCATAATCTTATTACTCATACATAAGGCGTAAAGAATCCTATAGCCTGTGTCAAATGATTGTCCAAAATGAAGAAATAAAATATGTGAAAATTTTGCTTTAGATTTAAGTCATTTGAAAGCATATCCTTATATGATCTAGTCTCTTTAGGGAGTGTGTTTAAGGACTTAGTCTCTTTTTAAATAAATAACAACCTTACTATCTTGCATAAAGATAAGACTTGCCTACATTAATTTAAAATCATAGGAGGAGTTAGTTGTCGGCCACTCCTAGGCGATTATAAGTCCAACAGTCAGGTGGTTTATCCTCTCTTATAGAGGAAAACCAAATATCCATTTTTTTCCTTAGATTTAGGTCGTGCTTTTGGCCCTTTCCAAAGCTCCCTAGATTTAGGTTTTGAGGTTGCTTCTTCCCTTTGCGGGTCATAAGTACAAATCCTCACCTCTTAAACATTTTCAAGATCTTGTATCATGGAATTGTAAGCCCTACATTTTTAATAAAAATTCAACTCAAACAAATTGATTCAATTTTAAAAATGTAAAGCCCAACCATAGGGTAGTTTGGGATGCTTACTAGGCCTCCTAGTATCTTAAGCATCCCCTACTCATTTTCATTTGGCATCAATAAGAACTCCCTCCTCTTGATTGATTCCACTTGACTTTCTAAAAATAAACCAATCAATTGATAGTCCTACCTTTTTGAAATCTTTGGAGACAACAATCATTTACGTTAATCGAGAGTATTCCTAAGGAATCTCATTCCTTAAAATGTAATTAACTATGGAAGCTTGCCTCCATACGAAACATAATGAACCTGATTTAAAATAAACTCTACTTTACTTTTTCATGTAAAGTAAAGAAGAATCTCTGGTACATAAGCAGACCCATTATCCTTAGGAGTCTTTATTGAGGTGATTAGGTCAATTGTAGGGTGGTGACTTTTATCTTTCGAGATAGTACACCTCTTCTTAATGTCATACCCGATCATCCTAATAAGAACATCTATGGATCTACATGGTGTCAAAATGCATAAGAGAATATTTTTATCTTCATTTTATTCCACTGAAGATGGAAGTATACAACTTAAAGAAGAAAAATGATGAAAATTTTTCACCACAACGACACTCACTCAGTAGCTGCTCTAGGTCGGCTAACGTGCTACCCTGTTAGTGTGTCACCCTAGTGGTCTTCTTGCTTTGGAGGATGTAAGCCTGCTATCTTTTCCTTCTTTACTTAGCCACTTGTGGTGAAATTTTATAAGAATTTCTAAGATGTATACTTCCATCTTCCCTCTAAGATATACTTCTTTGTTTTATTTAATTTGACACCACGTAAATCTGTAGATGTACTTATTGAGGGTGATCGGGTATGACATTGAGAAGAGGTGTACTACCTCAAATGATAAAAGTCATCACCCTATAATGGACCTAATCACCTTAACAAGGACTTCTAAAGACAATGGGTCTACATATATACCAAAGATTATTCCTCTAATTTACATGAAAAAGTAAAGTGGGGTTTATTTTAAACTGGGTTTGTTAAGTTTCCTACTGGGGAAAGCCCCCATAGTTAATTATGGCCAAAGGAATTAGATCCCTTAGAAATACTCTCGATTAAGGTAAATGATCATTGTCTCCAAAGATATCATTAGGTAGGACTATCAATCAGTTAGTTTATTTTGGAAGATCAAATGGGATTGATCAAAGGGAGGGAGTTATTATTGAAGCAAAAGGAAGATAAGTAGGAGATGCTCATGATGCTAGGAAACCTAGCGAGCTTCTCAAACTATCCTATGGTTGGGCTTTACATTTTTGAAATTGAATTATTCATTTGAATTGACTTTTTATTAGAAGTTTATGGCTTATGATTCCACAACACAAGGATATGAAAATGCCTAAAAGGTGAGGATTTATGCTTATGGCCCATAGAAGGGAGAAGCAACCTCAGAACCTAAATCTAGGGAGCTTTGGTGAGAGCCAAAAGCAAGACCTAAATCTAAGGTGAAAATGAGTATTTAGTTTACCTTCACAAGAGAGAACAAATCACCTGACTGCTTGGACTTACAACTGCCTAGGGGTGGCTGCCAACTAACTCTTACAATTTTAAATTCATGTATGCAAGTCATATGCTTTATGCAAGATAGCTAGGCTATTATTTATTTAGAAAAAGACTAAGTCCTTAAACTCACTCCCTGAAGAGACTAGATTATGTAAGGGTATTCTTCAAATGACCTAAATCTAATGCAAATCATATTACATGTTATTTTTATTTTTGGACAATCATTTGACTCAGGTTTATAGGATTCATATACCTAATGCATGAGAAATAAGATTATTGGCCAAAATCAGTGAGAAAGTGAGGAGGTGTGTTTCCACCATGGCTCTCAAAGGTCAAGCCAAGTTTCTTTGGCAAAAGTGAAAGCCCTCCAATCAAGAGTGAAAATAATATGCATTTGTGCATGATGTTATAAAATAAATACTCATCCAGCTAAGGGGTTGCTAATTCTTTTATCTTTATTTTTAGCCTAAACTTTAGATGAGGTATTGAATTCTTTATTTTAATTTTAAATTATTAAAATTTGATAGAAGATTTATTTTTTTTTAAGAACCTAATCTACATCTAGGCCATACATTAAGCAAGGAAGAAACTTTGAAAAGGATGACATCTTAATGCACAAGCTAAACAAACCATCAATCAATTTATAAAGCTAACACAAAAGAATAAGAGGTCATTTGTGGTTACAGCAAAAGAAAAGCAAATTTAGTTGAAGCTCTACCCTCTTTATCCACACAATTGAATTAAGTACAATTAAGCAAGGAATCTGTTTCTTTTAACACACCTAACATTACTAAAGTCCTCCCAAGCATATTCTTAGCCACACGGGTAACCAAGTCCACCTAGCCTATTGGATTATGTATGCATGCGCAAAATAACAACGCCTTAAGCACAATCCCATGCAAAAATAATGATCATCCTACCATTCATTCTTAACATTCTAACATCTAGACTAAAATATATATCACAAAATAAAAGCAAATATTGAACCATGCACCGCCCTAACTTAAAGCTAGAAGTAGTGACTTAGTCTAATGTGTGTGCTTTAGAAAGTTTGTGTGGTATGCTTAATTATGGCTTTAAGGTTTGGATTTTCTAAGTGTGAAGATGTTCAACTTAGATGGGTGGTTTCATTTAAGTGTTTAGTGGATTTGGGTTGATTTTATTTTATATTTTTGGTTTGGTTTAAATAAATCCTACAATTAATTACTAAGTTTTAAAGAGGGGGAAAAGAGAAGAGAACTTCTCTTTCCTTCCCTACCTTAAGTAATCTCTAAAGTGGGTTCATTGTTAATTTTATTTAGTGAATATTTTATTATGTATTTTAATTAATCCTAAGTTTAGGTCAATTCTAAATAAACTTGTTCAAAAAGAAAGGCATTTTAAGATTAAGTAAAGTGAACTAAATTCACAAAGCATACCTCACTTCATTCTTTCTCAACATGTATAACATGCATATTAATGAAAACTTAAGAATATCTATACATACAAATGAGAATGTTTAGCACACTTTATAATGAATGCTAAGTAGTTTACTTAAGAAAATTTGAATGCTTATGATGCATGATTTTCAATAAGTAGAAGAGGGGTTTCTTATCTAATTTTCACATGCACACATGCATGTATGAATGGCATAAGTGAGTACGACGTCATTGTTTAACTAGAGGTGTAAGGTACAAGACCTACTTAGAGCTACTTAAAGCCTTGCAACCCCGGATTTTTTTCATACTAATATAACACTTTTCTTAAATACAAGCATATGTACAAAAGAAATGAATGGAAAAGAAAAATGCAAAAGTTTGTACTTGATTGTTTGTTTTGTTTATGCAATTTATATGTATAAGTGTAGATATCCTACTTAAGTAATAGCATAAGAATGAATAGAAAATGGAATTAGGCAAGTGTTAGGTTCTTTTCAAATGAACTAAATACTTTACCAAATCCTATTCAAAACTATACTAAAAGAGGGGAGAAGGAAAATTACACTAAGCACATCCTTATATTTTACTCACATGCAAGCCTATAAATAAAATATAAGTAAAACACTTTCAATTTTGGTAATTAATTTATATATTTTGAAAATAATTTGGATTTAATAGTGATAATAGCCACTCATATTTCTATTTTATCCAAAATATGCAATTTGACATAAAAAGAAACATTTCACTTTCATTTTTTATTTTTGAAAAGAATGAATGCATGAAATTCATATGACATACACATTTAGCATGTTGGGAAAAAATTAAAATGATGAAAGCATGTAAACACATTCACCCTAATTAATTCCTAAAGATAATATTATGAAATAAGAAAGCTTAAAGCAAATAAAATTATTTTTAAAGAAGGTTTGGTTTTGTTTTGAGTTTGATTTAATTTGAGAAATGTGAGGTGAGTTTTCTATTCTTGACCCATTCCCACATGTGTATGATATTTAAGTTCAATTTTTAGATGATTAGATTCATTTTATATTTTGATTAGGTTAAGGTATGAATTAAGTGTATTAATTACCCTTTACCTATACCACCTTAGCATATTTAATCAAGTAATCATGACCCAATAAGATGACATAAAACCTCACAAGGAATTTAAATTTGCAATCCACCAAGGAAGAAAAGGCCTAATGGAATTTAACTCATGATTAGTGATTAATTCAACTAAGGGGTATAACTTAAGTAATTTCATAACCCCTCTCACACATGTGAGTAAGATTTTAATTTCCTTAATGTACTTAGGCTCTTAAACACCTAAGCATCTATCCAAGATAGATTAATTAAGTTCTAGAAGGTTTTAGAATTTTTATGAAATTAATTAAGGGAGTAATTAGTGAATTAACCCATAATTAAAGATGGATTAAGGAAGAAAAGGAGGTTTAGGGAATATCTCAAGGAAAGAATCCCAAAATTATTCCCTAAATCTCACATTCATTTAATCAAAACTTAATTGACTCAATCAAATGGTTAAACCACTAATTATGCCCTTAATTAAGCTTAATTGCATTAATGGAGTGATTAAGGAATGAATAAGCAATTCCCCTAATTAAACCACCAATAAATCCCAAAAAAATTAGGGCCGGCAGGAGTCATCCCACTAATTGAGCACAAAAAGTTTGGGATTAATCAGAGGAGTGATTAAAGGGTAATTAGTAAAATAACATTCTCAATAAAACTTAAATTCAGAGAAAAATACTACTCAAAATCTACTGAAATTAATTTTAAAATATTCTATGTTCAATTATCTTTGATATGCAATTTATTCCATATATTTTTAATTTTTTTTACACTTAGATATGAATTTTAGAAAATTTAGTAATTAATTAGAAATTAAATAATCCCTAATTATATTATTAATCCCGTCGGCGCCATGCCTGCCATTGATGCGGCATGCGCTTTACATGTGGCCTGATGAGATTTAGTATTTAACCCAGTGCATTGTAGCACCGCGCGACGGCGGTGCTATGCGCTTTCTCCTCAGGCATCCAATTAAGGATTAAATGGCTAAGATTAAAGCCACGGATCTGAGGGATGAAATTATGGGTGCTACACATCTTAATCTCGACCGTTCATCCAAAATTCATGGATGGATGACTATAGATTCATCCCTACCGCTCTCTATGAGCCATGGAGACTGTCCATGTTTAAAGCCATGATTCGAGCTTGATTGAGCTCGGATTGGGATGAAAATTTACACACACCATCTAAGCATGAGTACAAGCACATCTAATGGCTAGATCAACTTAGGATTGAAATTCACTTCACAAAGGACCAACATACATTGAACTTAAGCTCAGAAAAATGGCATACCTTGCCAGAGGTGATCACCGACGCTCAAATCCCTTGGAGAAGCTTTGTCTGGTAAAGACAAAGCTTTGCTGAAAGTTTGAGCTCTTGAAATTGAGTGGATGCATCTATAGGTCAACTCCTCCTTGCCTTGAGCTCAGCCTTGATCGAATTGGATCCTCCTTTGCCTTTGGATCTTGGGAAACTTCGACTTGGTCCTCTAATGGAGCTTGAAGAAGAAATTGGGTTGATGTTGAGTGTCAAGTAAATTCAAATTTCAATCAAGCTCCCCTATTTTGAAGTGATGAAAACTAAGAATAGAGATTTAAAATCCTCTCTGGCTGGGAAGACTCTAAGGCTTTTCAGTTCCTATGCTTCAGAGAGAGTGTGAAGAATTGAATTAGCGGTAGTATATCTCCCCCTTGAGCAATCAGACGGTTGAGAAGGATTATGCCATTATTGATCAATACACCTCATGCAATGAGTTAGTTAGGCTATTTTGAATTACATGTGGTTCAGTTTTGGCCAGAGAAGGAGTGGGTGAGGTGGCCATGTGCTTGAATTAAGTGTAAGGGGAATTTCCATGTGACAATTTCAATGGGAGTAGTCGGTTTGGCCATTGGGCTAATTTGGGCTGACCCAAACCCATTGGGTTAGGTGTACCACACTCCCTAGTGTTCACTTGCTCCACTAAGAGAGTGTTAAGTGGTTATGAAGAGGATTTGACCAAATTCTAAGTGGAATTGGCCACAATTTACCCTATGGCCTAGGGGTAAAATGATCATTTGACATTGATTTTAGTTTGGGTATGTTTGATATGATGAGAAAATAAGTTTGGCCAAGTTTTATTGGATATGGAGTTGGTTTGATGTGATTTTGCTCATGTTGACCCATTTAGGTGAAAATGGGTCAACTTGGGTCAAGTCGACCAAATGGTAAAATTGGGTCAAACCAAAGGTTGTATCAAGTTCATATGACCATTTTAAATGTTTTGGTGGCTTTGGTTTGATTCAATTTGGTTAAGGTTTGAATTTGGTTCATATGATTTCATTTAGGTCAAATGAGTCAAGTTGACCAATTTGACCCATTTGACCTATTTGAGCTAGGTTATGGGTAGGTTTAGGTCTGGTTGGCCATATGAAAGGGATTGGTATCTTTGTTTCCAATAAATTTTGGTTAGGTTTGAATCAATATGACCATTTAGGCTAAGTTGGGTTCATGATCAATTGGGCTAGGTTGGGTCTAGTTAGCCAATAGGGGCTTTGGTCAAGTTCAACAATCATTTTGGAATGAACTTGACCCATTAGTTTTAATTAATTAGGCTTAGATCAAGTTTTGACATATTTTGACTTTTTAGGTCAAGTTGGGTCAAGTGGCTAGTTAGGCTAGGTTAAGCTCAAACGTTGACTTGGTCAAGTTCAAACAGTGATCATGAATGAACTTAGATTATTGGTTTCAATCAATTTGGCCTATGGTAGATTTTGGCTATGACGGGTTTCATTTTGGCTAAGTCTTGACTTGGTCAACCCTTAGGTTTGACTTGGTTTGACCTAATTTGAGTGATTGATCATCTCATTATGATTGTTGATTATGATGACAGGCTTAGGTGAGTTTGATTAAATCTAATTTGGTTAGGATCATAATTTGGCTCATAAGGGTACTTTAGGTCACTTTGGGTCAAGTGAGCTTAAGTGGGTCAAATGGCTTGGTCAAAGCTTGATTTGAGTTTGATTGAACATGCATATGGACTTATGATTGAAATATAAATCTATTTGCTAGTGGTTTGAAGTAAAATGGATTTTGATTCATTTGACAATTTCAAGTTCAAAGGGGTGAACATGAAATGAATTTTGGCTTGATTTTTGAATTGAGTTTTGGTTAAGTGATTGAAGTTTGTAATTATATTTGGATTCAATATTGAAGGATTGATTGAATCATGAAGAAAAATCTAGAGTTTGGCTTGATTTGAAGTTGATTTGGCTAAGTTCAAGAATTTGACTTGAAAATCTTAGGTGAGATTTTGATTGAAGTTAAGTTTGATTTTTGGGGTTGGTTATGGTTGTTTGAATTTATATTTCATTTATATATGTCAATACAAATGAGAATATAAATGGGTTATGAAAAAATTTCATGAGTTTGAAGTGATTTGAACAAGATCTAGGCTAAGTCCTTCAGAGAAAATCAAAGTGACTTAGGAAAGATTTGTGAATTTGGATTTGACTTTTGGATTCAGTTTGATTGATTTGAATTTATATTTCATCTATATATGTGAATATAAATGAGTTATGAGAAAATTTCATGAGTTTGAAGTGATTTGAACATGAACTGAGCTAAGTCCTTAAGAGAAAATCAAAGTGACTTACGAAAGATTTGTGAATTTGGATTTGACTTTTTGGTTTAGTTTAATTGATTTGAATTTATATTTCATCTATTTATGTGAATATAAATTTTAATATAAATGAGTTATGAGAAAATGTCATGAATTGGAATTGATTTAGATTTCATTTATGCTAAGTCCATGAAGGGAAATCAAAGGACTTAGTAAGGATTTTGAACTTCGAATTTCAATCATGTGGCAATGATTTGAGTTTGGAGAAAATCAATTAGGCTAAAATTTACTTAGGAATGATGTTGATTTGATTTGAAGTTTGACTTAAAGGAAGAAAGTGAGGAACATGGTTCAAGCTATAGGGTAGAAAATTTTTCCTGAGGTCAGAATCCATCACTCAGCCCTCACTAGGAACCCAAGGGACTCCGCAGCTTAGCCAATCAACTGGGGAGGAAAATTTGGATTGCAGGATCGTTTGCAGGCCACTTGAGTTCCTTAGCCTTAAATTTTCTTTCCTATCATAGTTTCAATAACAAAAACACTCTAGCGCCTTCTACTTAAGGGTAAGGGGCAAAGAGAAGTGCTTTCACTCACGAGTCGTAGGGTTCATGACTTAGCTGCTAACAAAACGGTAACTCTTCTAAGTCTCTAGGGCTAAGTTGAATGTCCACCTAATCACTAGATGTGTCCTAGGACTAAGAATCTCTTAAAGTCTAAGAGGAGTCCTATGTCTTAGATGGTGGGGTTGATAACTCATCCTAAAAATGAGGTCAACACCACTATACACCAACGAGCATCTTATTAGCATGATAGGCCTTACTGCGTGATTAGTAAGCTACCTCATGATGGCTTCATTGAAGAAGATGTACCTTCTTCTTAAACTTGCCATCGTGCGCTGACTCGGTCGAGTACATTTGAGGCTTAGGGTAAGTCCTCAGTGGCTCCTTTTCTCCTGACTACTTCAAGTTTTGGTCTAGTCCTCCTCGTGGGACTCCTCGCTTGGTAGTCACCCTAGGTTGGATAGTCCCTATCTAGCTAACGGCAAGCTATCCTGGTGATTAGTTCCACTTAGAAAGTTGTAAGTCTACATGCTTTCTTTCTAGATTGACCGTTGCACATTGACAGGCACCTTAGGTTGGTTGGTTCTCGCTATGCTGACAACGACTCACCAGATGGATACACCACTCATGGCAGATGTAAGTCTGCTACGCTTTCTCTTCAAGTTGGCCACCATACACCTATAGGCTTTCTTTTCCAGGGCTCAAGATAATGCCCCTAGCTACACCTCCCCTGTGGGCACTCTATTTGGATCACATTCTTTGTTACCCTATCTAGACACTACCCGAGTTACTACCGGATTAGACAATTCTCCTTTTATAGTAACCACCCCTGTGGTTGAAGAATCCATCTTGTGGATGTATAGATTCCCCTTTGGTTCAGTAAATTCGAGATAGGTCAATGCTGACATAGCCCCTTCTCAATGTGGTCCCTCACACACAAATAGGGTCCATGAAAACATATAACAAATAAAATATATATTCGCTTGTGGACTAGGAAACACCCCTAGCGGTACCTTTTCCCAAGCAGGCATCATATCTTTTGGGTAGTGTCAGCAAAACTCTCTATAGGAATCACCTAACTACTCTTAAGTTGAAATAAGTCCTTAGCGCCACTCTCTCAGTAGTCGCCCTAGGTCGGGTTTGATTTGTAGTGCATCCAACAGGTCACCCCAGCAGTTTTTTCGTTGCTTTGAAAGATATATAAGTATGCTACGCTTTCTTCCTAGCACAGCCATTGTACGCTGAAAGAAAACCCTTATGTTGGTTAGCTCTACCCCGTGGCCGGTAGACTATCCTTTTGGATTTGTAAATCTAGGATAGGCCAAGGCCAATACAACCCCTTCTCAGTGGAACCATTGCACACTGACAGGGTCTATAAATTAAATCAAACTAAATCCAATTCACACAAACCATATCAAATCAAATGAAATTAAAATAAAAATTAATTCTAACTACTCTTGAGTTGAGATAAGAACCACAACAACACTCTCTTAGAAGTCATCCTAGGTCAGGTTTGATCTGTTGTGCCACCAATGGTTCACCCCAGTGACTATTCTTTGCTTTGAAAGATGTAAGTCTGCTATGCCTTCTTCCTAGCATAATCATTGCACACCAAAAGGTACCCCTTAGGTTATAGCCCCACCTTGTGGCTTGTACACTATCCCTTTGGATCGGTAAATCTAAGATAGGCTAAGGCGGACATAGCCCCATCTCAGTGGGACCATCGCACATCGACAGGGTCCATGAATTAAATCTATCAAATTTGATTGAGTTCACATCCACGGTGAATATGCCCTCAATTCAAAACCATCCACCCTAGTGGATCTATAACAAATTAAACTAACTTCCCCAGTTAAATCTAAATTGAAACAATCCAAGCTTATCTCTCCCTAGTGGAGCTAATCAAACAAATCTAACCAAACTTTTATCTCCAGTGGACATATCCCCAAATAAATTGATGAAATCAAACTCTTATCCCCAGCGGATAGCCCAAACCTGCATCCCTAGTGGAAAGTTCATATCCAAGCAGATTAGAGTCCATATCCCTAGCGGATATGCCTCTACATCAATTAAGACAAAAAATTTGAATTTAATTCGATCTTGATCTTCAACGGATTATATATTCTTATCCCTAGTAGATCTTCCTCCCATAAATCATATTCAAAATCAAACCCAAATCCATATCCCCAGTAGATAGCTCAAACTTGCTTCCCTAGTGGAAGGTTTATGTATTTAATCCCCAAGGGATTCCTCCTTTTATGCCCTGGCATAAACCACTCACATGTTATGTCCAATGCATGTGTGATCCCCTAGCAGATCTTCCTTCATGTCATTGACATGAAATTCTAACCAAATCCTTCTGGCTCTTTTATGCCCTTGGCATAAGTTGAGTAGGATTGTACTAAGATCATGATTCTATATACCTTTTGGGTTTAGGTATAGATTGTTTCTATTAGTGCTTGTAAACTCTTAGACATTGTTGATTTAATGTGCGGTGTGCTTTCTCAGTTACACCATAACTATTGGGAGTCCTTTTATTAACCTCACTTTTGGAGTCAGGATTCAATCTTTTCATCTTAGATTTAGGAGTCTTTTAGACACTAAGACTTCCCTAGTCATAAGATAGTTCTAGCAATTAGGTAAACACTTAACCTAAGCCTAGAGACATAGAAGGATTAATCATAGGATTAGGCTATGCCTTAGGACTTAGGGAGATCCACCTACCCTATAGCCTAATCCCAATCCATGTTCACCTACTTAAAACATAACCAAACCTCAAATTCAATTCAAATTCAAATCCAAAGCCAAACCCAAATTCCAAAACCAAATGATTGAAGCCCATGATCAAATCCAAACTTTAAATCCAAACCTAAGTCCTTTAAACCATTTCCATGAACTAGCCAAATTCCTTCATTCAAAAACCCAAACTTAATTGATTTTCTCATAAATCAATCATATCTTCAGTCATCTTCATGAATATAAATGAAATATACATCTAAATCATCAAAATTAAATCAAATCCAAACCTAAGCCACATGATCCAACTCCATGGACTTAGATAAATTTCTTAATTCAAAACCTAAATTTAATTATCCCTTCAAATATCATTGCAAATATAAATGAAATCTACAATCATCAAGCCAAACCAAAATTAACCCAAGTCAAACCCAACTTAGGCCATTTGACTTGAAATTCTCAAATGAGCCAAAACTCATCCAAACCCAAATCAATTGCAATTCAATTTATATATTAATCCCAAATCAATATATAAACTCAACTAAATCAAACTCAACCCAAAATCAAGCCAACTAAACCTCATTGGTCCCCTTAACTCAAAGTGGCCAATTTAACCTATTTGAGCCAAGTTCCAATCCTACCTAAATTAGATTGAACCAAACCTACCTAAAACTCTTATCATGATTGTTCATCACCCTAGGTTGATAAATTATCACAAATTAAGCCAAACCAAGTCAACTTGGTCCTTTGACCAAGTCAACCTTCTTAACCCGTATAAACCCAAACTAGCCAAATTCCAACCTAAGCTGCCAAATCCCTTAAAACAAATGATTCATACCAACTCAAAATCAATATTTGAATATGACTTGAACTTCAATTGAGCCAAACCAAATCCAATTGGCCCAATTGAACCCAATTAACCCACTTAGCCCAAGTTGATCTAAAGGATCAAATTAGCCTAAATCAAAACCAAGCCCATATTAATTGAAACCAAAGCCTACAATCATCTTCAATTGGTCAACTAAATGCAATCCAACACCTAACCCCAGCCAATGGCCAATTTGGTCAATTTGGTCAATTTGGTCAACTTGACCCATTTGACCTATTTGAACTCAAATGAGACAAAATCAAATATAACCCAAATCAAACCAAAGAAATAACAACAATACATCCCAAATGATCATATGAACTTGACCCAACCCTTAGTTTGACCCAATTTGATAAATTGGCCAACTTAACCCAAATTGACCTAATTTGAACCATTTGAGCCATATTGAGCCAAACCTAGCCAAATGAACTCAAAATCACTTGAAATTTAGGCTAACCCACTCTTGACTCATTTTAAATCTACCCAAATCAAATCCAATGCCAAATGACCATTCTACCCTTGGGTCATGGGTATCACATGAGACAAATAACCCATGTAATTGGCCATTTACACTCCTTGGCCACTTGGCACTCTCCCAATAGTCCACCTAGGCACTAAGGACACTGTTCAACTTGACCCAAGAGGTGGTTGGGTCATCCATGACCCATGAGATATGAAATTACCTTACCTCCCCCATTGATGCTCTTGGAAAGTTCAAGGACACCCATTTCCTCCCTTGGCAGCCACTCCCACACCATCAACCAACTAAACTGAGCCACCTCATTCACTCCCTACCACCCACAACTCCCTGAGGTCACCAGACGATCACAACAATCCAAACTCACTCGAGCCATCCAATTGGAGTGAGGGGAGGATATACACCCTCTCATTCCCACTCAGCCCATGAATTGAACTCACTCAGAGGCCTAATTACTCAAGACAAGCCGTTAGAGCCTCTTCTCAAAGTTCCTAAGCCATCCTGAGCTCCCTAAACTCCATTCTGGATCAAACCAAAATAGGGCATCCCTTGTTTGATCCCAACTTGCTCAAACCTCCATAAAAATCAAATTAACATTGCACACACCATCCCCACACTTCGTCGAGCAAAATGAATCACCTCTTGAGCCCTTCAACCATCGGACGTGCCACTTTCATTAACGCCAGCCTCCTAAGCTTCAGGAGTTGGTCCTCCGAGAAAACTACACCAAATCAAGGCTCGTGCTGATCAGTAGGGCTTCATCTCAACTAGATGAAGCTTCCTTAATCAGATTTGCCATCGGCCTTGAGCTCTGGTAAGGTATCCTTAAGAAAAAATGGTTTGGAGCTTTTTGAAGAAAACTTACACGCCATGTGATCTTAGCCATTGGATACTTTTGGATTCTTCGTGCAAAGGTGTGGGATCCGTTTGGAGTCGATCAGAGTTCGGGTGCTCGGATCATGCGAACAGTATTGGATGACCTCCGTTCTCCCTCGCTTGAGTGATGATATATCACGTACCATCCATTCTGCATGATCAGAGTGGACGATCATGATTAGATCCATTAGATTAATCTAATTTAATCCTTTTGCATTATGAGATTAATCGTAGCCATCTAATCTTAGATCGGATGGCGCACGAGAAAGCGCGTCTACCTCCGCCACGTAGGCGTTGAGTCGGATAAGTTTTATGTCACCAATCCCATAGCGTTGCATTAGTGTGCCACATGACGCCGATGGGATTAAGCTTTAATTAGGCTTAATTAATTTTTTTAACTGCTGAAACTTCTAAAAATCATAACAAATCATAGAAAAATAAAAAAAATGCAAATAAACACTCATTTTAAAGGTATTTCAGAGGAGAATTAATTAAAAATAATTTTAATTAATTTTGAATAATAATTAAGGCTTAATTATAATTTAATTACAAAATTAATTAGCTTAATAATCCTTAATTACTTGAGCAATTAATCCAAGATTTTGTGGGTTCATTTAATGGGATGACCTCTACCTCCCATAATTTTCTTGAGATTTATTCCTCACTTAATTAGGAAAATTGACTAATTAAACCTTAATTATGCCTTTAAGTTAATTAATGATTAATTAATCCCATGAAGAGTAACAAATTGGTTAATTAAGTTTATTAATCATTATTGAATAGTAAATGTACTAATGGAATAGGTTTCAGACCTCTTTATTAATATCTTTCCCTAAGTTCATTCCATCAATTAAAATCAAATCAATTAAGATTTAATTAATTAATCAAATGGCTTAATTAATTAAATTAAAATCATAATCATATCCTAACTTAATTAATTAAATCTTGGGATAGATCTTTAGGTGTTTAATAACCTAAAGGAGTTTAATGAAATTATGGTTAGTCCACATGTGTGGGAAAACCATAAGAGTAATTAATTAAGTCCCTTAAATTAATTAACCATTAATTATGAGTTAATTGCATTAGGCCTCTTTATTTCTTAGGATCATTGCAAATTTATTTTCCATGCATATCATGTTGTCTCATAATTATTTGGTTAATTACTTTAAGGTGATATAAGAAAGGGTTAATTAGTGTATTTAATGCATACCATAACTTAATTAACTCATAAAATCAACTTAATTACATTTTATTAAACTAAATTAATTAACAAACATAGGAATGGGTTAGGATCAGCAAACCTCTTTCCCATATTCTTAAATCAAATCAAAATATGAAATTAAAATGATACTAAGAAAGCTTTGGTTTACTTTAAATGGCTTTATTTAATATGATTGTCCTTAAGAATTCATTTAATTGAATGAAATCATGTGTTTATGTTTATTTATTCCTCTCCAATCATGTTAAATTTGGTATGTCATTTGAATTCATGCATCCATCTTTTCAAAGTCAAGTAAAGAAAAAATGGATTTCCTTTATATAAGCTTGCATGTGCTGATTTAATTTAATATATGTGTAGCTATTATCACTATTAAATCCAAATGTATTTCTCGAAAGCTTATAAATGAATAATAATATGTTTCATGATAGTAGTTATGAATATATATAGGTTTGCATGTGTTTATAGCTTAGGTATGTGAAGTAAAGCTTTATTTTCCTTAATTCATATGTGGTTTTACATGTATTTGAATGTTAATAAGTATATAGTCTGAAAATCTCGGGAATACGAGGCTTTAGCTAGCCCCAAGGAGACCATTTGATTACCTCACTTCCCTGGTTAATAATGACATGTACTTTTTTTATTTCATTTACAGGTATTTCTGCATTAGAATTTTAATGGAACTTTATTTCATATACATAAATGTTTTAATCAAATAGAAATGTAATTTTTGCATAATTTTCTTCATCTTATTTACATATACATTCATGTGTAGTGAGATAGCAAAGTATATAGTCTGGATATCTCAGGAATATGAGGCTTTAACTAGCCCCAAGGAGGTCATTTTATTACCTCACTTCCCTAGTTAATAAAGGCACGTACTTGCCCACTTCTCTTTACATGTGTATGTATGTGTGGCTAAAGGAGGAAAATCTCTATTTTCTACTAAAAATGCATGCATCTATAATCAATTAAGTGTTAGGATTAATTAGTCATGTTATTTAGAGCTTTCTTTCTTATTTTCATGTATATAAATTTACATATGTTTGAATGCAAATGGGTATATAGTTTGGATATCCCGGGAACACGAGGCTTTAGTTAGCCTCAAGGAGGTCATTTGATTACCTCACTTCCCTGGTTAACAATGACACGTACCTATTTAATTTCATCCCTTTATATTTTTGTATCAGAATTTGGATAGATCTTTAAATTAATATAACTAAATAATTCAATCAAAAATGAAAAAATAAACTTCAAATAAATATCTACATTCATCATATGAGTATGCTGAAAATGTGTTGCATATATAGATACACCTACGATTAGAAAATCATAAGCATGATACATATGATGGAAAGGAATGATTCATGTGTCATGTGATAGTAATTCAATTGCATTAATCTTAAGATGCCTTTTACATTGAATAGAGTTATATGAAGTGAGCCTAAAAATAGAATTAATTTAAAAATGTGTAATAACCAATTCAATAAAGAGAACTAAATCAAATCAATATACTTTAGAAAGTGTCTTAAGGTATGTGGTGTTATTTTTAAAATTTTGTGTGTGTTGTGTGTTTATGTGAGGGGACACCACACAGATCTACAGATGTACTCATTAAGGTGATCGGGTATGACATTAAGGAATAGTGTACTATCTCGAGAGATAGAAGTCACTACCTTATAATGGACCTAATCACCTAATGAGGACTCCTAAGGCATGATGGGTCTTCGAATGTACTAAAGATCTTTCCTCTACTTTACATGAAAAAGTAAAGAAGGGTTTATTTAAACCGGGTTCATTAAGTTCCCTATGGAGGAAAGCCACCATAGTTAATTACATCCTAAGAATGAGATTCCTTAAGAATACTCTCAATTAAGATAAATGATCATTGTCTCCAAAGATTTTAAAGATAGGACTATCAATCAATTGACTATTTTTAGAAAATAAAGTGGGATTGATCAAGATGAAAGAGTTATTATTGAAATTAAAGAGAGATGAGTAGGGGATGCTCACAATGCTAGGAAACCTAGCAAACATCTCAAAGTATCCTATGGTTGGGCTTTATAATTTTGAAATTGAGGAGAATTATATGTTTGAGTTAAATTTTTATTAGAAATCTAGGGCTAATAATTCCACAATGCAAGATTGTAGAAATTCCTAAGAGGCAAGGATTTATGCTTGTAGCCCACAAAGAGAAATAATAACCTAAGACCCTAAATCTAAGGAGCTTTGGAGAGGACCGAAGCATGACTTAAATCTAAGGTGAAAAATGGGTATATGGTTTACCTTCACAAGAGAGAGTAATCCACCCGACTGTTGGACTTGCAACCACCTGGAGTAGCCGCCAACTAACTCCTTCTACAATTTTAAATATATGTAGGCAAGTCTTATACTTTGTAAGATAGCTATGCTATTATTTATTTAGAAAGGAGATTAAGTCCTTAAACACACTCCCTAAGAGACTAGGTCATGAAGGGCATAAATAATGACTTAAATCTAAGACAAATTTTGTTAAGTTTTATTTTAAATTTTGGACAATTTTATTTGATAGAGGCTATGGGATTTCATATGCCTAATGCATAAGAAACTTGGTTATGGGCCAAAATCAGAAAGAATGAGGTGTGTTTCCACCAGGGCTCTCAAAGGTCAAGTCATTTTCTCTAGCAAAGGTGGAAGCCCTCCATTAGCAAGAGTGATACAATATGATTTATGCATGATGTAAGACATACAATATCCATCTAAGGGGTTATTAAATCTTTTATTATCTTGATTTATGTCCTAGGCTTTAGGTGACGTTATGAATTGTTTAGTTTTATTTTGAGTTGATTAATTAGATAGAAAATTTATTTTTTCTAAGAGTCTAATTGCATCAAGGCCATTCAACAACCATCAAATGATTAAGAAACTAGGAAAGTCATGCCATCCTAATTGCGCAATCATAAACATAACATCAATCAATTTATAAAATTAGTAGAAAAAGAATAAGAGGCCAATACAGTCGGGTACCACCGTACAACTCGAAAAGAAATGTGAGTAGTCGAGCTCTACCCTTATACAACCCAGATTATAAATGAATAATTAAAATTAAAAGGGATTCATGTTATGGGGGTCTTCATTCTTCATTCTTCATTTCTTCATTCTTCATTTTGATTTGCTTCTTTTCCTTCTCCCTTTTGGCTTGATTGGAACAAGTTGCTCCAAAGGCATCACATGGTACATAAGATTTGGTCTTATGACCAATGTTCATCCTAACCCCCCATAACATTCATTCCAAATCTTAATTACAAAATTTACATCAAAATGGGAAAGACAAATCTAACTAAACCTGCAAAATAGAGATTAGCTAAACATACCACACAACCCAAGTAGTTATATAAATAATTTGGAATTAGCACCCCACACATGGGTAACCAAGTCTACCTGTCCTAATTTGGGTTATGCTTAGGCGTATAAGCAACTTGCACAGCAAAAAGTACTTGTATTTTTATTACAATGCCTCTTAAGCATAACCCACTACATAAAATAAGATTAGGCTAAAATTGCCCTATCATCCAGTCTACGCACATCCACCCTAACATCTAGTCTAAAATAGTACACCACAAAATAAAATCATTCATCAAACTATGCACCGCCCCAACCTAAAGCTAGAAATTATGACTTAGTCTAATGTGTGTGCCATTTAAGGCTTGTGTGGCATGTTTTAGCTAGGCTTTAAGGTTGAAATTTTCTAAGTGTGAAAGGTTTAATTTAGAGGGTAGTTTCATTTCAAGTGAAGTAGTTAATTTATCAATTTTAGTTAGTGATTTGATTTGGTTTGAATGAACCTAAACTTAGTTACTAAATGTTGTGAAGAGAAGAAAAAAGAAGAGAACTTCTCTTTTATCCCTACCTTAAAACATTTTTAAGGTAGATTGATTGATGAATTTTCTTTAGTGAATATTTTATTATGTGTTTTAATTAACCCTAAGTTTATATTTACTCTAAATAGCCCTATTTAACAAGAAAGGCATCTTAGGATTAGTTAGAGTTGATTACTACCACATGACAAACACCCATTTATTTCTTTCTACCATGTATACCATGATATGAATAATCCTAAGCATACCTATACATGCAATACAAATTTTAGCACACTTTGATGATGAATGCTAATAGATATGATTTAAAAATATGGATATTCCATTGATGCATGTCTTTATTATGTAGAAAAGAGGAATTTCTCATCAATTAACTAAATGCACATCGACATGTATAAAAGATATAAGTGAGTGCAGCGCCATTATTTTCTACACCAAGGGCGTAAGGTACAAGACATACTTAGGGCTACTTAAAGTCTCACAGCCTTGAGATGTCCACACTAATATACCACTTTTCTTAAATACATGTAGATGTACAAGAAGAAACAAAGAAATAAAGAATCATGCAAAAGATTATGTTTGATTTGGTTGTGTAATTTACATGTATGATATGAAGATCCTTCTTAAGTCATAACATAGAAATGCATAGGAATAGATTCAAGCAAGTATTGTGTTCTTTTCAAATGAACTATACACTTGCAAATCCTATGTTAAGCCATATTAAGAGAAAAAAAGAGAACTTCATAATACACATCTTATGCTATAACCACATGCAAGTTTGTAAATATTCATAAGTATCATCTCTTCATTCATAATCTTTGATTTATAAGTTTTGAAAAATAGTTTTTGATTTAATAGTGATAATAGCCACTCAGATTCTTAATTTTAGCCAACACATGCAATTTGACATAAAAGGAAACATTTTATTTAATTTATTTTTCAAAAGGAATGAATGCATGATTTCATATCGCAAGCAATATTTAGCATGCTTGGAAAGAAATAAAGGAATGTAATCACATGACTTCATTCACCCTAATCACTTCCTAAGGACAACCATATAAAATAGGATTATTTAAAATGAATCAAAATTCTTTGAGGAGATTTTTATTTTTGAATTTTATTTGACTTAGGAAATATGAAAAGGGTTTTCTGGTCCTAACCCATTTCCCCCATGTGTAAGTTAGTTTAGTTTAATTTTAGAACAATTAGGTTGATTTTATGTTTTATTTAGGATAAGGCATGGATTAAATCAATTAATTACCCCTTACCTATACCACTTTAATATAATTATTCAAGTCATTATGAGCCAACATATGATATGCAACTACATGAAAATTAAATCAGTAATGCATCTAACAAATGAAGGGGCCTAATGCAATGGGCTCATAATTATTGATTAATTAAGCTAAAGGAGTTTAATTAAGTACTTTCATAACCATCCTCACATGTAATTTGATTATAATTTTCTTTGAAGTTCTCTAAGGTTATTGAACATCTAAGAATCTACCCAAGAATTGAATGATTAAGTTCTAGAGTGATTTGGTTTTGAATTTGATTAATGTTATTTAATGAGGTTATTAAGCCATTAATTAATTGCAAATTGATTAAGTGTTTTCCAAATGAAATAAACTTAGGAGAATAGATTGGAAAAGATGTTCTAATCTCATTCCTTATGTCCGTTCACTATTTCATGATGATTAACAAATTTAAATAATGAATTTATCACTATCTAACATGTTAATTAATCATTTAATTAATTAAGAGATGGATTAAGGATGAAACATGCAATTCCCCTAACTAATCTAGAAATAAATTCCAAGAAAATTATGAGAGGTAGAGGTCATCCCACTAATCAACCTCAAAAAGTTTGGAATTAATTCCTGAAGTAATTAAGGAGTAATTAGCCTAATTACATTTCCAATAAAATCCTAATTGAGTAATTTTTTGTTATTCACCTCTAAATTTTCTTTAAAATGAGCTTGAGTTTGCATTTTTTAGATTTTTCTATAATTAGTTATGATTTTAAGAATTTTCATCATTAAAATTACAACAACAACAAGAACAACAACATCATTAAAATTAAATTAATTAAAACTAATTAAACCCTTAATCCCACCAGGCCATGTAGCAGCTGGCGTGGCTCACTGATGCAGTGCACTTTTCACATGGTGTGATGGAATAGGTTATTTAAATTGTCCATCATGTCAATCGGTGCGTGGAAAATCTTCTTTGGGTATCCGATCTAAGATCGAATGGCCGAGATTAATCCTAAAATTTAGGCTTAAAATCAGATGGGATCTAACGTGATCTAATCACAGTCATCTATTTCAATCATGCTAAATGGATGGTGTGTGATCCTTCTCCTCACGAGCAACGAGAGATGAACACCGTTCAGGTCTCTTCGTTCAATTTGAGCTCACCCAAGCTCGGATTAGGATTAAAATGATCCCACACCTTTTCAAGGAGAACATCCAATAGTCAAGGTTTCAAGGGGTGACACTTTCTTTCAAAAAAGACCAACTAAATTTTCTTATGGCAACAATTTTGAGCAATTACCTCATCAGAGGCTATCATCGGTGCTTCCGACGGAGGAGGTAGATTCATCTAGTAAAGATGAAGCCCTACTGAAGGAATTAGGTCTTGATTTGAACTAGATGGTTTGGTTGACCAAGCTCCCCTTCAATGGTGATTGACCTTGATCGAAGTGATGCTTCCCGTGGCTTGGAGACTTAAGAAATGACTTGATTGAGCTCGATGAAGTCCACTGATGGTGTGTGCAAGGTTAATTTAATTTTTATGGAGAATTGAGTGAGTTGGATTTTTAATTCACCTCCCCTATTTTGGCTTTGAGTAAAAACAAGAAGAAGAAATGGGGCAGCTCGGGAATGGCTTGCGAAGGCTTGGAAAAGCTTCGACTCAACCTCTCTATCTCTATGGAAATGAATGCTTGTAGTTTGAGTGGGAATGAGGGGGAGTATATCTCTCCCTCCTTGGATCAGATGGTGAGGAGTTAAATTAGCATTTTTGATCAATGGCATGGATTGGAGGCACGATTTAAGCTGCCAAACATCCCATATGGGTCATTTTGGGTAGTAAAGTGAAGGAGAGTGGATGCCCATGAGTTAGGTGAGTGCATTTGGTGATTCAAGTGTTCAAATTTCATTAAAGAGGTCGGTTTAGCCTTGGCTTGGGTCATGGCTGACCCAAGCTCATTGGGTCATGTTCACCACCATCCTTGGTGTCCATGTGGACCACTAGAAGGATTTTAAGTGGCATTGAGAAAGAAATGACCAAATTTCAAGTGAATTTGGTCATAGGATTCCCTTTGACCTAAGGGCAAAGTGGTCATTTAGCCATAATTTTGATTTGGGAAAATTTGAAATGATTCAAAAATAGGTTGGGCCAAATTTTAAGTAAATTGGAGTTTATTTGGTTTGAATTGGTTCAATTTGACCCATTTAGGTCAAGTTCGATCAAATTATGTTAGGTTGACCAATTGGTAAAATTGGGTCAAACCATGGGTTAGGTCAAGTTCAAATGATCATTTGGAGCCTATGGGTATTGGTTTTGGTTCAATTTGGTTTAGATTTGGTTTTGGTTCATTTAAGTTCATTTAGGTCAAATGGGTCAAGTTGATAGCTTTGACCCATTTGACCCAATCTAGGTCATGGGTTGGTTTAGGCTTGGTTAATCATTTGAAATATTTTGCAAGCTTTGGTTTCAATCAATTTTGGTTTGGTTTGATTTCAACTTGATTTGACATTTTAGGTCAAGTTGGGTTTATGGTCAATTAGGCTAGATTGAGTTTAGTTGATCAATTGAGGCTTTGGTCAAGTTCAAGAATCAATTTAGAATCAATTTGACCCATTGATTACAATCAATTTGGCTTAGATCAAGATTTGACCCATTTTAGCTTTTTAGGTCAATTTGGGTCAACTTAGGTCAAGTGACCAATTAGGCTTGGTTTAGCTCAATTGATGACTTGGTCGTGTTCAATCATTGATTATGAATTGGTTTAGATAAATGATTTTGATCAATTTGGCACATGGTGTATTTTGGCTTGTTTGGGTTTAATTTGGGTTAAATGTTGACTTGGTCAAAGGCTAGGTTTGACTTAGTTTGACCCAATTTGAGTGATTGATCATCTTACGATGACTATTGATCACAATGTGAGGTTTGGATGGGCTTAGTTCAATCCAATTTGGGTTGGATTAGAATTTTGCTCGAAAAGGTGCTTTAGGTCACTTTGGGTCAAGTCAATTGGCTGGATCAAGGCTTGATTCAAGTTTGGTTGAACTCACATATGGACTTATGATGGAAATATAAATCTAACTGCAAGTGATTTGGAGTCAAATGAGTTTTGGTTCTTTTAATAATTTCAAGTTCAAAGGATGAACATGGGTTTGATTTGGGTTAGTATGATTTTAGTTTGATGACTGTAGTTTATGTTTATATTTGGGCATGTGATTGAAGAAATGATTGTTTGGAGAGAAAATCCAAGGGTTTGGATTGATTTGAGAATGTTTTGGCTAAATCCAAGAAATTGTCTTAAAAGATATAAGTTGGATTTTAGTTTGAGTTTTAAATTTAGTTTTGGTTATTTGAATTTATATTTCATTTATATTTATGAATATAAATGAGAATATAAATGGCTAGAAAATCTTTAATTTGAATTCAACCATGGGTTTCAATCATTTGATTTGGAATTGATTTATGATTTGGATTTTGGAATTGATTTTGATTTTGAACCATTTAGGATCAAAATTTGGAATTGATTTGAGATTAAAAAAATCAATTGAGTTGGAATTGATTTGAGATTTGATTTGGATTGGTTTAAAAGAGGGATGTGAGGATTGGGTTCAAGCTATAGGGTAGGCAAGTCTTCTCAATACCCCTAAGGCATAACTTATTCCTATAGCTAACTCTTTTAAGTCTCTAGGGTTAGGTTAAGTGTTCACCTAATCACTAGAAGTGTCTTAAAACTAAGGAACTCTTAGTGTCTAGAGAAGTCCTATGCCTAAGGTAGAGAAGTTGAGAGCTCTCTACAAAAGTGAGGTCAATAAAAGGTGCCCAATAGGTGTGGTGTGACTGACAAGGCATACCACACATATTGGTGTTGACTAAAATGATCAACAACATTCGAATGAGCACAAGCACTAACAGAAATGACCTACTCCTAAACTTGAGGTGTAGAAGGAATCAAAATCTTAATGCAATGCAACTCTACTTATGTCAAAAATATAAGAGAGCGAAGGAGGAATTCACAAGGGATTGAGTATGTGAGTCCACTAGAGGAAAAGGCTCAAGTTATCCACTAGGGATAAGAGGTTGTGAAATCCACTGAGGGATTAGAATTTGGAACCCATTGGGGATAAAATGTGTGAACCTTCCACAAAGGGAATAAATTTGGGTTAGATTGAATTGACTCTACTAGAGAGATTGGAAAGATTTGCATCTCACTGAGGATAAGCTGATTGATTTGATTGTTTAGTTAGGCTCCACTGGGGAAGATGGTTGATTTTGTTTCAAATTTAAAAATTTTAATTTTAAGATGGACCTTGTCTGTTTGTGTTGGACCGCATTGAGTAGGGGTCATGTTGGCCTTGGCCTACTTCAGATCTACTAATCCAAAGGGATAGTCTACCAACCACATAGTAAGACTATCCAACCAGAGGGGTTACCTTTTGGTGTGCAACAGCTACACTAGAAAGAAAGCGTAGTAGACTTATATCTTCCAAAATGTGGTTCAGTCGTAGAGATGATCAGTTGGCGGGGCAACAGATCGAACCTAACCTTAGGCTGACTACTGAGTGAATGCCTCTGGGGACTTAAATCAGCTCAAAGATAGTCAAAATTAATTTCATTTTAATTATGTTTGATGAATCCCGTTGGTTTACGATGGACTATACTGAGTCGGGGCCATGTCAGCCTTGGCCTACCTCAGATTTACCGATCCAAAGGGAGTAGCTTCTCGATCGAAGGGGAGAACTATCCAACCAAAGGGGTTCATTTCAGCTTGCAGTGGCCAATTCAAGGAAGAAAGTATGGGGACTCACATCTTTCAATGAAAAGACCATTGAGGTGACATATTAGCAAGGTAACATGTCAAACTAACCTAAGGCTGCCCGTCAGTTTGTGACAGTCATGCTAGAAAGAATGCATAGTTGACTTACATCTTTCAGAGCAAAATGACTGCTGGGGAATCATGTTTATAGAAAAATAGATTGAACCCAACCTAAGGGCGACTACCGAGAGAGTGCCGACCCGGAGACTTATCTCAACTGAAGTGTAGTCAAGCAATTCCTATAGGGAGTTTTGCTAACACTGCCCTAAAGATAGGATACCTGGTTGGGAAAGGGGTCGCTGGGTGCTTGAATTCCTAATCCACAAGTGAATAAGTTTGTTTATTTATTGTGGACCCTATTAGTTTGTAAATGATCATACTGAGAAGGAGCTTATATCAGCCTAGACCTATCTCATATTTACTAGTCCAAGGAATAATCTGTGCATTCATTGAACAAGCTCTCCAACCATAGGAGGGGTTACTAAAAGGGGACTGTCCAATCCAAAAGTAACTCAGGTAGTGTCAAAATGGGGTTGCTAAGGATGTAATCTAAGTAGAATGCCCACAGGGGAGTAGCCACTAAGGGCTTTATCCAAAACCTTCAAGAAGATAATGTATATAAGTATTTGGTGGCCAACTTAAAGGGAAAGCATGAGGACTCACATCTACCAAGAGTGGTGTATCCACCGGGTGAGTCGATGTCAGCATAGTGAACATCAACCAACCTAAGGTGCCCGTCAGTTTGCGATAATCAATCTAGGAAGAAAGCACCAAGGACTCACAGCCTTCTACAGCAGAATTAATTATCGAGATAGTTTGTCTTCGGCTCAATAGGTGCTATCTGACCTAGGGCAACTACTGAGTGAATGTCACTAAGGGACTTATATCAACTCAAGAGTAGTCAAGAGAAAAGGAGCCACAGGGGGACTTATCCTAAACTTTGAATATACTCGACCTAGTTAGTGCATGATGGCTAGTTCAAGAAGAAAGTGTGCAGGTTTACATCCTCTTAAACAAAGTCAACATGAGGTAGCTTACTGGTTCTGCAGTGAGAGCTACCGAACTAACAAGGCACTCATCGATTTGCAATGGTCAAGTCAGGAAGAAAGCAAGGGGACTCGCATCTGCCAGACAAGTGACCACTGGGGTGACACACTAACAAGGTAGTATGTCAACCCGACCTAGAGCAGCTAATGAGTGAGTGCCATAGGGGGCTTGCTCCCACATCAAAATAGCCCGAGATGAAATAAATGTGTTTGTGTTTGTGTTAAAGGAGGACAAGATGCCACGTAAGTTTTATTACACCTATCTTAAAATGCGCTTAAGAGTTAATGAAATGGTGCCACGAATGGTAGTTGTGATCCCACCAAGAAAGGATGTCGCTTGGGTTCTCTTACCCCTAACTTAGCCATGCTAGTCGAAATAGGATGCCTCTTGGGTTTTCTTACACCTACTCTAGTAGTGCTGGGGAATCATGTTTAATTTGTATTCGTGTTATGAAAGAAGGATAGGATGCCTCTTGGGTTCTCTTACAGCTACCCTAAACATGTTGAGACAATTTGCAAACAAGTAAACAACGCTTCAAATGAAGAAAAAATTTTGATGAAATGAAATAGAATTTTGAGGATAATTATTTTCAAACATAATTTTATGGGTAGTATTTCTTCAAATAGAGCCCATTAATTGGAAGCATTGGGTGTTCCCCTTTACAATTAATAAGTTGGTAAGATCCTCCTTGGTAGGCCTTCTCTATGACAAAAGGGCCTTCCCAAGTGGGTTCAAACTTGCCTCCCATATTTTGATGGGCAACAAATGGTCTCCTTAGAACTAAAATAAGCTCTCCTACTTGAAAAACTCTAGGGCAGACCAGCTTATTATAAGCTTGAATCATCTTGGCTTTCTACAACTCAAGGTTCTGGCATGCCTGTAGGCATCTCTCCCCCAAACTTTTGAGCTTTTCTAACTGCAACTTGGCATTCTATTCTATAGTGATTTTACTACCCATTGCTATCCTTAGCGATGGGATTTGAACTTTTAAGGGTAGAATGACTTCAGACTCATACACTAAGGAGAACGAGGTAGATTGGGTTGGAGTTATGTATGTAGTGTGGTATGCCCATAAAGCTTCAACTAACTACTCATGCCACTATCGCTTATTATCATCAAGTGTCTTCTTTAGTATATGGATGAGAGTTTTGTTGAATGCTTCTACTAAGACATTCACCCTGGGATAGTAGATAATGGAGTATCTCCAATCTATACCATGTCTATTGGCGAAGCTATTGATCTTAGTGCTTTTGAATGCAGTACCATTATCGAATATAATTCATCGAGGCACCCCAAACCTATATACGATATGGTTCCTAAAAAATTGGAGCACATGCTAAGCTATGACCTCTCTAAGTGGGATTTCCTTTGCCCACTTTAAAAAGTAGTCGGTGGCAGCTACGATGAACTAATGATCATTAGAAGAAGGAGAATCAATCGGACCCACTATGTTAGTACCCGAACACTCAAGTGGCCATGAGGCCAATGTAGGGTGTAGAATGTTGGGCAGACCATGTACTTGACATTGATGGCATCTTTTAGCTACATCTATGTAGTCTGTAATCATCAAAGGCCAATAGTATCCTAGTCTCTGGATCTTGGCTTTGATCGTTGGACTGGATTGATGCACTCCACATAGACCTGAATGTATCTTAGTCATGATCTTATGGGCTTCATGTTTATCTAAACAGCGTAACCACATTTGATCAAAAGACCATCGGTTCAAGGTGTCATCCACAAGATCATAAGAGACAGCTCTCTACTTCATTTGATGGGCTTGTGATTTCTCTTAAGGTAGTTTTCGTATGTTCAAGTAATCTATGAATGGTTGCCTCCAATCCAGCTCCTCAGCTTTATTGGCAATGTCAACCTCCCCTTCAAGAGAGAATCTTTCGATGAGTTCAGCATCAATAAGAGATCAAACTTGTCTATTTTGGACCCTTATTAGAATGGACTCATCTTTTGGACATGTCAATTTCTTGGCAAGTTTGTCCAAAGTATCTACTACTGCGTTCTCTCCTCGAGGAACCTTGTAAATGGTGACCTAAGGGATTTGAGCCACTAACTTTGTGGTGTACTCATGGTAGTGATGAATCTTAGGTTTAAGGATCTTATAGGACCCAACAATCTGGTTGTTGACTAGTTGAGAATCCTCGTAGATGTTGATGTTTTTGACACACACTGTAATAGCTAACTCTAGACCAGTAATCAGAGCCTCATATTTGAATTCATTGTTGGTGCATGGATTGGAGAGATAGTATGAGAATCTCATCACATCACGGTCTAGAGTTAAAAGGATGATTCCTACCCCTACCTTTCCTGAAAGTATAGATTGTGGTTCTTCTCCTTTTTGAAAGGAAGCCGCACCATCAAGATACATCCCCCAGTGGAGAATGCTAATGTCTCCTATGTTCATGATTTGTTCATCGGGGAGGTCATCACCAAGTGGAGAATTAGTAGAAAGGGGGTGTGCTGCTAAGAAATCTATTAGTGCCTATCCTTTCACAGCCCAGAGGGGTATGAATATGATGTCAAACTATAACAAAATCATGGACCAACGCACCAACCATCCAGATAGTGTCAGCCCTGTCATGAGATATTGTAGTGGATTGATTCTTGAAATTAAGTTCACCTTATGAGAAAAGTTTATAGTGTCGTAGCTTTTGGGATGCAATGATTAAAGCTAGGCAATGTTTTTCAATAGGTGAGTAGTTTGCTTCAGTTGGGATCAAATAATGGCCGAGGTAGTAGAGAGCATTCTCCTTCCCTTCATCATTAGATTAGGCCAACAAAGTGCCAAGAGAGTCGTCCAATGCAACAATGTAGAGGATAAGTAGCTTGCCCAGGATAGGGGCTGCCAGATCTTGTGGCTTCACCAAATACTGTTTAATGTCTTCAAAAATATGCTAGCACTTGTCATCCCATTTGAACTTAGCTTCCTTTTTTACAAGTGCTAAAAATGGCTTGCATCTCCTAGATAGATTGGAGATAAAGTGCCTTAGATATGCCAACCACCCTTGGAATGATCTAAGTTGAGTTAGACTTTTAGGGGGTGGCATTTTGAAGATAATTTTGATCTTTTCTGGGTCTATCTTTATTCCCTTATGTCAAACAACAAACCTAAGAAACTTCCATGAAGCTACTCCGAATGCACACTTCAGGGGGGTTCATTTTGAGGTAAATTATCATAACCATTTGAAAACTACAATCAAGTCTAAGAGATGGTCTTCCTTTTCTTTACTTTTGGCTACTAGATCATCAACATAGCATTCAACTTGATGATGAATGAGTTCATTGAAGATCTGAGTCATGGCCTGTTGGTATGTAGCACAGACATTTTTAAGGCTGAAAGGCATAACCTTATAACAATAGATTCCAATCGGGATTTGAAAAGTAGTGTTTCTTTCATCCTCGGAGGCCATCTTCATTTAGTTGTAGCAAAATGACCCATCCATAAAGGAGAAAACTGCATGAGATGAGGTGATGTCCACCATTAACTCAAGTATAGGAAGTGGTAATTCATTATTAGGACATGCCTTATTTAAGTCCTTGAAATCATCGCATATGTAAATTTGGCCATTCTTTTTCTTAACTGGCATGACACTGGCTAACAAGGTAGGGTATTTTTCTTCCCTGATGAAATAAGAATCGATCAATTTTTTACTTCAAAAATGACATGTTGTTCGATTTCTAATCACATGTGTCTAGTAGCTTGCTTGATAGGGTTAGCGCTAGGGTCTATTGCTAGTTTATGGACTACTACGTTAGGAGATAATTTGGGAATCTCTTCATATCTCCATGTTAAGCAGTCCTACTAAAAAACATAAATATTTTTTATAATGCAATATGATGCATGGAATACTACATTCAAACCTTTATCACATAATTGACTAATAGAAATGAAATTTTATTTTAATCCTTCTACTAGAAAAACTTTATCTAAAGTGATAGAATTCTTACAAATAGAACCAATGCCAATGATCAAGAATATTTTTATATCTTTGTTAAGGCTATAAGTGGTGACTTAATTATAATGTGTGTTAAGGCTTGTGTGGTATGTCTTGCAAGGCATTAATGTTATATTTTTCTAAGTGTAGAAAATATTCAAATTATCATGAAGGTTGGTTTCACTTTAAATTGTTTAATTAATTTGTAAATTTTAGTTTATGTTTTCTTTTGTTACCTTTGATTTACACTTAGCAACTAAGTGTTATAAATAAAAGGAAGAGGATTACCCACTTTCATCCCTACCTTAATCCACTTTCTAAAGTACATTAATTTAATTTAGTTCTCTATAGTGAATGGCTATTACACATTTTAAATTAATCTTAAGTTTAGGTTCACTTTAAATAACTCTACTTAATATGAAAGGATTTTTAAGATTAATCTAATTAAATTATAAACACATGATATGTATGGTATGTTAAGGCTTAATTATAATGTGGAGACAAACCAAATAACCAATTTGTAGTATGATGACATACAAAAAATCATACTAATAAAATTATTATGTCTTGGCTAACCTGAATCCTAGCATCTTAAAGATGACAGAGATTTCAAGGTCTTTTCCTAAGTGATCAAAAAAGAAATCTTATATCACTTTCTACATAGAGATTTTTCCCTCATTTTGTGAAGATTATAGATCTGGTTCCAGGTGTCCTATAGGCGCAAGAACCTATAGTTAATTACCCCCCTCAATGCTGAGAGAGAACTTTCAATTAAGGCTAGTCGTTAGATCATTTAGTGCGTAGCGTATAATAGCAGCATGTGGAGTTTTGAAATTTAGATTTATAAAATTTATCACTTCAGTCACAAAATAAGGGAAAAATACTAATAAATTAATCATAATCAGTCAAACTTAATCACTTTAAATAACTCTACTTAATATGAAAGGATTTTTAAGATTAATCTAATTAAATTATTAACACATGATATGTATTAAATAAGAAATTTGGATACACTAGTTTCTTGATGACATATTATTCTTTAAGGTCTTGGCTAACCTCATTTTCTATGAGTGCTGACTTCTATGGTGGATCCTACTGTTTGTTTCTCTACTTTGGTTGTCTGTATGGTTTTTATTTGAAGTGTGCTATTAGTCTTTTCATTTCTGTCTTAGTGTTGGGATTTTTGGTGGTTGATGCTTTCCTTTCCTATTAGAGATATTTGAATTTTATGTAACCTATTGGTAGCACGACAAATCAAACCCGACTTAGGGGTGACTACTGAGTGAATGTCATTGGAGACTTATATCAACTCAAGAGTAGTAAAGCAATTCTAGTAGGGAGTTTTGCTAGCACTGCCCTAAAAATAAGATACCTGTAAAAAGTAATACTAATAAATTAATCATAATCAGTCAAACTTAATCACTTTAATTTATGCAAGATAGCAAGGTTTAAAGTTAAATTTGTTTAAGTCGCAGGTGACTATGCAAATAAGCAAGATTACGTCCACTCAGGGGTGACCTATTGGTAGCATGATAAATGAAACCCGACTTAGGGGTGACTGTTGAGTGAATGTCGTTGGGGACTTATATCAACTCAAGAGTAATAAAGCAATTCTTGGAGGGAGTTTTGCTGACACTGCCCTAAAAATAACTAAGTCATTGGTTTCTTCTTCATTCAACACAGAACTGATGTATGTGGGGCATGGATTTTCTTCTGTCCTGAGGTTGATTTCTTTGAGCTTGTCAATGGTTGAATGAATTTCTTCTTCAAATTCTAGAGGTGCATCTTTGATTTGAAGATCATCTGAATTATCTGAAGTTTCTAAACACACTTCCTCATAAGAGTTAGTATGGTTTGAGAAGAACCTATCAGACTCTAGATGATTGGTGATAATTAAGCAATAATCATTATCATCGATTAGACCTACTGTACCGAATCCAAGTCCTGATCTTGATTGTGCATTTATGCCTTTGTTGTCCCACAGCTTCTCAAAATACTCTGACCTATGCTTGGACCATGTATATGGAATTAAATCTTTCTTTATAAGATTATGAACAGAAGGCGAGTACCAATTCAAAGGTAATTCAATTAAATTTTTATATGAATTATCCTCAAGTTCTACATCTGCTTCTAGACTTGAGGATGATGATCCCAATAGGAATCTTTTTGGCTTGACACCCATGAAAGATCTAGGGGCTTCCTTAACTACCAAACCCTCAACTTTTTTGAGAAGAAAGTGGGGTTAGAGCTAAGATTCCCAACTGCTACCTTATGGTTTTACATAATCCTAATTCGAATGCATTCATGCTTTTCTTGGAAGCTTGGTATTCACCACTGCCTGGCTCGAGTGTCACCTCTAATGAAACCCGTTGAGAGGGGTTGGATGGTATGCTAATCATGCGAGACTCTTCCTCTGAGCTAGATTCTAATTCTATGTGGATAGTAGGAGTGCTCCTATGAACTGGAGCATAGCCTCTGTTGGCTGGCCACCAACTAGGGAGTCTTCCTCCTCTGGAACTACCTCTGTATCAACCTCTGCCTCTGCCTGATGGAGGTCAAGTTATCCTACCCATGTGTTCATATGGTGTAATGAACAATGGGTGGAATGTAACATGCAGCTCTACCTCTTCCTCAGTATCCCTTTCTTGCTCACTTGTACTTTCTTTTTTCTTTTTCTTTTTCTTCTTTTTCTTTTTCTTTTGTATTTGAACTTTGGCCAAGTTCACGAGAATAGGTGTTTTGATTTTTAGGAAGATAGTAGGTTGCATCCTCATATATCTCAACCTCTCTAACTAAGAATGACATTTCATCTCCTTTGATACAGTATTCGATTTCATCTCTTTGAAACTTGATGCACTGATGAAGGGAGGATGGAACCATCTTATTCTGGTGTATCCAAGGCCTACCAAGCAAAATAGTGAACAATATATTTGAATCAATTATATAAAACTTGGCTTCAGTCTTCCAATCTCCTATTTCCAAAAGTAACACTATGGAGCTTAAAGCCCTCTCGCCTTATTCATTGAATCATTTCAACATCATCCAATCTCCTCAGAGCTTATAGATGTCAATCCTCAATTAGGCAAGAGTTTTTAGGCTCATAATGTTCACCGATTCACCTGGATCAACCAACACTTTAAAAAGTCTAAATCTGCCCATATCCACTGTAATGTAGAGGGGACGGTTGTGCTCCATATCCCTTAAAAGAAGGTCTTCGTCAGTGAATGTGACTCCCTAGGCTTCTTTTGAGTAATGTGCCTCCTCTCCAACAATGTCAGCTGAGCTAAGCATATTTTTGGATCAAGAAGAGCCTTGATTAATTATTCCCTCATCTCTTTAGATAAGACAAGGGCATCATATATGCTTAGTTTAGCTATAGGTGAGTGAGGACTTTGTAGTCAACTCTAGGTTGATCCTCCTCAAGCATATCCATGGGGTGGAGCATCCTATGGAGGGGCTTTTTGATCATTAGAACTAATAACTTGTTTTCCCTTATCTTGAGGTGCTACTTTAGGAGGTAGAACTTTTCCACTATGAAGGTTGACTTTGGTGACTTCATGAGATGGTTTAATGGAAAGTTCTACGCTCATCAGTTCACTTCCTGAAATCGGATGATTCCAAGTCTATCTCAAGAGGTGAACCCGTATTATGCAGAGAAGGAAAGTCCATCTTTAAATCACAAAGAGGATGATCGAAGTTATTATAATTATTAAGATTTGAAGAGTTTTCTAAAGGAGTAGAATCAGATAACCCATCAAAAGTGGCACAGATGTAATCTAGTAAAGTAAGTGGGGTGATGGATTTGATGGCCTCATCCATCGATATAAGATGTCTACTAGAAGAAGAACTAGCTGAAGTAGGAATGCCAGCTAAAGTAGTAGCTACAACGGTGGAATAGAGGCTGAACTCAGTCTATGGTTGCGTTACTTGGCTACCCTAGGAAAGTATGGACTGCTACTACTGCTGTTGAGCTCCCACTTTTCCCAAGTTATCTTTGATAACTTGTGAACCTTCCTTGATGTTAGAGGTTCGAGCTGCCTCAGACACCTGTAAGGAAAGTTTCTTGATTTTAGAAATAATCTTTTTAGAGGTTCAGGATTAAGAGATATCCCAACCTTCTTTTATTTTGAGAGGATCACATACATCCCCAAGTATTATCCTAACAGAATTGGATGGTTGTTCTGCTAAATATTCCTTAGGTATAATTATAGCACTTGACTTGTAGCTATGCTCAAGCTAGTCCTTAAGTGTAAAGTAATCCTCCAAAACATGGCCTAATGTGAGGTGGTAGGGGCAAAAGTTAAGATCATTATTTATGCCCACTTCCTCTAGCTTCCTAGGCTCGGGTAGCTGAAAATCAACTTTTCTTAAGAGGTTCTTAAATATTTTCTTGACTACCTCCCTCTTAAATAAATAAGTTTTGTATAATTTATCAAAAATAGTAGGTGGATGATAGCTACCTAGGGGAGGGTATGTATACCGCTACTGAGAGTATTATTGAGGAGGAGGCGACAAAGGTCATGGAGGCTGTTGTGGTAGCTAATAGGATGGCTAAGGAGGTGGTAAAGGAGGAAAAAGTGAAGGTTGTGGAGCTCGAGGTCTCTAATGCTGATCCCTGGTCGGTTGCTTCCCCTTGTCTAATGCTGCTACTGCCCATGGCTTCTTTTCATAGGCTTTCTATGGCTTTGGTTTTAATGATTGATCTTGAAAAGGTAACTATTTAGCCTCTCCTTGTAGGCTAGCCACCATATTGATTAAATTCTCAAATGTCTTAATGGTGATACCTTTAAGCATGAAGGCTACCAGTCCATAAATATTCTTTAATATAATTTTAATAGCATGTTGTTCAGATAGTTGTGGTTTGCATTTCATGCTTAAATTGTGCCATCTAAAAATATAATCAACCAGGGACTCACCAGGGTGTTGTTGAGCCACAATAAGATCACCCACAACTACCCTTTGATCTCCAGCAAACCTCTTAATAAAGAGTTTCTCCAACTCAGCAAAAGTCTTCACTAAATTATTAGGGAGTTCAACATACTAATCAAAAGCTATACCTATTAGGCTACTAACAAAGAGATGGAACATTAAGGAATCACTACCACCAGCATTGCAATAGTTGGCCCTGAAGTGTGCTATATGTTAGCAAGGATTCCCGTTGCCAGCAAAAATTTTGAAAGAAGGAGGCACAAAACCCTTAGGATATTGGATAACATCAAATTCCTCTAGGTAGGGTCTACCCTTTGGAATTGATGAACCACCTCGGGCTTGCGCCAGTGCTTTCTTCACTTGTTGTTCAACAATGAGTTTGATATCTTTTCTTATATGGAGGTACTGTCCACTACCTTCCTATACAAGCTAGCACTACCCTGCTCTACTAGAGGTGAACTCTTGGGTTGATCCAAAACATGCAATAACTCAGGCTAACCAGTCTCCACAATGGTAGGATGTACTACTAGAGCTTGATTTTGAAGTGTTAGAACTACCGCTAATAAATCCTCAAGCCTCTTCTCCACCATATCAATATGTTCATCTTTCTTCTTGAGTTGTTGAAGGAGGTGTTGGGTCGAATGGGTTGTATCGTCCAGTTCAGCTGCAACACCTTACAAACTCTAGTGATCCTGAAGGAGAGAACCTCTAATATCAACCATATGCACCTCTACTGAGTCTTCCAATAAATCATCTTCATTGGGATCAAAACTGACCTTCTCCTCTTTGATGTCAGACCAGGCATACCCTAGGATTTCATTCTTTTCAATAAAATATTGTTTTAAGATAGCATCCAAGGAACGGTCTAATTATGCAGGCACAAATGCTCATGGCTGACCGGTGGTGGGATCATGCTCATGAATGGAGATACATCTAACCTCCCCTGCTACTAGAGAGTTAACCCTATGAGGGCTACACTCACTAGAAGACACGTGCTCATGACTTTCAACTACTATGGGAAGAGTGATGTCCCTACGGGGATATATCACCATGGGGATAATAGAACTGTCCCTTTCTCCTTCTGTCGCTATTATATTCATGATCGGCTAAGGTGCTAGTGGTGATGGTACAACTATGATGTTGCGAGGTCACCACTCCCACTTCACCGCAATTGAAGTAGGAGGTCGAGCAGGAGAACTCGCCCTCACCTCAGTCAATGGTGTAGATGGAGTGGGATCCATTGGTCGTAGTCGGATCACCAGTGGGGCTTTCTTCTCTCCTGATGCTGCTCTCATGGATTTGGGTGGAACTGTGAAAGATGGAACCTGAACTAGTGATAGTGGATGTGGAGTGGAGCGATGTGATGGACACAACACTGACTACCTCTATACGATAGCTCTTCTCCCATGATGTGTAGTACTAGTCAATAGAATACTATTAGTGTGATGGGTAGCTTGATGGAAAATCTATGAGGAGGCTCTTGGATCATATCTTTGCCTCTCTCTACTAGTAATATGAACTGATACTCGGGCCTCTCTGGCCCTTTCCTGACAGATCTACTCTAACCATCCATAAGCCCCGCCAACTTGGCATAGTACTATCCTGAGGCTAGCATATGACCTCCTCCTATCTCTAGTAGGTGTCTCATAATGAATCGGAGGTGGGGGTGATATTGCAATCCTCCTGACATCTTCCTCTCATTCATAACTTAAAAGAGGATGGAACTTATTCTGTGTAACCAAAGGAGAAACTACCATGGGTGACCCCTATTCTACAATGTAAGAGACTTCCTCCATCTCCTTAGCGTGCATTGTGATCTTGCGACTCTTGCCCTAGCTGCTAGAGCAAGACCCTACCTCAAAGGGGGGAGACTATCCTTGAAGCCAGGTAGCCTTCCCCCCAGGAAGCTAGTGAGTGGATCTGAGCAGTAGTAGTAGGCATGATGGGAATAGCGTGCATGGGCACTAGAACTATGGTTGTTGTGGGAACCCTCATGTAATCTTCTTGTGAAGGAAATTAAAATCAGGGCATCTGTCATGGATGGCTACCCAATCTCCACATTTCTATTAGAAGTCGTGAGGGTTACCCCCTCACAAGTAATCCTAGGCCCACGAATCCTCAGCCAAAGTGTATCAAATAAGCGAAATCAGTTTGGGGAGGTTGGTCCGATCCAAGGTCAAATCCATCCGAAAGGGGAAGGTGAACACATACTTTTGAGAATCCATTTGCACTATACTAAACTGAGAAAAAGCTGACTGAGATTGAACTAGAACTCTATAATTGTTGGAAACAAACTCAAATCAGATTTTCTGCTTTGGTATTCTGTTAACTTTTTGAATTTTATTTAGAGTTTGAACCCACACTCAATAATTTGAATATGTTAAGTGGGGCTCATTGATTTTAGGAGAGATATTTTGAATGAATTGGATAAAAGATTTTGAGTTTAGAATCCACTTTCAACAAATTTGTATATGCTGAAAATGGGTTCAAATATTTTGAAGAGATTTTTTATGCTTCCATTGATTCATAATTGAATTTGATTTTATGTTTGGCGACCCTTTATTTAACAAATTTGAGTATGTTAAATAGAGGATCAATTAATTTTATTTGAGATTACTCATTTAGTAAATTTAGGTATGCTAAATGAGATGTTTCAAAATAATTTTCTTTTTTGCTTGTTTGCTCATGACGTGCATCATGTGTGAATTTAAAAATGGTGTCTTTACTTAGCAAATTTGTGTATGATAAATAAAGCCCAAAGGTGTTTGATTCTTTATTTTTATTTTTTTTTTATTTTTTTTTGAAAATGAGGTCTTTACCTAGGAAATTGGTGTATGCTAAATAAAGGCCTACATGTGTTTGGGTTTTGATTTTAAAAATAGGATCTTTACTTAGCAAATTTGGGTACACTAAAAAAAGTCCAAATGTGTTTGATTTTTGTGTTTTGATTTTTTTTTTAAAAATGGGAACTTTACTTAACAAATTTGTGTGTGCTAAATAAAAATCCAAATGTGTTTGATTGTTTGTGTTTTGATTTTTGAAAATGGGATATTTACTTAGCAAGTTTGTGTATGCTAAATAAAGTTCAAATGTGTTTGATTTTTATTTTGGTTTTTGAAAATGAGGTCTTTACTTAGCAAATTTGTGTATGCTAAATAAAGTCCAGATGTGTTTGATTTTTGTTTTGATTTTTTTGAAAATGAGATCTTTTACTTAGCAAATTTTGGTATGCTAAATAAAATCCAAATGTGTTTGATTTTTGTTTGATTTTTTTTTTGAAAATGAGGTCTTTACTTAACAAATTTGTGTATGTTAATTAAAGTCCAAATGTGCTTGATTTTTGTTTTTGTTTCTATTTTTATTTTATTTATTATTATTATTATTATTATTATTATTATTATTATTATTATTATTATTATTATTATTATTATTTTGAAAATGAGATCTTTACATAGCAAATTTGTGTATGCTAAACATAGTCCAAATGTGTTAGATTTTTTGTTTTGGTTTATATTATTTTTGAAAAAGGAGGTTTCTATTTAACAAATGTCATATATTAAATAGACTCCAATTTATTTTCAATTTTCTTTTGGAAAAATGAAACTCTCATTTGACAAATTTGGGTATGTCAAATGGAATTCCAATGTATTTTGATTTTTTATGATTTTTTGCAAAGGAGATTTCCATTTAACAAATTTGGGTATATAAACTGGAAGTCAATCGTATTTTATTTTTCAAAGATGAAATTTTTGTGTGTGATGATTGCTTTTTGAAAAGAAGGGAATTCCAACTTAACACATGTGTAATGTGTTAAGTGGAGTTTCAAATGGTGTGATTTTATTTGAAAATGAAACCTCCATTCAACAAATTTAGATATATTGAATGAAGAGGTTTATCTTCAAATTTGTACTTTTTGAAAAGGAAGAAACTCCAACTTCAACATATGTGAGATATATTTTCAATGGATTTTCAATTTTTATGACATTATTTTATTTGGGAAATGAAATATTCATTCAATAAATTTATGTATGTTAAATGAGGATGTTCATCTTCAAATATGTGCCTTTTGAAAGATGATTTTTATTTTATTTGAAAATGAAATCTTCAATCAATAAATTTGGGTATATTGAATGAGGATCTTCATTTTAAAATAAGTATTTTTTGAAAGATGATTTTGATTTTGATTTTTTTTTAAAACCTACATATAACAATCCTGAGGATAGTTAGATGGGGTTGAGTTATATATTTTATGAAAATATTTATGCAAGTATTTTATTATGCAAACTTTGGGAAAGTGCTTTTGAAAAGTGAGATTTTTATAAAGGATTTATTTTTTTTTATTTATAGAATGAACCTTTCCTTACCATAGAGATGGTAAGGAGGTTCAAAGAGGGTCTTTAGTCATCTCTTTTAGTTGAATTTTATTTTTACTTATTGGGGGACCCAATAGGGGTTTTAATACCTACATAGAGTGAGGTCATAAAACTTAAAGGAGCTTAGCTTAAGAATGAAATGAGCTAAGTGCCAATGAAAGATAAGGATAGTCTTAGACTCGTATGAAATACAAATCCACTATCAATACTTAGAGATAATGATCATTTACCAAAGATGAAGAGAGGAACCATCCCCAGTGGAGTCACCAGAAAAATCTATGGTATTTATTTTTTTTAATTTTATGTGTGTTGTGTGTGTTTATGTGAGTTGTGTGTGTTTATGTGATGGGATACCATATAGATTAGCAGATGTACTCATTAAGATGATCGAGTATGACATTAAAGAATAGTCTATTATCTCGAGAGATAAAAGTCATTACCGTATAGTGGACCTCATCACCTAATGAGGGCTCCTAAAGTATGATGGGTTTGAATGTACTAGAGATCTTTCCCCTACTTTATATAGAAAAGTAAAGCAGGGTTTATTTAAACTGGGCTCATTAAGTTCCCTATGGAGGCAAACTCCCATAGTTAATTACATCCTAAGGAATGAGATTCTTTAAGAACACTCTTGATTAAGGTAAATGATTATTATCTACAAAGATTCTAAAGATAGGACTATCAATTAATTAGTTATTTTTAGAAAATCAAATGGGATTGATCAAAATGAGAGAGTTATTAATGAAACCAAAGGGAGATGAGTAGGGGATGCTCGCGATGCTAGGAAACCTAACGATCATCTCAAACTATCCTTTGGTTGGGCTTTATATTTTTGAAATTGAGGAGAATTATATGTTTGAGTTGAATTTTAATTATAAATCTAGAGCTTACAGTTCTATAATGCAAGATTATAGAAATGCCTAAGAGGCGAGAATTTATGCTTATAGCCCGCATAGGGAAATAGTAACCTGGGATCATAAATCTAAGGAGCTTTGGTGAGGGCCGAAACATGATGTAAATCTAAGGCAAAAAATGGGTATATTATTTACCTCGATAAGAGAGAGTAATCTACCGGACTGTTGGACTTACAACCACCTAGAGTGGCCGCCAACTACCTCCTCCTACAATTTTAAATATATGTAGGCAAGTCTTACGCTTTGCAAGATAGCTAGGCTATTATTTATTTAGAAAGGGGACTAAGTCCTTAAACACACTCTCTAAGAGAATAGTTCATGAAGGGCATGAATAATGACTTAAATCTAATGCAAATTTTGTTAAGTTTTATTTTAATTTTTGGTCATTTTTATTTGACACGGGCTATGGGATTTCATATTCCTAATGCATGAGAAAATTGGTTCTGGGCCAAAATCAGAAAGAAGGAGATGTGTTTTCACCAGGGCTCTCAAAGGTCAAGCCATTTTCTCTTGTCAAGGTGGAAGCCCTCCATTAACAAGAGTGGGACACTATGATTTATGCATGATGTGAGACATACAACATCCAACAAAGGCGTTACTAAATTTTTTATTATCTTGATTTATGTCCTAGGCTTTAAGTGAGGTTATGAATTGTTTAGCTTAATTTTGATTTGATTAATTAGGTAGAAAATTTATTTTTCCCCAAGAGTCTAATTGCATCCAGGCCTTTCAACAACCACCATACAATTAAGAAACTAGGAAACCCATGTCATCCTAATTGTGCAATCATAAACATAACATAAATCAATTTATAAAATTAGCGCAAAAAGAATAAGAGGCTGGTGCAGTCAGGTACCACCGTACAACTCAAAAAAATGTGGGTAGATGAGCTCTACCATTATACAACCTAGATTACAAATGAATAATTACAATTAAAAGGGATTCATGTTATGGGGTCTTCATTCTTCATTTCTTCATTTCTTCATTTTTATTTTCTTCTTTTCTTTCTCCCTTTTAGCTTGATTAGAATATAGTTGCTCCAAAGGCATCACATGGTCCATAAGATTTGGTCTTATGATCAATGTTCATCCTAACCCCTATAACATTCGTTCCAAATATTAATTGCAAAATTTACATTAAAATGGGAAAGATAAATCTAACTAAACCTACAAAATAGATATTAGCTAAACATACCACACAACATAAGCAGTTATATGAATAATTTAGACTTAGCACCACACACATTGGTAACCAAGTCTACCTGTACTAACTTGGGTTATGTTTAGGGTATAAGCAACTTGCATAGCAAAAAGTATTTGTATTTTTATTACATTTCCCCTTAAGCGCAACCCCCTACAGAAAATATGATTAGGCTATAATCATCCTATCATCCAGTCTATGCACAAGCACCCTAGCATTCAGCCTAAAATAATATACCATATAACAAAATCATTCATCAAACCATGCACTACTTTAACCTAAAGCTAGAAATGGCAACTTAGTCTATTGTGTGTGCCATTTAAGGCTTGTGTGGCATGTCTTATATAGGCTTTAAGGTTAAAAATTTTTAAGTGTGAAAGGTTTAATTTAAAGGGTGGTTTCATTTCAAGTGATTTAGTTGATTTGTCAATTTTAATTGGTGATTTGATTTGGTTTGAATGAACATACACTTAGTTACTACTAATGTTGTGAAGAGAAGAAAAGAGAAGAGAACTTCTCTTTCAACCCTACCTTAAAACATTTCTAAAGTAGATTGATTGATGAATTTTCTTTAGTGAATGTTTTATTATGTGTTTTAATTAATTCTAAGTTTAGATTTACTCTAAATAGCCCTATTTAACAAGAAAGGCATCTTAGGATTAGTTAGAGTGGATTAATACCACATGACACACACCCATTTATTTCTTTCCACCATGTATACCATGCATATGAATAATCCTAAGCATACCTATACATGCAATGCAAATTTTAGCACACTTTGATGATGAATGCTAAGAGATATGATTTGAAAATTTGGATATTCCATTGATGCATATCTTTATTATGTAGAAAAGAGGGATTTCTCATCCATTAACTAAGTGCACATCCACATGTATAAAAGATATAGGTGAGTTTGACGCCATTATTTTTTGCATTAGGGGCATAAGGTACAAGACCTACTTAGGGCTACTTAAAGTCTCACAGCCACGGGATGTCCAGAATAATATACCACTTTTCTTAAATACATATAGATGTACAAGAAGAAACAAATGGACAAAGAATCATGCAAAAGACTATGTTTGATTTGGTTGTATAATTTATATGTATGAGATGAAGATCCTTCTTAAGTCATAGCATAAAAATGCATAGGAATAGACTTAAGCAAGTGTTGTGTTCTTTTCAAATGAACTATACACTTGCAAATCCTATATAAATCCACATTAAGAGAAGAAAAGAGAACTTCATAATACACATCTTATGCTATAACCACATGCAAGCTTATAAATATTCATAAGTAGCATCACTTCAATCACAATCTTTGATTTATAGGTTTTAAAAAATAATTTTTGATTTGATAGCAATAATAGCCACACATATTCTTAATTTTAGACAACACATGCAATTTGAAATAAAAGGAAACATTTTATTTAATTGATTTCTCAAAAGGAATGAATTCATGATTTCATATGGAAAATAATATTTTGCATGCTTGAAAAGAAATATGTAAGCATGACTTCATTCTAATTAGGATAACCATATAAAATAAGATTAAAATGAATCAAAATTCTTTAAAGAGATTTTTATTTTTGAATTTGATTTGACAAAATTTGATGGTTCTAATAACCCATATTATAATCAGATAATGGGTAATTATGCAATATACATAAAACCACAAAATTTATAAAGCCATTCATATGCTTAATATATGGATTTGATTATAATTTTCTTTGAATTCTCTTAATTTTGATCTAAGAATCTACCCAAGAATTGAATGATTAAGTTCTAGAGTGATTCGATTTTGAGTTTGATTAATGTTATTAAATGAGGTGATTAAGCCATTAATTAATTGCAAATTGATTAAGTGTTTTTCAAATGAAATAAACTTAGGAGAAAAGATTGGAAAAGAGTTCTATTCTCATTCCTTATGTTCATTCACTATTTCATGATGATTAGCTAATTTAACTAATGAATTTATCATTATTTAACATGTTAATTAATCATTTATTTAATTAAGAGAATGATTAAGGATGAAATAAGAAATTCTCTTGATTAATCCAATAATAAATTCCAAGAAAATCATGGGAGATAGAAGTCATCCCACTAATCAACCTCAAGAAGTTTCGAATTACTTGCTAAAGTAATTAAGAAGGAATTAGCCTAATTACATTTCCAATAAAACCCACATTGAGTGAAATTTACTATTAAAAATCATTTGATTTTAATTTTAAATTATTCTCCTCTGAATTATGTTTCAAATGAGCTTGAGTTTACATTTTTTAGATTTTTCTACAATTAATTATGACTTTAGGAAGTTTCATCATTAAAATTAGATTAATTAAAGCTAATTAAACCCCTAATCCTATCAGGCTACGTGGAGGCTAACATGACGCATTGACATAGTGTGCTTTCCACATGGCGTGATGGGATAGGTTATTTAAGTTGTCACATCTGTCAGTTGAGTCAGCTAGCGGCAGGTGCATCTTCTCTGTGAGCCATCTAATCTAAGATCAGATGATCATGATTAATCCTGCAGTTTAGGCTTAGAATCAGATGGGATCTAGCATGATCTAATCAAAGTCGTCTGTTCTAATCATGTGGAACAGATGGTGTGTCATCCTTCTCCTTCATGAGTGACGAGAGATGAACACTGTTCATCTTCTTCATTCAATTCGAGCTCACCCAAGCTTGGATTGGGATCAAAATGATCCCACACCTTCAGAAGGAGAGGGGATGTGCATCCAATGGTCAAGATTTCAAGGGGTGACACTTTCCTTTAAAAAGGACCAATCGAATTTTCCTATGGCTACGATTTTGAGCAATTACCTCACCGAAGGTTATCACCAGCACTTCCAATGAAGGAGGAAGCTTCGTCTAGTAGAGATGAACCCCTGTTAAGAGAATTAGATCTTGATTTGAAGAAATTGCTCGGTTGACCAAGTTTTCCTTCAATGGTGATTGACCTTGATCGAAGTGACGCTTCCCGTGGCTTGGAGACTTGGGAAATGACTTAATTGAGCTCGATGAATTCCACTGATGTTGTGTGCAAGCTTAATTTGATTTTGATGGAGAATTAAGTGAGTATTTTCAATTCACCTCGCTTATTTTGGCTTTAAGTAAAATCGAGAAGGACAAATGGGGGAGCTCAAGAATGGCTTGCAAAGGCTTGAAGAAGCTTCAACTCAACCTCTCTAACTCTGTGGAAATGAATGCTTATGGTTTGAGTGGGAATGAGCGAGAGTATTTCTCCCCCTCCTTAGATCGGACAATGAGGAGTTGAATTTCCATTTTTGATCAATGGCATGGATTGGAGGCATGATTTGAGCTTCTAAACACCCCATGTGTGTTGTTTTGGCTAGTGGAGTGAATGAGAGTGGATGCTCGTGTGCTAGGTGAGTGCATTTGGTGATCCAAGTGTTAAAATTCCATTGGAGAGGTCAGTTTGACCTTAGCTTGGGTGATGGCCGACCCAAGTTCATTGGGTCATGTTCACCACCCTCCTTGGTGTCCATGTGGACTACTATAAAGATGCCAAGTGGCCTTGAGAATGAAATGACCAAATTCCAAGTGAATTTGGTCATAGGATACGCTTTGACCTAAGGGCAAAGTCATCATTTGGCTATAATTTTGATTTGGGAAGATTTAAAATGATTCAAAAATGGGTTGGGTCAAATTTCAAGTGATTTAGAGTTTATTTGGTTTGAATTGGTTCAATTTGACCCATTTTGGTCAAGTTTGGTCAAATTGGGTTAGGTTGACCAATTGGTCAAATTGGGTCAAACCATGGGTTAGGTAAAGCTCAAATGATCATTTGGAGCATATGGGTATCATTGGATTGATTAAATTTGGTTTAGATTTTGTTTTGGTTCATTTAGGTTCATTTAGGTCAAATGGGTCAAGTTTACCAATTTGACCCATTTGACCCAATTGGGTTAGGTCATGGGTTGGTTTAGGCTTGGTTGATCATTTGAAATGTTTTGCAAGCTTTGGTTTCAATCAATTTTAGTTTGGTTTGATTTGAAGTTGATTTGACCTTTTAGATCAAGTTGGGTTCATGGTCAATTGGGCTAAGTTGGGTCTAGTTGGTCTATTGAAGCTTTGGTCATGTTCAATAATCAATTTAGAATGAATTTTATCCATTGGTTGCAATCAATTTGGCTTAGATCAAGATTTGATCCATTTTGACTTTTTAGGTCAATTTGGGTCAACTTAGGACAAGTGACCAATTAGCCTTGGTTTAGCTCAATTGATGATTTGGTAATGTTCAATCATTGATTATGAATTGGTTTAGATCAATGGTTTTTATCAATTTGGCATATGGTAGATTTCGGCATGTTTGAGTTTAATTTGGATTAAATGTTGACTTGGTCAAAGGCTAGGTTTGACTTGGTTAGACCCAATTTGAGTGATTGATCATCCTAGGATGATTGTTGATCACAATGTGAGGTTTGGATGGGCTTAGTTCAATCCAATTTGGGTTGGATTAGACTCAAAAAGGTGTGTTAGGTCACTTTGGGTCAAGTGAGCATAAATGGGTCAATTGGCTTGATCAAGGCTTCATACAAGTTTGGTTGAACTCACATATAGACTTATAATGGAAATATAAATCCAATTGCAAATGATTTGGAGTCAAATGGGTTTTGGCTCATTTTACAATTTCAGGTTCAAAGGATGAACATGGGTTTGATTTGGATTAGTTTGATTTTGGTTTGATGATTGTAATTTATGTTTATATTTAGGCATGTGATTGAAGAAATGATTCTTTAAAAAGAAAATCCAAGGATTTGGATTGATTTGAGAATGTTTTTGCTAAATCCAAGAAATTGGCTTAAAGGATATAAGTTGGATTTTGATTTGAGTTTTGAATTTAGTTTTGGTTATTTGAATTTATATTTCATTTATATTTGTGAATATAAATGAGAATATAAATGGGCTATGAGAAAATCTCTTGAGTTTGAAGTGATTTGGATTTTATTTGAGCTAAGTCCATAAGATGAAATCAAAGGGCCTAAGAAAGGTTTTGGGATTTGAATTTAATCACGGGTTTCAATCATTTGATTTGGAATTGATTTATGATTTGGATTTTGGAATTGATTTTAATTTTGAACCATTTAGGATTGGAATTGAATTTGGAATTGATTAAAGATTTGATTTGGATTGGTTTGAAGGAGGGAAGCAAGGATTGGGTTCAAGCTATAGGGTAGGCAAGTCCTCTCAATACCCCTAAGGCATAACCTATTCCTATGGCTAACTCTTCTAAGTATCTAGGGTTAGGTTAAGTGTTCACCTAATCACTAGAAGCATCTTAATACTAAGGAACTCTTAGTGTTTAGAGGAGTCTTATGCCTAAGGTAGGGAAGTTGAGAGCTCACTCTAAAAGTGAGGTCAATAAGGTAGGGATGAAAGGGAAAGATCCCCTTTCTTCTCTTTATAGCACTTAGTTGCTAAATGTAAGTGTGGTGTTTATTTTTGGATGTATGGGTGGACACCACGTAGAATGTAGGGGGTGGTTATTGAAGTGATCGGGTATAACATTGACATATGATGTACTATCTTGGAAGATAGAGGCATCACCATTCAATAAGCTTAATCACCAAATAAAGACTCCTAAAGCATGATGGGTCTTTGAATGTACCCGAGATTTTTCTCCTACTTTACATGGATGAATAAAGTCAGGCTCATATTAAACTGAGTTCTAAAGTTCTCTATGGAGGCAAGCCTCCATAGTTAATTACATCCTAAGGAAGGTGAATTCCTTAGAAATGCTCTTGATTAAAGTATACAATTAGGGTCTCCAAAGATTTCAAGGTTAAACTATCAAAGGATTGGTTATGCTTGAAAAGTCAAGTGGGAAAGCTCAAGGATAAGACTTATTTTTAGAATCCAAATGGAAGAAGTAGAGAATGCTCATGATACTAGGTTGCCTAGTGAGCATTCAAATTTATCCTACAATTAGGCTTTATATATTTGAAAGTGATGAGATTTATTTATTTGAGTTGAATTTTAATAGATTGTTAGGGCTTATAATTTACCAACATAAGGTTATGGAAATGCCTAAGAGGTGAGGATTTATTCTTGTACCCGAAGGAAATAGCTACCTCAGATTTTAAATCTAGGGAGCTATAGTATGAGCTAAAGTGTGACCTAAATCTCAGCGATAAGTGGACTTAATGGTTTATCTCCATGATAGAGAATAAATCATCTGATTTCTAGACTTATAACTGCCTAGAGTGGTCACCAACTAACTCCTCCTATGATTCAAATCTATGTGGTTCAGTCATATGAAATTACAAGATAGTTGGGTTGTTATTTAATTAGAAAGATACTAAGTCCTTAAACCCACGCCTTAGGAGACTAGAGCATGAGTGATATGAATAATGACTTAATCTAATGCAAAATCTTTTCAAATTTTATTTTATTTTAGACACATCATTTTGACAAAGACTGTAGGATTTTGATGCCTACATGCATGATGAAATAAAGTTGTTGGTCAAATCAAAAGACAAAGAGGGTGAAGCTTCGTCAGTAGGGGTTGCTCTCACAAGTGAAGTGGTCCTTATGCGTGTAAGGACGAAGGCCCTCATTTTGCAAGAGTGACTCAAGATGCATGCATGATGTGAGACATACAACATTCAACTACGGGGTTACTAAATCTTTTAAATATCTCATTTAATGCCTAGGCTTTATGGTGAAGTTATGAATTGTTATAAATTTAGTTATGAGTGATTAATTAGGGTAGAAATTTTATTTTTTTTCTAAGAGCCTAATCGCATCCATGCCACACATGAAAGCATCAATCATAAGAAACTATGAAGAGCATGCCATTTCTAATGCACAAAATAAACATAACATCAAACAATTTTATAAATTATCATAAAAGAATAAAGGGCCACTACGATCGGGTACCACCATACTACCTGAAGGGAAAGATGGGTAGCCAAGCTCCACTCTTATACAACCTAGAATATAAACAAATAATTACAATTTTATTAAATACTATGGGGGTCTTCTTTCCTTCATTTCTTCATGTCTTCTTTCTTTCTTATCTAGATTTAGATGTACTTGCTTCAAAGGCATCATAGGGCCTCCCAGGATAAAGCCTTCTAGCCACAGCTCATCCTAATCCCCCATAACACTAATCTTAATTTCTAATGCAAAATTACATTGTAAATAAAAAAATTAAATCTAACTGCACCTGCTAAATAAGTGTTAACTAAACACGCATACAATCCCAAGTAGTTATTTATAAAATTTGGACTTAGAGCCCTACACATGGGTAACCAAGCCCACCTATCCTAATTTGAATTATGCTTAGGGGTTTAAGCAACCTGCAAAAAGTGTATTTATATTTATTTTTAAGCATCCCCTTAAGCACAATCCCCTATAGAAAATAAAATTAGGCTAGCAAGGGCCTAACATCCAGTTTATGAAGCATATACCCTACCATGCAGTCTAAAATAATACATCATAAAATAAAACATTCATCACATCATGCATCATCTTAATTTAGGACTAGAAGTGGGGACTTAATTCTAATGTGTGTGTTAAGGCTTGTGTGGTATGTCTTACTAAGCATTAGTGTTGCATTTTTTAAGTATAGAAGGATTCAATTTAACATGAAAGGTTGATTTCACTTGAAGTTATTTAATTGATTTGAAATTTTTAATTTGTGTTTTCTTTTGTTTCATTTGATTACACCTAGCAACTAAGTGTTATAAAGAGAGAAAAGGGAATTGCCCTCTTTCGTCCCTAGCTTAGGCCAATTTCTAAAGCATGTTAATTTGATTTAGTTCTCTTTAGTGAATGACTTATTATACATTTTAAATTAATCTTAAGTTTAGGTTCACTTTAAATTACTTCATTCAATATGAAAGGTATCTTAAGATTAATTTATTTGAATTACTATCACATGACATATATCTATCATTCCTTTCCCTCACATGTAACACACATATGATTTAATTCTAAGTGTATCTATACATATAATATGTGTTAGCACACTTATATGATGAATGTGTACATGTGTATTTATTGTTTATATTCTGTTATGTGATTGAATTATTTAATCATATTAAGTTAAAGCTCTATCTAAATTCTTATACAAAAAACTATAGGGATGAAATTAAATAGGTATATGTCATTGTTAACCAGGAAAGTGATGTAATCAAATGACCTCCTTGGGGATAGCTAAAGCCTCATGTTCTTGGGATGTCCAAACTATATACCCATTCGCATTCAAACATATGTAAATTTGTATTCATGACTCATAGGAAAGAGAGCGTTAACTTATATGTAACATATGTTAATCATTTATTTGATTATAGAATGCATGTATCCTTGATAAAATAAAAGGGTTCTAATTCCATTATTAAATACACACACACATGTATAATAGACATAAGCAAGTACGTGCCATTATTAACTAGGGAAGTGAGGTAATCAAATGACCTCCTTGGGCCTACTTAAAACCTTGTATTCTCGAGTTATCCAGACTAAACACTTATTTTTCTCAAATACACATGGATGTATACATAAATAAATGAAGGAAAATCATGAAAATATTATATTTTTATTTGATTGAAATATTTATGCATGTGGATTAAAGTTCTATCCAAATTCTGTTGTAGAAACACATGTAAATGAAATCAAATAAGTATGTGTAGCTGTTAATTAGGGAAGTGAGGTAATCAAATGACCTCCTTAGGGCTAATTAAAGCCTCGTATTCCCGGGATATCCGGACTCTATACTTATCAACATTTAAATACATGTAAAACCACATATGAATTAAGGAAAAGAAAGCTTTACTCCACATATCTAAGCTCTAAGCACATGCAAATATATATATATATATATATATATATATATATATATATATATATATATATATATATATATATATATATATATATATATATATATATATATATATATATATATATATATATATATATATATATATATATCCATAACTACTATCACTCTAATCAATGTAATTTATTTATAAACTTTGTAAAAATAATTTAAATTTATTAATGATCATAGCCACACATATTATAAATTAATCCAACACATGCAAGCTTACATAAAATAAAACCATTTGATTTTAATTAATTTTGAAAAGATAAATGCATGATTCTAAATTACATGCAACATTTAATATGATTAGAAAGGAATAAATGAATATAAACATATGATTTCATTCAATTAAATTAGTTCCTAAGGACAATCATGTCAAATAAAATCATTTAAAATAAAACAAAGCTTCTTTAATGCCATTTTTAATTTCATATTTTGATTTGATTTAAGGATGTGAGAAAAAAAGGTTTGATGGTTCTAACCCATTCACATGTTTATTAATTCATTTGGTTTAATGAAATGTGATTAAATTAATTTTATGAGTTAATAAGTTACAATATGCATTAATTAATCCTTACCTATGTCACCTTAAAATAATTAACTAAATAATTATGAGCCAACATGATATGAATGGGAAATAAACTTGCAATGGTCCTAGGAACTAAAAGGGGCCTGTGTAATTATCTCATGATTAATAGTTAATTAGATTAAGGAACTTAATTAATTATTCTTATGGTTTTCCCAAACATGTGGGCTAACCATAATTTCATTAAACTCCTTTAGGTTATTAAACACCTAAAGATCTACCCGAGATTTCATTAATTAAGTTCTGATGTGATTATGATTTCAATTTAATTAACTAAGTAGTTTAATTAATTAATTAAGCCTTGATTGATTTAATTAATGAAATGAACTTGGGGGAACAAATTAGGAAGGAGGCCCTAATCTTATCCCATGGGTTCATTCACTATTGGATAGTGATTAATGAACTTAATTAATCAATTTTTTTTTGTTCATGAAATTAATTAATGAGTAATTAACCTAAGAGAGTTATTAAAGATTGATTAGTCAATTTTCCAAATTAACTAAATAATAAATCCCAAGAAAATCATGGGAGGCAGAGGTCATCCCATTAAATTAACCCACAAAGTTTAGGATTAAGTACTTAAGTAATTAAAGGATAATTAAGTTAATTAATTTTATAATTAAACTCTAATTAAGCTTTAATTATTATTTAAAGTTAATTAATAATATTTTTAATAAATTCTCATCTAAATTACCTTTAAAATGAGTATTTATTTATATTTATTTGATTTTTTTATAATTAGTTATAATTTTTACAAATTTTAGCCATTAAAACACATTAATTTGGCCTAATTAACCCTTAATCACATTAGCACCACGTGGCGCACTGATGCGGCGCTTTCCACATGGTATTGTGGGATTGGTTATTTAAATGTAATCCTAGTCAGCACTTGTGTGGCGATGGCGGAACACACTTTCTCATGTGCCGTCCGATCTAAGATCGGACTGCCATGATTAATCATGCAACGCTAAAGGGTTAAATTGGATCATTCTAATGGATCTAATCATGGCCATCCATTTCAATCGTGTGGCATGGAAGTTGCATGATCTATCATCGCGTGAGGAGAGCGGGTTCCACCATTGCTCACATGTCTGAGCTCACCGAGCTTGGATGGAACGGATCCCACACCTTCACATGAAGAATCCAAGGGGATCCAACAGTCAAGATCACACGAGATGAATATTTTCTTCAAAAAGCTTCAACTCATTTTTCACCCAAGGTTGATTTCAATGGCATACCTCACCGGAGCTCAAGACTGGTGGAAAATCTGATTGAGGGAGCTTCGTCTAGTGGAGACGAGGCCCTACTGATCAGCACAAGCTCCAATTTGAGGTGGATGGCTGGGAAGGTCAATTTCTAAAGTGTAGGAGGCCAATGTTGATCGAAGTCCACCCTCCAGTCATTGAGAAGCTTGGCGGATGTTTCATTCTTGCTCGAGTAGCTCCAAGGATGATGTGTGCAAAGTTAATTGCACTTTGGTTGAGCCTTCAACAAATGGGAGTGAGAGGAAGGTTGCCTTATTTTATCTTGAAGGAAACAAGTAATGAGGATTGTGGGGAGCTCAGGAAATGCTCTAAGAAGCTCTAGGGGACTCTCCTTAGGGTTCTCTAGCTCTCAGGGAGTGCAAGTGTGTGTTTGGAGTTGGAATGGGAATGGGGGGGACAGGGTATACCCCTCCCATCTTGATTGGATGGTTCAACTTGATATGGATTTTGGTTATCATCTAACCACCTCAGGGAGTCATGGGTGGCAGGGACTGGATGAGGTGGCTCGATTTGGTTGGGTAAAGGTGTAGAGGTGGCTGCCAAGGAGGGTAGGGGTGTCTTTGGTGTTTCAAATGCTCCAATGGGGAAGGTGAGGTAATTTCACCTCTCTTTGGGTCATGGCCACCCAACCACCTTTGGGTCAGGTTGGGCAGTGTCTTAGGAGCCTAAGTGGACCAATAAGAAAGTGCTAAGTGGCCAAAGAATGGAAATGATCACTTACATGGGTTATTTATCACATGTGATACCCTTGATCCAAGGGTATAATGGTCATTTGGTATTAAATTTGATTTGGGAAAATTTAGAATGATTCAAAAGTGGGTTGGGCCAAATTTTAAGTCATTTAGAGTTAATTAAGTTCAATTTGGCTAAATTTAACCCATTTAGGTCAAATTGGGTCGGGTTGACTAATTGGTCAAATTGAGTCAAACTAAAAGTTGGGTCAAGTTCATATAATCATTTGGGATGTATTTGTGTCATTAGTTTGGTTTAATTTGATTTATATTTGGTTTTGGCTCATTTGAGTTGATTTGGGTCAAATGGGTTAAGTTGACCAATTTGACCAATTTGACCAAATTGGCTTCAGTCATGGCTTGATTTGAGTTGGGTTAATCATTTGGAGTATGTTGTGGGATTTGGTTGAGTTTAATTTGGATTTGATTGGATTTTAGGTTAGTTTGATCCTTTAGGTCAAGTTGAGTTCAATAGGTCATTTGGGTCTAGTGGGTCAATTGGGCTAAATTGAGACTTTAGTCAAGTTTAATAATCAATTTGGAATGAACTTGAGCCATTTGTTACAATCAATTTGGATTGTATCAATATTTGACCCATTTTGATCATGTAGGTCAAATTGGGTCAACTTGGGTCAACTTGGGTCAAGAGGGCCAATTAGGTTAGGTTTGGCTCAATTAAAGATCAAGTCATGTTCAAGTATTGATTTTGTGTTGGTATGAATAATTGGTTTCAAGGGATTTGGCTTATGTTGCAATTTGGCTAGTTTGGGTTCCTATGGGTTAAGAAGGTTGACCTGGTCAAAGGGCTATGTTGACTTGGTTTGACCTAATTTATGATAATTGATCAACCTAGGGTGATCAATGATCATGTTATGAAGTTTGGATTCGCTTAATTCACTTTAATTTGGATTGAATTGGATTTTGGTTCAAATAAGTCAAATTGGTCACTTTAGGTCAAGTGAACCAATTATGTTTAGTTGGCTTGATTTTGGGTTGAGCTTGATTTAGTTGAGTTTATATATAGATTTGGGATTGGCATATAAATTCGACTATAATCAATTTGAGTTTAAATAAATTTTGGTTCACTTGAAAATATTAAGTCAAAAGGGCTAGGTTGGGTTTAACTTTGGTTGGTTTTGATTTGGCTTGATAATTGTATATTTCATTTATATTTGGAATGGTGATTGATGGAATGATTTATTTTATGATAAAATTAATTAGTTTTGGTTTGAATTTGAATGGAATTTGGCTAAGTCCACGATATTGGCTTAAAGAGTTTAGATTTAGATTTTGGATTTAGTTTGATTTAGTTTTGATGATTTAAATGTATATTTCATTTATATTTATGAAGATGATTGAAGATATTATTGATTCATGAGAAAATCAACTGAGTTTGAATTGATTTAGATGAGATTTTTCCTAAGTTCATGAAATTGATTCAATTGTCTTATGAAAGATTTCGATTTTGGCTTTGATCATGGGCTACAATTATTTGGTTTTAGAGTTTGAATTTGGATTTGGATTTGGATTTGAATTTAGAATTGAGTTTGATTATAAGTTTGATAGATTGATTGAAATCTTGAATTGATATTTTAAAAAAATCAATTGAGCTTGGATTGATTTAAACTTGGCTAAGGCTAAGTCCGTAAGATAAAATCATAGGGCTAAGGTTGATTTTGAATTTGAATTTGATCATGGGCTTCAATCATTTGGCTTATAATTGGTTATAGATTTTAATCATTTGATTTTGGTTTGAATTTAGATTTGGTTTGAATTTAGCTTAGGAAGATAAGCTTGGATTGGTTTTAGGGTATAGGGTAGATGAATTTCCTTAAGTCCTAAGGCATAGCCTAATCCTATGATTAACTTTTCTAAATCTCTAGGCTTAGGTTAAGTGTTTATTTAATTATTGAAAGTATCTTATGACTAAGGAAGTCTTAGTGTCTATAAGACTCCTAACTCTAAGATGAGGAGATTGCGAACTCACTCCAAAAGTGAGGTCAACAATAGATCATATGAAACAAAAGAAATATATAAATTAAAATTCTCAAATCTATTAAACCACTTGAAGTGAAACCAACCTTTCATGTTAAATTAAATCTCTACATACTTAGATAACTATAACTCTAATGCCTAGCAAAATATATCACATAAGCCTTAACACACACATTAGAACTACATCACCCCTTTTAGTCCTAAGTTAGGGCAGTTTTTGATGTGATGTATATTTTGTTTTATGATGTAATATTTTATACTAGATGTTAGGGTGTATATTCCGTAGACTAGATGGAAGGCCAATTAGCCTAATCATATTTTCTGCAGGGGATTATTCTTAAGGGATGCTTAAAAATAAATATAAATGCTTTCTTTGTAGGATGCTCAAACCCTAAGCATAATCTAAGTTAGGACAGGTGGGCTTAGTTACCCATGTGCAAGGTGCTAAGTCCAAATTATATATATAACTACTTGGGATTATATGTGTGTTTAGCTAACACTTATTTTGCTGGTATAGTTAAATTTATTTTTTCTATTTTCAATGTAATTTTCTATTAGGAATTAGGATTTGTGCTATGGGGGATTAGGATGAGCATTGGCTAGAAGGCTTTGTCGTGGGGTATCATTTGATGCCTTGAAGCCTACCAAATCAGGGAAGTAAATAACTGAAGCATGAAGAATGATGAAATGAAGATCCCCCATAACACTTATTCATTTGTAAATTATAATTATTCTTTCCTATTTCGGGTTGTATAAGAGTATAACTCGGCTACCCATCTTTCTTTTTCAAGTTGTACGGTGGTACCTGATCGCATTGGACTATTATTCTTTTAGGGTAGCTATAAAATTGTTCAATGATTTATTTAGTTTGTACACTAGAAATAGCATGCTTTTCATAGTTTCTTATGATTGATTCTTTAATGTGTGGTCTGGATGCGATTAGGCTCTTAGAAAAAAATTTTATTTTTCTACCCCAATTAATCACTCATAACTAAATTTTAAATAATTCATAATCTCACCATAAAGATTAGGACTTAAATAAGATAATTGAGAGATTTAGCAACCCCTTAGATGAATGGTTGAATGTTTCACATCATGCATATCATCTTAAATCCCTCTTGCAAAATGAGGGCCTCCATCCTTACATGCATAGGGACCGCTTGACCTGTGAGAGCAACCCTTATTGACAGAGCTTCACCCTCTTTCTCTTTTGATTTGGCCAATAATCTACTTCATCATGCATTTAGGCATATAAAAATCTCAAAGCCTTTGTCAAAATGATCTGTCAAAAAATAAAATTAACTTAAAAAAAAGATTTTGCATTTGTATATTAAGACATTACTCATACCATTCATGCTCTAATTTCTTAAGGAGTGAGTTTAAGATTTTAATTTTTTCCTAATTAAATAACTACTCTAGTTATCTTGCAATTCATAAGACCATACGACATAATTTTAAAGTCATAGGAGAAGTTAGCTAGTGGCCACTCCAAGCGGTTATAAGTCTAAAAGTCAGACAGTTTACTCTATCTTGTGGAGGTAAACCATTATATCCACATGTTACTTAGATTTAGGCCGTGTTTTAGCTTGTACAAAAGCTTCCGAGATTTAGGATCTGAGGTAACTATTTTCTTAGGGCTATAAGAATAAATTCTCACCTCTTAGGCATTTCCACAACCTTGTATTGGTGGAATATAAGCTCTAGCAATCTAATAAAATTCAACTCTAATAAATAAATCTTTTCAGTTCCAAATATATAAAGCCCAATCATAGGATAGATTGGAGTGCTCACTAGGCTTCATAGTATCATGAGCATTCCCTACTTCCTCCCTTTGGATTCCAAAAATAAGTCTTCTCTTTTAACATTCCCAATTGAATTTTCAAAATAACCAATCATTTGATAGTCTTAACCTTGAAATCTTTGGAGATAATAATTACTTACTTTAATCGAGAGTATTTTAGGAAATTTTATTTCTTAAGATGTAATTAACTGTGGAGGCGTGCCTCTATAAGGAACTTTAAAACTCAATTTAATATAAACCCTGCTTTATTCATCCATGTAAATTAGGAAAAAAAATCTCTAGTATATTCGAAGACCCATCATGTCTTAGGAGTCCTTATTAAGTGATTAGGTTCATTGTAAGGTGATGCCTCTATCTTTCGAGATAGTACATCATACGTCAATGTTAGGTTGTATGTTCTGTAGACTGGATGGTAGGCCGATATTAGCCTAATCATATTTTCTACAGGGGATTATGCTTAAGGGATGCTTAAAAATAAATATAAATACTCTCTTTATAGGTTGCTTAAACCCTAAGCATAATCCAAGTTATGATAGGTGGGCTTGGTTACCCATGTACAGAGTGCTAAGTCCAAATTATATATATAACTGCTTGAGATTGTATGTGTGTTTAGCTAACACTTATTTTGCAGGTGTAGTTAGATTTTCTTTTCTTATTTTCAATATAATTTTGCATTATGAATTAGGTTTGGTGTTATGGGAGATTAGGATGAGCATTGGCTAAAAGGCTTTGTCCTAGGCCATGTGTTGCAGCGTACCAAATCAGTGAAGTAAAGAAGTGAAGCATGAAGAATGAGGAAGTAAAGATCCCCCATAGCACTTATTCATTTATAAATTATAATTATTCTTTCAAATTTTGGGTTGTATAATGGTAGAGCTTTGCTACCCATCTTTCTTTTTCAAGTTGTACGGTGGTACCTGACCGCACCGGCCTATTATTCTTTTCCGACAGCTATAAAATTATTTGATGATTTGTTTAGTTTGTGCATTAGAAATAGCATACTTTTCATAATTTTTTATGATTGATGATTTAATGTATGGCCTAGATGCGATTAGGCTCTTAGGGAAAAATTTAATTTTTCTACCGCAATAAATCACTCATAACTAAATTTTAAATAATTTATAACCTCGCCATAAAGCTTAAGTCTTAAATAAGATAATTAAAAGATTTAGCAACCCTTTAGCTGAATGGTTGAATGTTTCACATCATTCATATCATCTTGAATCACTCTTGCAAAATGAGGGCCTTCATCCTTACACACATAGGGACTGCTTGAACTGTGAGAGCAACCCCTACTAACAGAGATTCACCCTCTTTCTCTTTTGATTTGGCCAATAATCTACTTCAACATGCATTTAGGCATATAAAAATCTCAAAGTCTTTATCAAAATGATGTGCCAAAAAATAAAATTAAATTAAAAAAAATAAGATTTTGTATTTGTAGATTAAGACATTACTCATACCACTCATGTTATAGTCTCTTAGGGAGTGGGTTTAGGATTTTAATCTCTTTCTAATTAAATAACTATCCTAGCTATCTTGCAATTCATAAGACCATACTACATGGTTTTAAAGTTGTAGGAGGAGTTAGCTGGCGGCCACTCCAGGCAGTTATAAGTTCAGAAGCCATATGGTTTACTCTCTCTTGTGGAGGTAAACCATTATGTCCATCTGTCACTTAGATTTAGATCATGCTTTAGCTTGTACTAAAGCTCCCTAGATTTAGAATCCGAGGTAGCTGTTTGTTTCAGGCTATAAGCATAAATCCTCACCTCTTAGGCATTTTCACAACCTTATGTTGGTGGATTATAAGCTTTAATAATCTAATAAAATTCAACTCTAATAAATAAATCTTTTCACTTTCAAATATATAAAGCCCAATCATATGATAGATTGGAGTGCTCACTAGGCTTCCTAGTATCATGAGCATTCCCTACTTCCTCCCTTTAGATTCCAAAAATTAATTTTCTCCTTGAATATTCTCAATTGATTTTCGAAATAACCAATCATTTGATAGTCTTAACCTTGAAATCTTTGGAGATAATAATTGCATACTTTAATCGAGAGTATTTTTAGAAAATTTTATTTCCTAAGATGTAATATGCTATGGAGGCTTGCCTCCATGGGGAACTTTAAAACTCGGTTAAATATAAACCTTGCTTTGTCATCCATGTAAAGCAAGGGAAAATCTCAGGTATATTTGAAGACCTAGCATGCCTTAAGAGTCTTTATTAGGTGATTAAGTCTATTGTAGGGTGATGCCTCTATCTTTCCCGATAGTATACCATACCTCAATGTCATACCTGATCAATTCAATAAATACCGCCCTAAAAATAAATAAATAAATACCACAGGTCACTACTACTATTATATATGGAAAAGAGACAGGTCCTGGTCTTTGAAAAGGTCATATTTTTTCACTAAGTAAGCTGGATTATATCTTCTTAATCATTGATCATTGTTTGATTGCAAGCTGATTAGAATGCTTTCAGTGGACATTATTATCATCGACAATGATTTGTGCCTCAACTCGATGGATATGAACAACATAGAACCAAACTATCTCTTGTATTAATATAGAGTAGATTAGACTAGTGTGGTGGCATCCTCAAAAAGAGAACCCCATAGCAAATATCTAGGGCTCTAGTGGAGAGCCTTTGGAAGTAATTAGTCCTAAAGAAATTCAACCATATTGTTATTGATGCCAAATAAATGAAAAAAAAAAAAATCTTTGATGACCTCATATGTATGATGAACGATACAAAAACCTAGTTATCTTAGTAAAGGTTTGGTAGTCTGACACTTGAGAGAGTAAAATACTATTCTAAGCTTGGCCTTTAAGAGTATGTAAGAAGACTTAGAAGAGAAGTACATTAGAAGCTGATGATGTAAATGGGTCAAGTTCGAGTCACCACTAATTTGTGTTTGACCTTAGTTAATCAATCATATTTGTGCTCGAGCTTGAGTTTGTGATGATTCTATGATTTCAAGTTAGCTCATGAGCAAGTTCATTATTATGAAAAGAACAAAATAATTTTTATTCAAATAGATGTCACAATAACATAATATGAAGAATGAGAAACTATAAGAGAATAACATGAAATCACTTAAGCTATACTTTTAAATATTTTTAATAATTTTAAACTTAAATTATTAAATTTTAATATATCTTAAGTAGGGGTGTGAACAAGTCGAGTCGAGTTTTGACTTAATCGAGCTAAGTTTGTTTAAACCATGCTAAGCTTGAGCTCGAGCTCGACTCGATTTAAAGAAAGTCAAACTCAAGCTCGACTCGAATGCTTGAGCTCATTTCAAAAGCTTGAGCACGTTTAAAAAACTCAGTAAATTATTGAATCGATAATGGAATATGATAATTGTAGTTCACCATTATGTAAATGAGTTGGCTCGATAATCTACCGAGCCGAGTCAAACTAGGCTCGAACTCGAGCTCAAAAATTTTTCAAACTTGTTTATGAGCTCGTGCTCGAGCTCGTTGCTCGACAAGCATGGCACACGAGCTTGTTAACGAGCTGAGCTCAATTCGGCTTGACTTACTTACACCCATAATCTTAAGTATTTTAGTTGATAGTTTTTTTTAAATGAGCTAGCTCATGAGTTAATAAGCTAAGTTGAGGTTAACTCAAACTTGACTTGTTAACTCATGAACATTCATTGATCAAGTCTAAGCTAGTTATAGGTTAGTTTGGCTTGATTACACCTCTAAAGGAAGCATATTAGGCATGCATAATGGTTTTGTGTTATCAAAATATTTATAAGGATTGTAAGAACTATTAAATAGATTAATTGATGGTAGCTTGAATCTTGCCAGGAAGGGATGTTAGAAGATGACAATGGAAACTAATGAGAAGTCTTAAGCTTCTCAATGGTGAGTGTGTTAAACATGCCCTCTTGGAGGAATTGTTCTCAATAAAACTGATTGATCAGATTAAGCTTGAAGTCGGTAACAATCTAGACAAGGGGAATTGGGTGGACTAGAATCAGTTGGTGACTGAGGTGATGAAGATAATTCTAGAAGAGTGAACTATGTAACATAGAGATGACTAGCTATTGAATGAGAATATTTAGTAGTGTAAATGAGTTAAACTTGAGCAAGCTAATTGTTTGTTATTATTTGACTCATTTAAAAATTTGTTTGTTCGAATTCCATTCATGTTTGAAATTGTTCGGTGATTTGTTGTTCATGTTAAGCTCGTATGGATTGTAATGAGCTTGAAAGGCTTGAATTAATTAGAATTATTAAAATTTAATTTAACTTGATAAATATTATTTAATCAAAATCTTCGTTAGTACTTAAATTATATTTTAAAATATAAAATTAATTCATATATATATATATATATATATATATATATATATATATATACATAATTTAGAGCTAAAATTAAAATTAGTCGAACTTGATTGAACAAAGAGCTATTTGAATTTGACATATTTGTAAATTGAGCTCAAATTATCTATTTTTGTTTAGTTCATTTACTTAACGAACTATTCAAATATAAGCAATTTAGCAAGTCTAATACTAGTTGTTCACAAACAACAAATCATGATATTATTAGTACCTATTTAGGAGGGAGGATATGGCCATCGTAAAATAATTTTGAAGTAGGATGAATCCAAGAACGCCTTGAATGACTAACGGGTAATGTAAACATTGATTAGAGTATTAAAATTCTATATAATCTGAGAAAACTTCCATCTGTTTAAATTGGTAGATTATGACCTATTTAGAGAAATTGGGGGTAGTATATCGTGGCCTTTTTTTACTACAAATTTACTCAAGCATTTCTTATATTTGCCAAATTTACAATCATCTTTTGCAAAGTTCATACAACTTAAAATTGCAATATTTTTTTCTCCTTTAAGCCATAAAACAACATCTTTCAAAACCTTTGAAATCAAAATAGTAGTTATTAGTGTCCCATTCTTTAATTACCTCCTTAGAAACTCAATTGTAATCCTTATAGGCTTAGAAAAGCCAATGTGGCACCTTCTTCACCAAAGACCACTCCTCTATGGTCCTCAAGCTAGGCTTCCACCCCTTCCTGGAGTACTGCCTCTGCAACAAAATCTCGGAACGGTCTTCCATCTCCTCGGACGATTCATCCTTCATCGTAGTCGGCAGCGACTTCGACCTCGCCACCACCTTTTCGGCCGCCATCGGCAGCACAACATATGTCTTCTTTGCCTCCAATTTATAATCGGCCGGCAACGGAACTGGCTTGCCGCTTGTAAGCTCAGCAACAAAATGGCTCGGGTGCTCGAGCATGAGCTCCGCAACCGTCAGCAGGCTTTCGATCGGAAGAGATCTACCGTCTGGAAGAAATATGAAATTGCTAGATGGAGTCTGGCAAGAGAGCAAATTCCCCATGGCTACAAGTTGAGAAGGAGATGCAAGTGGAGAAAAAAACCTTATAAAGTGAAGCTTATGGGATGGAATAGTTGAAAAAAAAATGAACTAAAAATAATTTTATGTGCAAGGAGTTCGTTAACCTGCTCCAGGTTAAGGTGGTTGCAAGCGCGTTGAGAAGTTGATAGATACGATTAGGCTGAACAGGAAGCGTGGTGATCTTCCACAGAATTTAAGCCACGTGGAGATGTTGTTGGAAATAATGGGTGCGATTGGTGGTTAGAGGAGTTTTGTGATTTCATAGGATAGCATATATAGGAGTTTTGAACCGTTGGGCTCCGCGTGCTGACCCGAGAGCATCGCGCCTTACGGGGTTTGGTCGACGAGAAGCTACCGACTACAGGAGTATTGGCTGTAGCCCTCTGTGTGGCCTTATCTAAACAAACCGGCAGATGTAAAAACTTCTCCACATTCTGTATTTAATTATATTCATAAAAAAAAATAAGAGTAAAAAAAATATTAAAAATAATGCGTTGAAAAAAAAAAAATTTGTGAGTAGGTGATTAATAAACATCAAATAATAAATAACGAAATTTGATTGTTTGAATTATATTTACTTCAACGAAAACATAAATTACTCAAAAGTTTTTTTTTAAAAGAAAATAGTGTTGGATATTAAAGTTTTCATCGTCAACTGCAGTGAGCTGCCGTCGTTGGTGGACGGTAGAGGCAAAGAGTGGTGGTGACGGCGGCCGACGGGCAACCAAGAGTCAACCGCTGATGGTGAAAGGCATCGTGAGGTGATGGTAAGACTTTACACTACCAACGAAAGTAAAATTGTCTAAAATGAACGAAATTCTTTTTCATTGGATTTAAACTAAGGCTGAAAAAGGGATATATAGAAATATTATATTATATTTTTATTATATTGTCTTTATTTTAAATGGTTGAAAACTATCAGAACCGCAATTTTTTTCTAAATAGACCTCATTTTAAATGATTATTTGATTATCGTGTTCCCTAAATAGCTAAATTTCATTAGCCGAAAGAGAATATTATTTCCTTAAGTCACAAATTTTAGTCAAATATTTTATTAAGATTTATCATTCATCATTTTAAAAAACAATGATTTTTGAAGACGAAGATAGCCATTATCAATTACAGATTCTGAGATATTCAATGAACTCACTATAGGAGTAGTTAAATTGTCTCAGTAGGCAGACGAATTTGACTTCCTATGCCTATTAAACATTTGCACCTCAAGTCAGATGTTCTGAGATCAACCTTCAGCTACCATTAGTGTTGAAGGTGCCATAGTTATAGAAAATAGGGAGATTAGATAATATATTGCCCAAACTATTATTTTATGAAAACCTTATCAATTCAATAGTTTAAACCAGTGGTTAAAAATCGCCTATTAATTATTCTGCAGTGGAGAGGCTTCAATAAATTAGTTCGATTGAATGACTATATATCTAAACCTTGAAGATTTAAATTGTTTTTATTATATATAAAGTCGACTACAAGTTTTTTCCTCTTTTGACTAATCAGAGGGTTGACAATAAAAAAATATGAAATTGATAAAATAAAACTTGCAAATGGTTGTCAAGTCAACAACTGAAGATGGCAAAAACTATGTTTAGATAGAGACGACCGGCAACAGAAGACTTCATCGGCAGGTTAAGGAGTTGGATGGATGCTTATGGTTAGAGAGTAAAAGTTTTCTAATCTTTCAGTCCTCTTCATTTGAATTTCTACCAATAATTATCTCAGAAGAATGCTTAGAAACTAACACCTCATAAAACGGTTGAGTATGAAAGCCACAATAACTTGATTTTCAAAATTATTTTGAAGTGAACAACACAGTAATGAGGCATTACCATGACAATGGAAGGAAAAGGTGTGTGTGCCTCAAAGGGAACCAATGGCAGTGACTGCACTTGCACTATGATGGAGTAGAAAGATCAGATACACATTTAGTTATATGAAGAAGGTCAAGATCAAGTTTGTGGCCACAATGGAAGGTTGGATCTCCATCCATTATTTGCATGGTGGGCAGCCTCCTTCAAAATTCAAATATGTGATGATCAAGATCAATCATGACAATGCCAATAAAAAGAAAAAGTTTAGGGTAAGCTCTTCCATTTATGAATTCATCACGTGCATATTCGATGATTTACTCTACTTTTCTGTGGCACATTGTCGACCCTTTCTCTTGACAATGATATAATGTGCGACAAATTGGAACCACTTATTCCGAAATAAATCTTGGAATAATTTTATTTTGTTATTTTCTTTTTTTCAAAACCACTCTTATTTCCTTTTATGTAAAAGCCATTCAAAAAAATGTCAAGAAAATGTGTGTTGTTTTTAGTGATAAATCTCAAAATGGTCCACTGCTATTTGCACGTAGCCAATTTATGGTGCTTTTGAGACAGTTGTAGCTATTTGAAAAAAGATGAGTTGCTGAAAGCGAAATATATAATTTTTTTATTTTGCAAAAGTCAAACTGTAATTTTTTGGCTGCCACTGAAGTAGTCAAGTCAAGTTGGAAAATATAGCTTTCTCACAGCTGATTCCTTGAAATGCAATCAAGATGCAGCCAAAATATAGTTGCCAAATGGGGGGCAATGTGAAAATGCACCATTGCCACACCACTACCCCCAATGCACCCTTAGTCCTTGGGCATCACATTTATTTCTTTTTTATTGGCTTTAAAACTTTTTCACCATAAGCTATAGACATCCAATAGTCAAATACGATATGAAATTTCATTATAAAAGCAGGCTACATAACCATAAAATTCAATCATAAATTATATATATATATATATATACACTAGTGCTCAGTTGTCTTCAAGATTGTTTGGTGATTTTCTTCTCCATTGTGTTGTTTAGTGATCTTCTCTATCATTGAAGTATTTTGATGAGGTTTTAAAAAACCTTTGTGGTTCTTCTATCATTATTATTTTTTATTGGTGAGGTTTAAGAAATTCATAATTATCTTCCTTTACTCATCCTTAGCTTTATTCTACCCCCTCTTCATCTTGCATGCTCTCGGTCACACCTAGAGTTACACAATTGATCGAACATATAAGCTCAACTCCATTCTTATTAACACCCATAAAACTCCACTTAAACATCCCAGCATAAAAAAATAAGAGAAAACCCAATACAGTCCGCAGCATACTACTTCCTCTTACCTTTCTTGTATAGATACAAATGCACATGCAAGGAAGGATAAGTATTCGTTTAAGTTATTTTTGTCTGATTTAATCTATAGTCTTATGAATATTGTTCGATTTGTTCAAGCAATCAAAACTGTGTATTTGTTAGAGAACACATCAATGCTGTAACATGAAAATATGATTAACTATAGGCTAGTTTAGTTAAATAAAACCATTAGTTCGTACCTTCTAGGTTGCTTTAATATATATATTCTTTGTGGTTTATAGATTCCTGCGAACAATAATAATGTAATTCATTATGCTCTTTACTGACATATTTTTTACTTATCATAATAGCTAGTGATAGATTCGCCATTTATTTTAGATGACTAAAGAATAGATTATGTACAAAACTACAGAGAACAATTCATTTTCCCTTCCTTTTCTTTTGAAGTTGCATAAAAAAAGCGTACTCTTAGTTTTAAAATTTGTGTTTCCATATCATGGCTTTATGTAGTTCTGCTTCTTCTTCTTCATTAGGTAGTTGAACCTTTCTGGTTACTGTGGCCTCCAAAAATACGTCACCGACCTCTCGATGAAGAGAGTTAGATTTAAATGTCGGTCAATTTTTCAGGAGGAGGATGGAATAGTAGATAAGACACAACCCAGAGATTTCGCTCTCATTTTGTGAAGACTTTAGATCTGGTTCCAGGTTTCTATAAAGACCTATAGTTAATTACCCTCCCAATAGAGAACTGACAAGACTAGTTCATGAATCGTTAAATAACGAGTGTATAATAGCAGTGAGTATAGTTTGAATATTTATAAGATTGATTATTTCAATTTAAAGCTTATGTTTGGGGGAACGATGACGCACCCAATCTAGATCTCATGGTTCCATCATCCCGGGCTATCATGGTCCCTAGTCCGCTTAGTCAGAGGAGGTAATCGACCCAACCTGACTGAAGGATCCTTGTCAGCAACACATGAGTTATGTCGTCCAAGGTATCCTTGTAGACTTGGGGTGGAGTTTGTCTAAGGGGACAAATATAAGTCAAACTCTAGCTAACATATAGCTTTTTGCCAAATCAAAATATATTCTATAGTTCATAGCTTAAAGAGCAAAGCCATTGGGGAACATACGAGCCACGACCATGACCGTAATTTAGTGGTGTCATTTTGCGGCAAGCCACCAAGTCAGAGGGCTCTGATCGTAACTGTCATTTATGTGGTGTCATTTTGCAGTGAAATCATGCGGACAGAGGACATGGGCCACGTCCTTACAGATTTAAGATTATTTGAGTGTGAAAATAGTTATGTATTTGATTTGACATTGGCTCTTTTTGAGCAAAAGGTTTCTTAATTTGTCACCCTCGATAAACGGTTGTGAATGGGTAGATCGATTTTATTTTAAATTTAAATAATTAGTTTCATTTAATATATATATATATATATATATATATATATATATATTGAATATTTGATCATTTTATAATTGATTTTAATTTGAATATATAATGATTTGATATTAGAATTTGAATAGATTTTTTATTATGAAAACCCCTCTAATTGAAATATTCAGTCAACACGGCCATCATTAGGGTATATAAGTTTCCTTAATCATTTTATTTATTATTATTAATTTAATAATAGAGGATCAGATCTTAATTTAAACTTCGAGAATTTTGAATAATAATAACCCCTTCGGTTGATATTCTCAATAAACTCAGCCATCATTAGGTTATTGATCATTTACTTTGTTATTCCAGATCTTGTCGACTCTATTAATTTAATAATAGAAGATGAGATCTAGATTTATACTATGAGAATTTTGAATTTTAGATTATCAAATATAAATATCTTGGATATTTTGGTAAAATGACCCCTCCGGTTGATATATTCAATCAACTCAGCCATCATTGGGGAGATAAGTCTGTTTAGCCATTTGGTTTATTATTTCAGATCCTGTCGACTTTATTAATTTAATATAAAAGATCAGATCTAGATTTATACTTTAAGAACTTTGAATTATAATAACCCCTCTGGTTGATATTTTCGATCAACTCAGCCATCATGGGGGAGTTAGGAGATTAATCATTTAGTTTATTATTCTACATAATATCAACTCTATTAATTTAATAGTAGAGGATCAGATAAAAATTTATATTTTGAGAATTTTGAATTTGAGATTATCAAATATAAATTTTTTGGATATTTTGATAATAATGACACCTCTAATTGATATATTCAGTCAACTTAGCCATCACTAAGGTAGATATATTATTTTTCTATTTCAGATCCTGGCGACTCTATTAATTTAATAATAGAGGATTAGATCTACTGTCATATGACGGAATTAGCTTCCAGATATTTTTCTAAGTTAAAATTTATAATATTATTATTTGATTTTTTAGATTTTGTTAACTCGGACCTGGTCCTAAGACCCAACTGGGAATCAAAACATCCTCGACACAAGTTTAAGCATTGAAGGTTAGCCCATCTTGAGTGTTTAGACTTAATTGCATGAATTTTGGTGTGTTTACATTATATGATTATGGAAGTAGTATAAATGCATAATATATCTTCACACTTTTAATAATAGGTAATTTTAGTCAACTTCACTTTAATTCTTAATTGAATTCTATTACATTCGAATTGTATCCAAATCAATTTATAAACTCCTTATAAGGTTATTGATATCAGATTAGCAGAGGGATTGAGAATAATCAATCACTTTACTTTGGTAGGAGCTATTAACTTCTTACTTCCTTTTTGAAGTTCCATAGGGAAGAAGTTTTTACTACTTTTCAACCTTTGCTTAAGGATCAATGATGTATGATCAGTAAATAAATTTTTGAGTTACTTCGAGACTCGTATAACTGAATCAATAATTAAACTTGATTACCTCTAAGCCTCTTTAAGAAATTTACTCAAACCTCAAGGCTTTATGATTTAATTGAAAATATTTTTCTAAATTCATGTAACCCTCATAATTATTCAGAGATTCATAAATCTATGCAAATATTAACTGCCCAATGACATATAAAGCCACTTCTTGAATATTCAAAATGATCACCTATTCCTTTACATGTGCACATGGATGATTCATTGGTTTCAGTGTTAGGCTTATCCATCAAACATGATCTTGTATTTATATATTACTCAAGGGTAGTGAAGTTTGTTTATATGTGACTTAAATATGCCTATGGGTGGTAATTATTATTTTCTCATGCTTTAAATATACTCGTGGGCAGCAATTATTATTTTCATATGCTTTGAATATTGCTTGACTACCCCCACGAAGTTTCCAAATTTAGCTATAAATATGGGGTAAGTTCAATTCATTTTCATTCAGATCTATTTCATTCTTCTAAGTGTTCTGAAAGTTGTAGGTGCGAGGTGGTTCTGCTTGTTCAAAGTTTCTTTTGTTTCTTTGAGTTGATTCCTATTCATATTCGAGGTATGATTTAACTTTCTTGTTTATCACTTATTTGAGGTTCAGGATACTCTACCTTGGCAATATGTACATGCATGGATCCATATTCATGTTTGAGGAGCACTTAATTGCTTAAAATATCCTTCGTTCTTCATGGCTGACACAAACATTGTTGATGGTGTTGACCGCCGAGGCGAGTACACTTTGCTCTTTGGATGATGCTCATTCATAGTCACAAAGTATTTTATTAGCATGTGACTTGGATGGTTGTGTTATCAGTTTGGTCAGTCTGTGATTTTTGAAGGGTATCATCCAAATAGAGTTGCTCCTCAATTCAAATTTTCTTAGGCCTCTGCATATGACGGCTTACCACTTATTCCTGGCATACCTGATGTTGGATGACTATCATGGATTCCTTTAGATAGTAGGATGTATGCCCCCGCCACTACTTGGGTTCATCTACTTACGCTTGGCTCAGGTTCAAGGTTTTGTTTAGCTCCTTCAAGCGTTATGACAGGTGTGAGCTATACTAGGTTGACTTGGGTACACTTGTCTTTCGCAGCCTTTCTAGAGTGAGGTGCTCACAAGTATGAGAGACAGGTTTGATCATTAGGAGTTTCGCGAGGACAACGAGCTCGTCGAAGCACTAGTGATCGTAGAAGCATGCTTTTTTTTTCTTATGTTAACTTTTCCTATAATCCCTTCCCTTTTGATATTTAATATTTACTTTCTTTCTTATTCTATAGCAGATAGAAGGGAGGATACCAAACAGGTGGTGAAAGAAGATACTTCTCTTCTTTGAGTACGGACTCGAGAACCTTCATCTAGTCACACTAAGGTACCTTCCCCGTCTCATAGACACAGACGTTCTCACCATGAGGACCCTCCATGAGCTTCAGCAGATTAGTCTGCCAGCCCTGCTCCATGACATCTTCTAACTAACACCTGAGGAAGTAATTTTTGGGTCTAGGATGTCGGTCAGTGTTGAGCCTACTACCTATGAAGGTTTTGGGGTTGATCAGCCAAACATAGTCATGACAGATATTAGTACTCCTACAGTTGAGGCTCCTTTCACAGGCTCAGTTCCTTACATGGGCTTCTTTTCAAGTTTTTGGCCTAGTGAGACATCTAAAATAAAGGATTCAACCCACAGTGAGGCTTTTGATGCACCTATTTATGATCCAATGACTCTTGACATGATAACAGCCTTGAATCCTCCACCATTTGAGGGTGCTCGAACTCCAATTGAGACATCTGATCCAGGTATGGTTCACCATTCATTCATCTTTACTCATTTCATTATTTTTTGTCTGTATTCTATACAATATTTCTATTATTTATTTCATTTATAAAGTATATGAAGGAGATGATTATTCATCAGAGATTCTCCATAGACACCCATCATATGCTGACTTGCGCAATGAGCACATTCATGATGATAATGTAAACTTCTTAAGTGAACTAATCTCTAGATTGGATCTAAGTTTACCAGCATCATTAGATAATTTCACAAAGGATGCTAATGTTGTATTGGATTTCTTAGCTCATTTTGGGTTAGATGAGCAGGAGTTACAATACTGGGAGTTATTGTGCTAGGAAGCAGAGTTCTTAGTTCGGTAGATGAAAGCCCTCAACATAGTTTGCACCAGAGCTTCTTTTCCAGAGCTACAAGAGCGTGTTAGACTTCAGCGAGAGGTAGTTGATCTTGCTAATGATGAGTTTGAAAAGAGTTTAGAAGCTCTAAGATGACTTCGCAGTAGGTCCACCAATATTGGAGCAAATATTGATAACATTAATGCTAAAATCAGAAGCCTTTGGAGGGAACTTAAGAGTTTAGTATCTTGTGAGATAGATCTCCAAGCAGAGTATGACAGACAAACTCAACTGATATAGAGAGAGCAACAATGTTATCAGACTCACCATCGTGCTATGGTAGATGTCAAAGCTCTCTGAGTCGAGCTATGGAAGATTTGTAGACTCCTGAAGCAGAGTTTGAGTCTCTTACTGTCATTGTGTCCCAACTTAGAGACTTGTAGTCTCGCTTACCTTGATGCATTTTCTTTTCTTTTATCTGTCTTTCTTTTATGATATGGATTGTATCTATTGTCTTTATTGACTGAGTCTCCTTGCTTCGTTGTTTCACTCCTATATCAGAGTTGAATTTCATATAAACTTGTATATATCTATGAATAAAAGCCAAGTGTTTGCACCTAAGATGAAATATTAGATCCACAATATTTTAGTTTGGCTATAGAGGTTTTGCCGAGTTAACGAACATCATCATTGACTCATTGCTTTGTGATTGATTTGCTTGATAGATTTGATGATTTATTGGTGAGATGAGAACATCTTCGATCCTATGCTTAGTATTTTGATGGACTTGTTGAAGATTCAATCTCAAGGATTTGTATATTATATTTCCTTCTATCCTGACTTTGTGCCTTGATGGATTTGATGAAGAAAAATTCAGAATTATCTTGAACACTTGTCATGTGATACGAAATTACCTTCTGCCCTAGCTTTCTTCTTTCGTGGGCTTATAGAAGGATGCTTGCTGATGATCTAGCCCTCAGAGCTTGTGTTGGGTCAATGGTGAAGAGTCATCAGTCTTGTCCTTTGCGCATAACGGACATGTTGATGTCATAAATCCCTTAGTCTAGCCTTTGGCTTTGTATGAAAATTGGGGTGACTTCTTCGGTCTTTTGCTTTTTGCTTGGCTGAACTTGCTGAGAAAGAGTTTCTTTCGGTCTTTGCTTTTTTCTTAACAGACTTATTAAAGTAATTGAGATTCCACATTTTACATTGATGCCAAATTCAGCTTAATGTCTTTTTGGGTGACAATTTTCTTTGTTGAATTTTGAAAAATGACCTTATGACCATTAGGGATGATCTCCGAGTCTGGGCCACTTAAACTCACCAAGTTGGAAGGATTTGAAAATTTGGATGCTCATGTCTTTGAATTAACGAAGTAGGAGGATCCTTTACTACAGCTTTTGTGGTGTATTTAGTAAATGGATCTGTCAGCGACTCGATCGTATTTGGGCATGTTGAGTTCAACCTTATGCACCCAATTGAGTCTTGAACTTGAGCAATTGATGGAGGATTTTATCATCCATCTAACAAGATGGGGGATCCCTTACTATGGCCTTTATGGCATGTTGAGTAAGTAGACCTGTCAGCGACTCAGCCATATTTGAGCGTGTCGAGCCCGACATTATGTACCCACTTGAGCCCTAGATTTGATGTATGGCTAGTTGATGTATCTCCAACTTGATTTATTGCAGTTTACAGACTTGAAAATTTCTCTTTATGGCCAATAAGACTTTGAGACTTGTGAATTTTGATTACATAGTTTGAACATGTATATGAGGATCTCGGCCTTAGGTGCGATGTCAACCTAAATACAAAAGGAGGCCCCAGTCTCACAAGAGAAAGCCTAACATTTTGTTATAAATTTTTTAAAAAATGCCCCCTGTTTAATAGTGGGATCTTTACAATGTTTCACAAGTATGATGACATCAAAATTATTTTTCATTTTCACACTTATAATGATCATATGAGGCTTACATTGATCATCATAACCATTTATTTGGGGATTTTGGTCTTAGGCGCAATGTTGACATAAAAATATATAAAATGTCCCCTATCTAATAGGGAGATTTTTTATTTTATCTTGGAAATGCATTCTTGTGTTACAAGAGAATTTTCAAGTAAAACTTATGAAAGTTTTAAATATGGTATTCATTTGAGGATTGTCTCCAATCTTCCTTCTCTTCCACTGTGAGGATTTCACTTTGTGGAGTTGGAGTTTCATCAGATTGAGGTCTTGCCTCCTGAGTAGTCTGAGTCTCATCTTTTAGATTTTGAGGAGCAATTTATAAGGGAGTGTGAAGAGCAACGTGAGTTGCATTCTACTGGTTTGCATTTGATGACCCCTCTTCCAATGGGGATTTTATATTTATTGGCTCTAGGACCTGATGAGTCCAAACATTAATTAGTATAAAATCATCGTCATCTATACTCGCCATCTCTTTCGCTAACTTAGCCAGGAAATCAGCTTTGTTATTCTTGCATCGAGAAACTTGAGTTATAATGATGTTTGGAATTTACTTCATAAGCTTGAGAACTCATTTTTGGTAGTGAGCTAATTCAAGCTTGTTGAATTTGTAGGTACCCAACACTCGATTAATGATGAGTTGAGAATCACCATAAACTTGTAGATTTTGGACTCCCACAGAAATGGCTTCCTCCAGACCTGCCACCAACGCTTCATATTCTGCTTCATTATTAGTTTGTGGCTCAGTTAATCTATGGGAGTGCCTCATTATACCACCCTCTAGCGTAATTAAGATGAGGTCAATGCCAGCTCGAGCCTTTGGGAGATTTGAGGGGTGGGTATATTTGATGGATGAAGCTCCATCAAAATATAGTTCCCACATTTGTTGCTTTTCCTTTTCCTATATATGCATGATCTGCTCATCGGGAAGATCATCATTAAGCAATGAATTTGTCGAGATGGGGGTGTGCAACAAGGAAGGCTGCTAGAATTTTTCCCTTCGCCGCTTTCGGGGGAACATATGTAATGTCAAATTATAGCAGAAGAACAGTCCATCGTGCCAAGAGACTTGTCAACATTGGTGTTGAACTCCTTTTTAGAATGAGCTCTCAACCTCTCCATCTTAGACATAGGACTCCTCTTAGACACTAAGAGTTCCTTAGTCTTAAGATACTTCTAGTGATTAGGTGAACACCTAACATAACCCTAGAGACTTAGAAGAGTTAACCATGGGAAGAGGTTATACCTTAGGGGTGTTAGGAAAATTTGCCTACCTTATAGCATAAACTAAATCCTTACTTCCTTCTTTCAAGTCAAACTTCAAATTTAAATCAATCTCAAATCATAATTAACTTCAAATCCAAATCAACTTCAAACTCAAACTAATTCCAAATCAAATCTCAAATCAATTCCAACTTAATTGATTTTTCTCAAACCTTAAGTCAATTCCAATGACTTTTCTCAAATCATTCAAATCAATTTCAAAAATCTAAATCAATTCAAATTCAAAAGATTTTCTCATAACCCATTTATATTCTCATTTATATTCATAAATATAAATGAAATATAAATTTAAATAACCAAAACCAAATCCAAAAACTCAAGTCCAAATCTAAAATCTTTCTTAAGTTACTTTGATTTCATCTTATAGACTTAGCTTAAATCAAATTCAAATCACTTTTCTCATAACCCATTTATATTCTCATTTATATTCACAAATATAAATGAAATATAAATTCAAATAACCAAAACCAAATTCAAAACTCAAATCCAATTCTAACCTAAAACTAACTTATACCCTTTCAAGTCAAATTCTTGAAACTTAGCCAAATCAAAGTCAAATCAATTCAAACCTTTGGTTCTTCTCTTCAAACAATCAATCCTTTAATCACAAACCAAATTCAATCATAAACTTCAATCATCAAACCAAAACTAAATTCAAAACTCAAACCCAAATCAAACCCATATTCATCCTTTGAACTTGAAATTATCGAATGAATCAAAACTTATTTGACTCTAAATCACTTGCAAATGAATTTATATTTCAATCATAAGTCCATATGTGAGTTCAACCAAACTTGAATCAAGCCTTGATTAAGTCAATTGACCCACTTAGGCTCACTTGACCCAAAGTGACCTAGAATACCTTTTTGAACCAAATTCTAATCCTACCCAAATTATATTGAACTAAGCCCATCTAAGCCTCACAATGTGAGCAACAATCATCATAAGATAATCAATCACTCAAATTGGGTCAAACTAAGTCAAACCTAGCTGTTGACCAAGTCAAAACTTAACCTAAATGAAACCTAAACTAGCCAAAATCTACCATAGGCCAAATTGATTGAAACCATTGATCTAAACCAGTTTATGATCAATGATTGAACACAACCAAGTCATCATTTGAGCCAAACCTAGCCCAATTGGACACTTGATCCAAATTGACCCAAGTTGACCTAAAAAGCAAAAATGTGACAAATCTTGATCTAAGCCAACTTGATTGCAACCAATGGGTCAAATTCATTCTAAATCACTTGAAAGCGGCCTCAATTGGCCAACTAAACCCAGCCCAATTGACCATGAACCCAACTTGACCTAAAAGGTCTAATCAAGCCAAAATCAAATCAAACCAAAATTGATTGAAACCAAAACTTACAAAATATTTCAAATGACCAATCAAACCTAAACCAACCCATGACCTAACCCAATTGGGTCAAATGGGCCAAATTGGTCAATTTGACCCATTTTCCCTAAGTGAACTCAAATGAACCAAAGCCAAATATAAATAAAATTGAACCAAACCAATGATACCAAACCACTCCAAATGGTCATATGAACTTGACCTAACCCATGGTTTAACCCAAATTGACCAATTAGTCAACTTGGCCCATTTTGACTTAAATGGGTCAACATGAGCCAAATGATATCAAATAAACTTCAAATTCATTAAAAATTAGGACAACCCATTTTTCAATCATACCAAAAATTCCCAAATCAAAATCAAAGCTAAATGCCCATTTTACCCCTAGGTCAAAGGATAACCTATGATCAAATTCACTTGGACTTTGATCATATTCCAACTCAAGACCACTTGGCATCCTCTTAGTGGTCCATTTGGATACAAAGGGATGTGGTGCACATGATCCAATGGATTTGGGTCAGCCAAACCCAACCCAAAGTCAAATCCGACCACCCAATGGAAAATGAGTACATGGAATTACTCCATACTCTCATTTAACACATAGGCAACTCCTCCACTACACTCCTCTGCCAAAACTGAATCACATGACATCCCTAACAACCTAAACAACCCATTCCATCTCATCAATTGATCTAAAATGGAAAGGAGGCTTTCAGTCCATTCGATCCAAGTAGGGGGAGATATACTCCCCCTAATTTCATTCCAATTCAGTATGCTTGCACTTGTTTGAACCTTAGGAACCCAAAGAAAGCTCCCTAAACTCTCCCAAGCATTCCTAAGCTCAATTGAAATTCCCATTCTCAGCTTTTCTTAAGCCAAAAATAGGAGAGGTCAGTGAGAATTCTAACTTACTCAATAGCCAACCAAAGTCCAATTCCTCTTGCAAGCACCATCAGGGAGGCAAGCCGAGCTCACCTAAGGTGTTTTCCAAGAAACCAAGCCATAGGAAGGAGGTGTTCGATCAAAGCCGCAAACCATTGAAGGGAGCTTTGGTCAATTGGAAGATCCACTTCATTTCAAACCTTCAAACCCTCAATAGGGCTTCGTCTCCACTAGACGAAGCTACCTCAACGATTAGAAGCGCCGGTGATAGCCTCCGGCGAGGTATGAATCAAAACCAAGCTTAGGTTGAAAATTCTTTGGTCCTTTGTGAAGGGATTTTTAATCCCATTGAATTTCCACCATTAGATCTTCTTCTTCATGCTTCTTGATGGTGTGGGTTGAATCCTAGCCCAATCTGAGATCAAGGGAGCTCGGATCAAGCCATGGAGGATGGACGATCTCTATCTCCCATAGGCGAGGGCAAGAATGAATCATGGATCGTCCTTCCCCTGTGTTTTGGATGGATGGTCCTGATTAATCCAACTAGATCCTCTGATTTATCCCTTCATAATCATAGGCTTGATCCTGACCGTTCGATCTTTGATCGGATGGTCCAAGAGAAAGTACATAACACCGCCAGCTGACGTGGCATCTGATTTGACAACTTAAATAACCAATCCCATCGCACTGTGTTAGCATCTCACATGACACCGATGAAATTAGTTATATAATTAGTTTATTTAATGACCTATTAATCATATAAACTTAAAAAATACATAACTAAATGTAGAAAAATCCAAAAAATACAAACTTAACTTCATTTTAAAGATAATTCAAAGGAGAATAATATAAAATTAAGTTTAATTACTTTTAAATAGTAACCTTTACTCAATTTGGGTATTATTGGGGATATAATTATGTTAATTACTCTTTAATTATTTCAGTAATTAATTCAAAACACCCTAAGGTTAATTAGTGGGAAGACCTCTGCCTCCCATCATTTTATTAGAATTTATTATTGGATTAATTTAGGTAATTACTTGTTTCATCTCTAATCACTCCCTTAATCAATTAACTGATTAATTAACCTACTAAATGATAATGAATTCATTAATTAAGCTTGTTAATCATCTTGGAACAATGGGTAGACTTAGGGAATTATATTAGGATGCCTTTTCCAAATCTTTTTCCCAAAGTCTATTTCATTTGAATGAAGACTTAATTAATTTACAAATTAATTAATGATTTAATCATTTCATTAAATAGCTTAATTAACCAAACTCAAAATCAAAAATTAATCCAAAAAATTAATCACTTAATCAATCCCAATCTTAGGTAGTTCTTAGGTGTTCAAAAGCCTAAGGTAAGCTTAAGGAAATCAAATCCAACCTACATGTGTGGGAAGGGTTATGAAAGTACTTAATGAAAATCCTTTAGCTTAATTAATCAATAATTGTGAGCCAATTGTATTAGGCCCCTTTCATTCTTAGGTGCATTACTGATTTAAATTCAATGTGATTGCATATCATATGTTGGCTCATAATTGTTAGGTTAATTATGTTAAAGTGATGTAGGTAAGGGATAATTAATGAACTTAATTTACACCTTAACCTAAAAAAAACATAAAATCAACTTGATGGTTCTAAAAATTAAACTAAATCAGTACACACATGAGGGAAATGGGTTAGGACCAGCAAACTCTTCTCACTTTCCCTAAGTCAAACTCAAAAAAAAAATCTCTTTAAGAAATATTGATTCTCTTTAAATGATCTTATTTCATATGATTATCTTTAGAAATTAATTAGGGTGAAGGACGTTACATTCTTACATCACTTTATTTCTTTCCAAGCATGCTAAATGCGGTGTGCCATGTGAAAATCATGCATTCATGTCTTTTGAAAAATAAAAATAAATGAAATGTTTCCTTTATGTCAAATTGCATGTTTTGGCTAAAGTAAAAAAATATGAGTGGCTATTATCACTACTAAATCAAAAAAAATTTATTTTTAAAACTTAGAAATCAAAGACTATAAATGAATGTATGCTACTTATAAGTATTTATAAACTTGCATATGAATATAGCTTAAAAATGTGTTATGTGGTTTTCTTCTCTTTTCTTAGCATGGTTTGTATAGGATTTGCAAAGTGTATAACTCCTTTGAAAAGAACATAACACTTGCTTAAACTTATTCTTATGCACTCCCACGTCATGAAGTAAGAAGGATCTTCATATTGCACATATAAATTAAACAACCAACAAATCAAACAAACAATCATAAACCTTTTGCATGATTCTTTTTCAATTCATTTCTTCTTGTACATACCGCGTATTTAAGAAAAAAGTGGTATATTAATGCAGTCCAGGGTTGCGAAGGCGCTTTAAGTAGCCCTGAGAAGGTCTTGTACCTTATACCCTTCATGTTAAAAATAATGGCATCGTACTCACTTATGTCTTTTATACATATAAATGTGCATTTGATTAATGGATAAAAGAATCTCTCTCTTTTCTACATAACAAAATCATGCATCATGAAACATCCAAATTTCCATAAACAACATCCCTTAACATTCATCATTCAGGTGTGCTAAGACTTTGCATTTATATGTATAGCTATGATCAAGATACATTCATATGCATGATACATATGTTGGAAAGAAATAAATGGTTGTGTAATTTTTGATAGTAATTCTCTTTAATTAATCCTAAAATACCTTTCTTATTGAATAAGTTTATTTAGAAAAAAAATCTAAATTTAGGATTAAATAAAACACATAATAAAATATTCACTAAACACAAAACACTAATGAATCTACCTTAGAAATTACTTAAGGTAGGGAGGAAGAGAAGTTTTCTTCTCTTTTCCTCTCTTTACAACACTTAGTAATTAAGTGTAGGTTCATTCAAACCAAATCAAATCATCAAAAAAAAAATTGAAAAAAATCAACTAAATCACATAAATGAAACCACCCTCTAAGTGGAATCCTTCACACTTAGAAAATTCTAACCTTAAAGCCTAGCTAAGACATACCACACAAGCCTTAAATGGCACACACATTAGGCTAAGTCACTATTTCTTGCTCTATATTAGGGCGATGCATGGATTGATGCCTGATTTTATTTTATGATGTAATGTTTTAGACGGATGTTAGGATGTATGCACGTAGACTGGATGATAGGATGATCTTAATCTAATCATTGTCTTCTGTAGGGGATTGTGCTTAAGGGGCACTGTAATAAAAATATAAATACTTTTGCTGTGCAAGTTGCTTATACCCCTAAGCATAATCCAAAAATAGGCCAAGTGGACTTGGTTACCCATGTGCGGGGTGTTAAGTCCAATTTATTCATAGACATGCTTGGGATTGTGTGGTTTGTTTAGCTAATATTTGTTTCACGGGTTTTAGTTAGATTTACTTTTCTCATTTTCATGTAATTTTGTAATTAGGATTTGGAATGAATGTTATGGGGGATTAGGATGCCTTTGGAGCAACCACATTCCAACCAACCAAAAGAAGAAAGAAGAAAGAAGAAAGAAAAGAAGAAATGAAGAATGAAGACCCCCCATAACATGAATTTCTTTTTTATTGTAATTAATTCATTTATAATTCGGGTTGTATAAAGGTAGAGCTTGACTACCAATTTATTTTTTAGGTTTGTGTGATGGAGCCCAACCATAAAGGCCTTTTATTCTTTTGCACTAGCTTTATAAATTAGTTGATGTTAGTTTAGCTTGTGCATTAAGATGACATATTTTTCCTAATTTCTTCCTCACTTTGATGAATGGCCTGGATGCGATTAGGCTCTTAGAAAAATAAATAAATTTTCTATCCAATTAAACAACTCAAAATTAAAACTAAAATAACTCATAACCCCATCTAAAGCCTAAGTTATAAAACAAGATAAAAGATTTAGCAACCCCTTAGCTGGATGTTGTATGTTTCACATCATGCATAAAAAACATCTTGCTTCACTCTTGCTTATGGAGGGCTTCCACCTTTGCCAAGGAACTTGACCTTTGAGAGCCATGGTGGAAACACACCTCCTTCTTGCTGATTTTGGCCCATAACCAATTTCTCATGCATTAGGCATATGAATCCCATAGCCTGTGTCAAATAAATTGTCTAAAAATAAAAATAAAATATAACAAAAATTTGCATTAGATTTAAGTCATTCATCATGCCCTGCATAATCTAGTCTTTTAGGGAGTGTGTTTAAGGACTTAGTCTCTTTCTAAATAAACAACAGCCTAGCTATCTTGCAAAAGACATATGACTTGCCTACATGTATGTAAAATCGTAGGAAGAGTTAGTTGGCACCTCAGGCTTGTAAGTCCAACGTGAGTGGTTTATCCTCTCTTGTGGAGGTAAACCAAATACCTTAGATTTAGGTTGTGCTTCGGCCCTCGCTAAAGCTCCCTAGATTTAGGTTTAGAGGTTATTTTTTTTCCTTTGCGGGCTACAAGCATAAATTCTCACCTCTTAGGCATTTTCATGATCTTGTATCATGGAATTGTAAGTCTTAGATTTTTAATAAAAATTCAACTCAAACAAATAATTCTTTTCAAATTCAAAAATATAAAGCCCAACCATAAGATAGTTTGGGATGCTTACTAGGCTTCCTAGTATCATAAGCATCCCTACTTATCTTTCTTTAGTTTCGATAATAACTCCCTCCTCTTGATCAATCCCACTTGATCTTCAAAAAATAAACCAATTGATTGATAGTCCTATCTTTAAAACCTTTGGAGACAACGATCATTTACCTTAATCGAGTGTATTCTTAAGGAATCTAATTCTTTGAAATGTAATTAACTATGGGGGCTTGCCTCCATAGGAAACTTAACAAACCTGAATTAAAATAAACCCTGCTTTACTATTCCATGTAAAGTAAGAAAAGAATCTCTGGTACATTCGAAGACCCATCATCCTTAAGAGTCCTTATTAAGGTGATTAGGTACATTGTAGGATGGTGACTTTTGTCTCTCAGGATAGTACATCATTCCTCAATGTCGTACTCGATCACCCTAATGAGAACATCTGTGGATCTACATGGTGTCCAACACAAGAAGTGTTATTTTTGTTCTTCATTTATTTTTCTCAAAAGATAGATGAAGAATGAAAATAAAAAAATTCACCATAGATTTTTCAGGCGACTCTACTGGGGAAGGTTCATCTCTCCATCTTTGGTAAATGATCATGTCTCCAAGTATCGATAGTGGGTTTGTATTTTATACGAATTTGAGACTATCCTTATTTTCCTTTGGCACTTAGTTTATTTCATCCTTAAGCTAAGCTAGCCAACATCCTTTAGGTTTTAGGACCTCAGTTTGTGTAGGTCTTAAAACCTCTGTTGGGTTTCCCAACAGGTAAAAGTAAAATTTTAATAAAAAGAAATAACTCAAGACTTCCTTCTTACCATGTCTATGGTAAGCTAAGGTTCATTCCGAAATAAAGAAAAAATAAATCCTTTATAAAAACATCAATTTCCAAAAAGCACTTTTTCAAAATGCACATAATAAAATGTTTACACAAAAATTTTTATAAATCAATCTCATCTAACAATCTTCATGATTGTTATAGGTAGGATCTTTTAAAAAAACAAACAAAATCCAAAATCATTCTTTTCAAAAAACATAAATGAATATCCTCATTCAATTTATTGAATGAAGATTTCATTTTCAAAACAAAATCAACAATCATCTTTAAAAAAACAAAATCAACAAATCATCTTTCAAAAATAAATTCCAAAATTATCTTTTCAAAAATCACAAATGAACATCCTCATTCAGTTTATTGAATGAAGATTTCATTTTCAAAACAAAATCAACAATCATCTTTTCAAAAATAAAATCAATAATCAACTTTTTAAAATTCAAACACACTTGGATTCTTCATTTAGCATACCTAAATTTGCTAAGTGAAGATACTCTTTTTAAAAATGAAAAAAAAAAACATCAAAACATGAAACACATTTGGATCTTTCGTTTAGCATACCTAAATTTTCCAAGTGAAGATCCTCTTTTCAAAAAATAAAAAATAAACAAAACAAAACATCAAAACATGAAACACATTTGGATTCTTCATTTAGCATACCTAAATTTTCTAATTGAAGATACTCTTTTCAAAAATCAAAACATCAAAACATGAAACACATTTGGATCCTTCATTTAGCATGCCCAAATTTTCTAAGTGAAGATCCTCTTTTCAAAAATCAAAACATCAAAAAAAAAAAAATCAAAACACACATTTGAATTTCTTTAGCATACCTAAATTTTCTAAGAATCCTCTTTTCAAAATCATTAAAACAAAACACATTTGGATTTCTCTAAATTTGCTAAGAATCCTCTTTTCAAAACATCAAAATAAAACACATTTGTATTTCTTTTATTTAGCATACCTAAATTTTCTAAGTAAAGAATTCTCTTTTCAAAAAAATAATCAAAAATAAAATACATTTGGATTTCTTTTATTTAGCATACCTAAATTTGCTAAGTAAAGAATTCTCTTTTTAAAAAAAATCATCAAAAATAATAAAACATTTGGATTCTTCATTTAGCATTCCCAAATTTTCTAAGTAAAGATTCTGTTTTCAAATTCACACATAATTCACAAATAAGCAAACAAAAGAAGAAAACTATTTTAAAATAACTCACCAAGCATACCCAAATTTGCTAAGTGAGTAAATTCCAAAATCATAAATCAAAACAAAATCAGTTGACCCTTTACATTAACATACTCAAATTTGTTAAATGAAGGGTCCCCAAACAATCAAAAATCAAATTCAAATATGAACCAATGGAAGCATCAATCTCTCGAAAAATATTTGAACCCATTTTCAACATACACAAATTTGTTGAAAATAGATTCTACATTCAAAAATCTCCTTTCCAATTCTAAACTAAAAAAATATCTCTCAAAATCAAAGAGCCCCACTTAACATATTCAAATTGATTGAGTGTGGGTTCAAATTCTAAAAAAAATAATTAAAGCAAAAATTTAATTCGAGTTTGTTTTCAAACATTGCAAACTTTCAGTTCATTTTAATCAGTTTAGTTCAATTCTAAATGGCAACCTAGAAGTACGTGTTTACTTTTCCTTTTGGGATGGATTTGGCCTTGGATCAGACCAGCCTCCCGTGGATTGATTTCGCCCACCTCATTCATTTTGGTTGAGGTTTCGAGGGGGTAAGATCACTTGTGAGGAGCCTACCCTCACAACTCTCAGTAGGAGTGTGGTGACCGGGTAGAAGCTGGTCATCCAGGTTGAGATGTCATCTGACTCAGAGTTTCCCTCACTTAAGAGGAAGGTTGTGGCAGTTATCACAGAAGTTGTAGTTCCAATGCCAGTGCGCTCAGTGGTTCCCCTTCTGCCCTAGTTGTAGTTCCAAGGGGAAGGCTACCCTATCTTCAGGGATAGTCTCCCCTACCTACAAGGTTGGGTGTAGTTCCCATACTACTCATCCCATCAGGACTCAGCACCATAATCGAAGCCACAAGATCAAGTGGCATCACGATCGCATAGCTAAGGAGCTAGAGGCAGTTTCCTAGTCTGCATCAAAGGAGTTACCTAGGATTATGTCTCCTCTTATCATAGAGAACAAGTTTCACTCCTTCTCTGGTTTCGACTGAGAGGAAGACATTAGGAGGATCTCAATTTCACTTCCACCCACAGTATAGTTTGAGCCTCCTATCAGTAACAGGAGAAGGTCGTATCGGCCTTAAATCGTTCTCTTGGTAGAGCTTCTGGGAGCGATCAAAGTCGGGCTCAATTTGATTTATATTGAGTCATCCCCACAGTGGGGAGCACATCAGATAGGAGAGGGGTGAGGCCCGTGTCGATCTGGTACTAGCAGAGAGACATAGGTATGCGCATTTGCCTCGCCTCATGGATTTTTATGTCGGCGCCTAGGTCATCTTGATAGCATTCTCACGGGTACTACCCACCATAGGAGAGGAGTTCCTACTCCGAGAGAGTCGGTGGTGCCTCCACCACACCGCTCTACTCCATGCCCACCTTCTCTAGTACAAGTTCCATCATCCACAGTTCTAGCAAAAGCCATGAAGGCTGCATCCGAGGAAAAGAGAGCCCCACTAGTGATCCGGCTACGGCCAAGAGATCCCATTCTATCTACACCATCGACTGAGGTGAGGCCGAGCTCTCCTGCTCGACCTCCTGCCCTAGTTGAGCTGAAGAGGAAATGGCGACCATGGAGCATTGTGGTTGTGCCATCACCACCACCACCAAAGTAGAGTATGGAGATAGCAGCAGCAGAGGGAGGAGGAAATAGTTTAATTGTCCATATGGCCATAGATCCTCCAAGGAGCACCACTCCACCCAGATCTAGTGACGGTCAGAAGCATCTATCCTCTAGTGAATATAGTCCTCATAAGATCAGCTCTGCAGTAGTAGGGGAGGTTAGATGTCTCTCTGCTCATGACAGTGATCCTACCACTAGTCAGCCTCGATCTTTTATACCTGTTAAGTTGGACCGATCCCTAGATGATATTGTAGCTCAGTATCAGGTTGAGAAGAAGAAAATTATAAGATATGTCTGGTCTAATCTAGAGGATGAGAAGGTCAGTTTGATCCTAATGAAGATGATATGTTGGAGGATTGAGGAGTGCACATATGGCCAAGGGTTCCCCTCCCATGTCGGCAAAGTTTGGAAGGTCGTGGCGGAAGCAGGAAGATCTGACCTACTCGTTAAGCAAAAGGATGAACTAATAAATAGGATAGGAAAGAGGCTTGAAGGCTTGCTAACAGCAGTTTTATTACTTCAGAACTAAGCCCCGGTAGTGCATCCTACTATTGCAAAAATTGGTCGGCCTGAGTTCTTGCATGTCTTGAATCCAGCCAAGATTTCATCTCCAGTAGAGCAGGGCAGCACCAGCTTATATAGGAAGGTAGTGGATAGTACCTTCAAACAAAAAAAGGATATTAAAATCATGATTGAGCGGAAAGTGAGAGAAGTGCAGGCACAAGTCTGAGGGGAATCTTCAGTTCCAATGGGCAGACCCTACCCATAGCAATTCGATGCCATCCAGTATCTTAAGTATTTTGTGCCACCTTGTTTCAAGAGCTATGATTGCAGCGGGAACCCACAGCAGCACATAGCGCACTTCAGGGCTAGCTATTGCAATGCTGGTGGCAGTGTTGTTCTTTTGTTCCATCTTTTTGTTAGCAGCTTAGCAGGCATAGCTTTTGATTGGTACGCTAAACTCCCCAATAGTTAAATGAAGACTTTTGCTGAGTTGGAGCAACTCTTCATTAAGAGATTTGCTGGAGCTCAACAAAGGATGACTGTAGGCAACCTCGTTGTGGATCAACAACACGCTGGTGAGTCCCTAGTTGATTATATTCTTAGATGGCACAATTTGAGTATGAAATGAGAATTGCAGCTATCTGAACAGCATGCCATTGAAATTCAAGGATTGGCTTGACCATAGCTACAAGATAGGCGCCATAGTTATCCCGAAGGAATACCTTGTGGAAAAACCATCCAGTTCTATTAGGGTAATCCTTAAGGATACATGAAATCCTCTCAAAACCAAAGAAGGTTGGGATATCTCCTTATCCCAAACCTTTAAAAAGATTATATCAAAAATCAAGAAACTTTCCTTGTAAGTGCCTGAGGTAGCTCGAACCTCCAACATGAAGGAAGGTTTGCAAGTTGCCAAAGATAACTTGGGGAGAGTAGGAGCTCAGTAGTAGCAGTAGCCCACACCAGCTCGAGATAGCCAAGTAGTGCAACCATCGGCCGAGCCCAGCCTCCAGTCCACCATTGCAACAACTATCTCAATCAGCATCTCTACTTTAGCTAGCTCTTCTTCTAGTAGATATCTTATATCGGTGGATGAGGGCATTAAATCCCACACCCCTCTTACTTTACTTGGTTTCTAATATATACCTCCTTTAAAATCCAAGAAATTGAGGAATAAAGTTAGCTTGAATTACATCTGTGTAACTTCTTGTGGGTTGTCTAATTCTACTCTTACAGAAAACTCTCCAAGTCTAAATAATAATTATAATAACTCTGATCTTCCTCTTTCTAATTCAAAGTTAGACTTTCCTTCTCTAAATAATATGGGTTCACCTCTTGAGATGGACTTAGAATCATCAGATTCTGAGGGTCCTATAGAAGAAGCTATAGGTGATCCTGATGAGCAGGTAGAATCTTCCACTAACCTGCCACAAGAGATCACCAAAGTCAACCTCTGTAGTGGTAAGGTTCTACCTCCTAGGGCAGCACCTCAAGATAAGGGTAAATAAGTCATTGGTACTGGTGATCGAGAAGCCCCTCTAGAGGATGCTCCACCCATGGATATTCTTATGGAGAATTAACCCAAAGTGGATTACAATGCCCTCTCTCGCCTAAGAAAGTTGCCATCTAAGTTAAGTATATATGATGCCCTTGTCTTATCCAAAGAGATGAGGGAATCATTAATCAAGGCTCTTCTTGATTCAGTGATATGATTAGCTCAGCTGACTGCTGTTGGAGAAGAGGCACATTATTCCAGATAAGCCCAAGGAGTCACTTTCACAAGTGAAGACCTTCTTCTAGGGGACATGGAGCGTAACCGTCCCCTTTACATTACAATGAACATGGGCAAATTCAGACTTTCCAAGGACCTACTTGAGGATTGACATCTCTACACTCCGAGGAGACTGGATGATGTTGAGAGGATGCAATGAACAAGGTGAGAGGGCTTTAGGTTCCATAGTATTACCTTTGGAAATAGGTGACTGGAAGACTAAAGCCAAGTTCTATATCATTGATTCGAATACTTCATTCAATGCTTTGCTTAGTAGGCCTTGGATACATCAGAATAAGATGATTATATCTTCCCTTCATCAGTGCATCAAGTTCAGAAGAGATGAGATTGAATACCATGTCTAAGGAGATGAAAGCCATTTTTAGTCAGAGAGTTTGAGATATATGAAGATGCGACCTACTATCTTTTTCAAAACACCTTTTCTTAAGAAATTAGTCAAATTTGAACACAAACATAAAAGAAAAAGAAAAAGAAAAGAAAAATGAAAGTACAAGTGAACGAGAAAAGGATATCCATGAAGAAGTAGAGCCGCATGTCACATTCCACCCATAGTTCATTCCATCATAGGGGACATATGAGTAGGATGACCCAACCTCCATCAAGTAGAGGCAGAGGCAAAAATAGAGGCAGTTCTCGAGGTGGAAGACCCCTTGGTTGGCAGCCAACCAACAGGGGTTATGTTCTAGTTCACAGGAATACCCCTACTATTCACATAGACTTGGAATCTTGCTCAGAGGATGAGTCTAATGTGATTAGCAAACCAGCCAACCCCTCTCAGCGGGTTTCATTAGAGGTGACACTCGAGCCAGACAGCGATGAATACCAGGCCTCCAAGCAAAGCATGAATGTATTCAAATCAAGTTTATGTGAAACTATCAGGCAGCAGTTAGGAACTTTAGCTCTAACCTCACTTTCCTCTCAAAAAGTTAAAGGTTTAGTAGTTAAGGAAGCCCCTCAGTCTTCCAGGGATGTCAAGTAAAAGACATTCCTATTAGGATCATCATCTTCAAGTCCAAAAATTGATGTAAGACTTGAGGATAATTCATATAAATAATTAATGGAATTACCTTTTGATTGGTACTTATCTTATGTTCTTAATCTTATAAAGAAGGGTTTGATTCCTTATACATGGTCCAAGCACAGGTCAGAGTACTCTGAGAAGCTGTGGAACAATAGAGGTAGGGATGCATAATCAAGATCAGGATTGGGATTCGGTACAGTGGGTCTAGTTGATAACGATGATTAATGTTTATTTATTACTAATCATCGAGAATCTAATAGGTTCTTCTCCAACCACACTAGCTCTTATGAGAATGTGTGTTTAGAAACTTCAGATGATCTAGATGATCTCCAAATCAAAGATGCACTGCCCTAATTTGAAGAGGAGATCCATTCACAAGCTTAAAGAAATCAACTTCGGGATAGAAGAAAATCCACGCCTGATGATATACATCAGTTCGTTGCTAAAAGAAGAAGAAACCAATGACTTAGTTTGGCTATTGATTGAGTTTAAGGGCTACTTTGCTTGAAGCTATGAAGAGATGCTCGAATTATCTTATGATATAGCAGTCCATAAATAGCAATAGACCCTAGCACTAACCCTATCAAGCAAGCTCCTAGATGCAAGCGATGAGAAATCGAAAAATAGGTCATTTCTGAAGTCAAGAAATTGATCGATGTTGGTTTTATCAAGGAAGAAAAATACCCTACCTGGTTAGCCAGTGTCGTTCCAGTTAAGAAGAAGAATGGCCAAATTCACATATACATCGATTTTAGGGGCTTAAATAAGGCATGTCCTATGGATGAGTTTCCTCTTTCTATACCAAAATTAATTGTTGACATCGCCTCATCTCATGCAGTATTCTCTTTCATGGATAGGTCATCTGGCTACAACCAAATCAAGTTGGCCCTTGAGGATGAAAGAAACACTGCTTTTCAAACCTATATCAGAATCTATTGCTATAAGGTCATGCATTTTAGCCCTAAAAATGTTGGTGCTACATACCAACAAGCCATGACTCAAATCTTTAATGAACTCATCCATCATTAGGTTGAGTGCTATGTTGATGATCTAGTAGTCAAAAGAAAAGAAAAGGAAGATGACCTCTTTGACTTGAGAGTAGTTTTTGAACGGTTAAGACAATACAACCTCAAAATGAATCTCTTGAAGTGTGCATTCGGAGTAGCTTGAGGGAAGTTCCTTGGGTTTATTGTCTGACATTGGGGAATAGAGATAGATCCAGAAAAGATCAAAGCTATCTTAGAAATGCCACCTCTCAAAATTTTAACTCAACTCAAATTTTTCCAAGGGCGGTTGGCGTATCTAAGATGCTTTATCTCCAACCTATCGGGAAGATGCAAGCCATTTTCAGTACTTATCAAAAAGGATGTCAAGTTCAAGTGGGATGATAAGTGCCAGTATGCCTTTCAAGATATCAAACAGTATTTAGTGAAGCTGCCAGTTCTAGCAGCCCCCATCCCAGGTAGGCCACTCATCCACTACACTGATGCATTGGATGACTCCCTCAGTGCTTTGTTGGCCCAAGCCAACAATGAAGGGAAGGAGAGTGCTTTAATCTTTGCATCCCAAAAGCTACAACACTATATGCTTTCTCATAAGGTGAACTTGATTTCAAGAACTAATCCATTGCAATATCTCATGACATGGCCAATTCTTTCCAGACATTTGGCACATTGGTCCATGATTTCTCACAGTTTGATATCACATTCATACCCCTTTGTGCGGTGAAAGAACAAGCACTAGCAGATTTCTTAGTAGCACACCCACTTCCTACTGATTCGCCACTTAGTGATGATCCCTCTGATGAACAAATCAAGAACTTAGGGGAGGTTTATAATCATCATTGGGAGATATATTTTGATGGTGCATCTACCTTTTATAAAGGAGAAGAACCATGATCTACTCTTCTAGGAAAGGTATGGGTAAGAATAGTTCTCTTAACTACAGACTGCGATGTGGTGAGATTCTCATACTATCTCTCCAATCCCTACACCAATAATGAAGCCGAGTATGAGGCTTTGATTGCCAATCTGGATTTAGCCATTACAGTGTGTATCAAGAGCATCAACATCTACAGGGTTTCCCAGCTGGTCATCAACCAGACTGCCCAATCCTATAAGGGTCTAAAGCATAAGCTTTGTCATTACCACAAGTATACCATGAAGCTGTTGGCCCAAATCCCTCAGGTCACCATCAACAAAGTTCTTCGAGGAGAGAACACAGTAGCAAATACTTTGGCAAAACCTGCCAAGGAATTAGCATATCCGGAAGATGAGTTCATTCCAATAAGGGTCCTAAACAAACAAGTCCTATCCCTTATTGATGCTGAACTCTTCGAGAGACTTTCTCTTGAAGGGGAGGTTGTCGTTACCAACAAAAATGAGGAGTTAGATTAGAGACAACCGTTCATAGATTACTTGAACACGAGAAAACTACATCAAGAGAAATCACAAGCCCATCAGATGAAATAGAGAGCTCTCTCCTATGCTCTCGTGGATGGCACTTTGTACCGATGGTCTTTCGATCAAATGTGGTTACGCTATTTGGATAAACATGAAGCTCATAGGATCGTGACTGAGGTACATTCAGGTCTATTCAGAGTGCACCAATCCGGTCTGAAGATGAAAGCAAAGATTAAGAAACTAGGATACTACTGGTCTCAATGATTACATACTACCTGGATGTATCTAGAAGATGCCATTAGTGTCAGATACATGGTGTGGTCCTACATCAACCACCCAACATTCTACATCCTATATTGGCCTCATGGCCATTTGAGTGTTGGGGTATCGACATTGTGGGTCCTATCGATCCTCCTTCTTCCAAGGGTCATTGGTTTATCTTAGCTGTCACTGACTACTTTTCTTCTAAGTGAGCAGAAGAAATTTCACTCAGAGAGGTCACAACTCAGCATGTGCTCCAATTTTTTAGGAACCATATCGTATATAGGCTCAGGATGCCTTGATGAGTTATATCCAATAATGGTACTGCATTCAAGAGCACCAAGATCAATAACTTCACTAGAAGACACGGTGTAGATTAGAGATACTCCAACATCTACTATCCCAGGTCAAATGGCATAGTAGAAGCATTCAACAAAACTCTTATCCGAATACTAAAAAAGATACTCGATGACAACAAATGACAGTGACATGAGCAGTTAGTTGAAGCTTTGTGGGCATACTGCACCACATACAGAACTCCAACTCAATATACCCCATTCTCCTTAGTGTGTGGGTCCAAAGCCATTCTTCCTTTTGAAGTTCAACTCCCATCGCTAAGGATAGCATTAGGTAGCAAAATCACTATAGAGAAAAATGCAAAGTTACTATTAGAAGAGCTCAAAGGTTTGGAGGAGAGACGCCTACCAGCGTGCCAAAATCTTAAGTTATACAAAGCCAAAATGATTCAAGCTCACAATAAGCTGGTCCACCATAGAACTTTTCATATAGGAGAGCTTATCCTAGTTTTAAGGAGAGCAATTATTGCCTGTCGAAAGATGGGAGGCAAGTTTGAACCCACTTGAGAAGGCCCTTTTATCATAGAGAAGGCCTACAAAGGAGGATGTTATCGGCTTATTGATTATAAAGGGGAACACTCGATGCTTCCAATTAATTAGCTCTATTTGAATAAATATTACCCATAAAAGCACGTTTGAAAATAATTATCATCAAAAGAACAAAATTTCATTCTATTTCATCGAAATCTTCTCTTCATTTGAAGTGTTGTTTGCTTATCTTACGAATCTGCCAAGACTTGTTTAGGATAGGTGTAAGAGAACCAAAGAGGCATCCCACCCCTCTTTCATAATACAAATACAATTGAACTCAATTTCTCAATGCTATAAAATAGGTGTGAGAGAACCCAAGAGGCATCCTATTTTGATTAGCACAACTAAGTTAAGTGTAAGAGAACCCATATGGCATCCTTTCTTAGTGGGAATCCCAACTACCATTCATGGTACCATTTCATCAAATCCCCAACATGTTTAGGATATGTGTAAGATAACACGAGCATCATTCTATTCCCTTTAACACAAGCACAAAAATAAACACATATCTTTTGTCTCAGGCTATTTTTATGTAAGAGCAAGCCCCCTATGACACTCACTCATTAACTACTCTAGGTCGGGCTGATAGGCTACCTTGTTAGTATGTCAACCCGGTGGTAACTTATCGGGCAAATGTGAGTCCCCACACTTTCTCCCTAACTTGACCATTGCAGACATATGAGCACCTTGTTAGTTTAGTAAACTTCACTGCCCATCCAATAAGCTACCTCATGTTGATTTTATTTAAAAAGATGTGAGTCCCTATGCTTTCTTCTTGAACTAACCATCATGCACTAACTAAGTCAAAGTATATTTGAGGTTTAGGATAAGTCCCCCATAAGCTCCTTTCCTCTTGACTACTTTTGAGTTGATATAAGTCCCCCAGTGACATTCACTCAGTAGTTGCCCTAGGTCAAATAGCACCCATCGAGCCGAAGATAGATTATCCTAATAATCAGTTCCACTATAGGAAGATGTGAGTCCTTGATGCTTTCTTCCTAGGCTAATTATTGCAAATCAATGGGCACCTTAGGTTGGTTGATGTTCTCTATGCTGGTAGCGACTCACCCGGCGGATACACCACTCTTGAAAAATGTGAGTCCCCGCGCTTTCTCCTTGAGTTGGCCATTGAATACCTATGCAAATTATCTTCTCCAGGGTTTTGGATAAAGCCCTTAGCAGCCCCTCTCCCTGTGGGCACTCTATTTGGATCACGTCCTTTGTGACCCCATTTAGATACTACCAGGGTTACTCTTAGATTGGACAGTCCCCCTTTCCTAGTAGCCACCCTTATGGTTGGAGAATTTATTCTGCAGATGCACAGATTTTCCCTTGGTTTAGTAAATCTGAGATAGGTCTAGACTAACAGGGTTCATAATAAATAAACTAAACAAATAAATAAAAATATTTGCTTGTGGATTAGGAATTCAAGCCCCTTGTGGTCCCTTTCCCAAGCAGGCATCTTATCTTTGGGGCAGTGTCAGCAGAACTCCTTATAGGAATTGCCTGGCTATGCTTGAGTTGAGATAAGTCCCCAGGTCAGCACTCTCTCCGTAGTCACCCTTAGGTCAGGGTTAATCTATTTTTCCACAGACAGGTTGCCCCGACAGTCATTTCACTTTGGAAGATGTAAGTCTACTACAAATTCATTCTTGCATGACTGTCGCAAATCGACAGACAGCCCTAGGTCAGGTTGACATGTTACCTCGCTAATATGTCACCCCAGTGGTCTTTTATTCAGGAAAAATGTGAGTCCCTGAGCTTTCATCCCCGAATTAACCATTGCAAATTGAAATGCACCCCTTTGGTTGGATAGTTCTCCCCTCGACCGGGAAGCTACTCCCTTTGAATTGGTAAATCTGTGTTAGACCAAGGCCCATGGCCCCTACTCTATGCAGTCCATCACAAACCGATGGGATGCATAAAAAACAACTAAAAATAAATTTAATCTTGACTATCTTTGAGTTGATTTAAGTCTCCCAACAGCATTCACTCAATAGTCAGCCCTAAGTCAGGTTCAATTTATTGCACAAGCAACCGATCACCCTAGTGGTTTCTTATTTTGGAAGATGTGAGTCCCCATGCTTTCTTCTTAACTTGACCATTGCAAACCGAAAGGCAACCCCTTTGGTTGGATAGTCCTACTATGTGGATTGATAAACTAACCCTTTGGTTTAGTAAATCTGAGCTAGAATAAGGCCTACATGGCCCCTACTCAGTGTAATCCATTGCAAACCGATGGGATCCATCAAAAATAACTAAAAAATGAAATTAATCTTGACTATCTTTGAGCTGATTTAAGTCCCCCAGCAGCATTCACTAAATAGTCAGCCCTAGGTCGGGTTCAATTTGTTGCACAAGCAATCGATTATCCCAGTGGTTCATTATTTTGGAAGATGTGAGTCTCCACGCTTTGTTTTTAACTTGACCATTACAAATCGAAAGGTAACCCCTTTGGTTGGATAGTCCTACTATGTGGATTAGTAGACTACCCCTTTAGATTGGTAAATTTGTGTTAGATCAAAGCCAATGACCTCTACTCATTGCAGTCTATCGCAAACTGATGGGATCCATCAAAAATAATTTTAAAAAGACATTAATCTTGACTATCTTTAAGCTGATTTAAGTCCTCCAGTAGCATTCACTCAATAGTCAGCCCTAGGTCAGGTTGATGTGCTACCTCGCTAATGTGTCATCCTAGTGGTCTTTTGTTTAGGAAAGATGTGAGTCCCTGTGCTTTCTTCCCTGAATTAACCGCTACAAATTGAAAGGCAATCCTTTTGGTTGGATAATTCTCCCCTCGGCCGGGAAGCTACTCCCTTTGGATTGGTAAATCTGAGCTAACCCATGGCCAACATGGCCCCTACTCAGTGCAGTCCATCGCAAATCGATGGGATCCATAAAAAACAATTTAAAATGAAATTAGCTTTGACTACCTTTGAGCTGATTTAAGCCCCCTAGCGGCATTCACTCAATAGTCAGCCCTAAGTCAAATTCTAGTGGTTCCTTATTTTAAAAGATGTGAGTCCTTGCGCTTTCTTCTTAACTTGACCAATGCAAATCGAAAGGCAACCTCGTTGGTTGGATAGTTCTACTATGTAGATTGGTAGACTACCCCTTTGGATTGGTAAATCTAAGCTAGACCAAGGCCTATATGGCCTCTACTCAGTGCAGTCCATCGCAAACCGATGGGATCCATCAAAAATAACTAAAAAATGAAATTAATCTTGACTATCTTTAAGCTGATTTAAGTCCCCCAGTGGCATTCACTCAATAGTTAGTCCTAAGTCAGGTTTGATTTGTTGCACAAGTAACCGATCACCTTAGTGGTTTCTTGTTTTGGAAGATGTGAGTCCCCGTACTTTCTTTTTAACTTGACCATTGCAAACTGAAAGGCAACCCCTTTGGTTGAATAGTCCTGCTATGTGGATTGGTAGACTACCCCTTTGGATTGGTAAATCTGTGTTATACCAAGACCAACGTGGCCCCTACTCAATGTAGTCAATCGCAAACCGATGGGATCCATCAAAAATAACTAAAAAAATTAAATTAATCTTGACTATCTTTGAGTTGATCTAAGTCCCCCTAGCAGCATTCACTAAATAGTTAACCTAAGGTTGGGTTGGATTCATTGCCTCACCAATGGATTACCCTAGCAACTGATCCCTACTTTGGAGGATATAAGCCTACTATGCTTTCTTCCTAGTATAATTGTTGCACACCGAAAGGCAATCCCTTTGGTTGGCTAATCCTACTGTGTGGTTGGCAGACTAACCCTTTCAATTGGTAAATCTAAGTTAGGCCAAGGCCTACATGGCTCCTACTCATTATGATCCATCATAAACCAATATGGTCCATTTCAAAATCCAAAAATTTTAAAATTTGAAATAAATTTAACCCTCCTCCCTCAGTCGAGTCAAACTAAACAAACAAAACAAATCCAATCAACCTCTCTCAGTGGAATCAAATAATCAAGCAATCAAAATAATCAAAGTAAATAAATAAATAAAATCAATCTACTTCTCCACAGTGAGATGCAAATCTTTTTAGTTCCCCCAATGAATCTCAAATTCTAATTCCCCAATGGATTTCACAACCTCTTGTCCCCAATGGATGACTTGAACTTGTTCCCCTAGTGGAGAGTTCATATTTTCATCCCTAGGGGTGCACCAAATCATAAATCAATAAATTAAATCAAATTTCTCCCCAGCGAGATTCAAAAATTGTTTTTGGAACTTTATGAAGGGAATGTGCATGTATGCCGATCATATCCATTGGATCTTCTTAGATCCTTTGCACAAAAAATGTGGGATCGATTTGGAGTGGATTCGAGCTTGGGTGAGCCAGCTCTTGTCGCTTGTGGGAAGGTAGATCACGCGCCATCTATTCCATGTGATCAGAATGGACACGATTAGATCCATTAGATCATCTCATTTTATCCTCTATTAAATAAGGGATTAATCATGATCATTCAATCTTAGATTGGACGGTGTACAAGAGAGTGCATCCTGCCGCCAGCTGACTTTGTATTTGATTGTGATAACTTAAATATCCAATCCTATGGTGCCATGTGGAAAGTGCACCGTGTAAGTGTGCCATATGGCGTCAACAGGATTAGGTATAATTAAGGCTAATTAATCTATTTTGAAGGCTAAAATTTCATAAAATCATAACAAATCATAAAAAAAATAAAAAATACAAAGAAATGCTCATTTTAAAGTTATTTTAGAGAGGAATCCATTAAAATTACACACATGTGGATGGGTTAGGATTATCAAACTTCTTCTCACATTCCTTAAGTCAAATTGAACATGAAATCAAAATGACATTAAAGAACTTTGTATTTTAAATAGTTTTATTTGGTATGTTGTCTCTAGAAATTAATTGGATTGAATGAATTACATGCTTTTATTTGATTATTCCTTTCCAATCATGCTACATATTGTATATTGTTTAATCTCATGCATCCATCACTTTTTCAAAATTAATTAAATCAAATAAGGTTTCTTTTTTATGTTAAGTTTGCATGTGTTGATTTAATTTAATATATGTGTGGCAACTATCACTACTAAATCCAAATGTATTTTTTCAAAAGTTTATAATTGAATCATAACATATATTAGGGTCCTAATTATAAATACATCGGAGATGTATGTGATTATAACTTAAGTGTATGAAATGAAGCTTTCTTTCCTTTATTCATGTGTTGATTTACATATGTGTGGATGCTAATGATTATATAGTCTGGACATCCTAGGAATATGAGACTTTAGCTTGTCCCAAGGAGTTCATTTGATTTAATTAGGGCTTATAATCTATCAACACAAGGTTGTGAAAATACTTGAGAGGTGAGGATTTAAGCTTATAACCTGAGTGAAATAGCTACATCGGATCCTAAATCTGGGTAACCAAGCCCACCTGTCCTAACTTTGATTATGCTTAAAGAATTAAGAAACCTACAAAGAGAGCATTTACATTTATTTTTAAGCACCTTCCTTAAGCACGATCCCCTATAGAAAACATCATTAGGCTAATCATGGCCTAACATCCAGTCTACGAGGCATATACCCTAACATCTAATCTACAATAATGCATCACAAAATAAAACATACATCATACAAAGCATTGCCCTAACATAAAGCTAGAGTGGTGATTTAATTCTAATGTGTATGTTAAGGCTTGTGTGGTATGTTTTACTAAGCATTAAAGTTATATTTTTCTAAGTGTAGAAGAATTTAATTTAACATAAAGGGTTAGTTTTAGTTGAAGTTATTTAATTGATTTGAGAATTTTAATTTATGTTTTTTTTATTTCATTTGATTACACTTAGCAACTAAGTGTTATAAAGAGAGGGAAGAGGAATTCCATCTTTCATCCCTACCTTAAGCTATTTCTAAAATGTTGGGTGATTGGTGTAAGACCACACCGTGCACCTAATATTGGTTGTATCTCCTAGTTACGTCCATATAGTCTGTGATCATCAAATCCCAGTAGTATCCTAGTCTTGATATTGACTTTCATCTTCAGATTGAATTGATGTGCTCCATTTAAACCTGAGTGTACCTCGATCATGATCTTACGGGCTTCATGTTTATCCAAATAATGTAACCACATATGATCGAACCGTCAAGGTGCCATCTAAGAGAGCATGGGAAAGGGCTCTCTGCTTCACCTGATGTACTAGTGACTTCTCTTGAGGTTTGCCTATATTTAGATAATCCATGAATTGTTGCCTTCAATCCATTTCCTCATCCTTTTTGGCAATGGCAACCTCCCCTTCAAGAGAAAGTTTCTTGATGAGTTCAACGTGGCTTCCAAAAATTAGTCTTATCCTGGATCTTTCCCATTTGATTTTCCAAACATAACAAATCTTTGATAGTCTTAACTTTGAGATATTTGGAGATAAAAATTGCCTACTTTAATTGAGAGTATTCATAAAGAATTCAACTTTCTTAGGATGTAATCAACTATGGAGGCTTGCTTCTATAGGAAACTTTAGAACTCAATTTAATATAAACACTACTTTATTCGTCCATGTAAAGCAAGGAAAAAATCTCTGGTACATTGAAGACCTTTCATGCCTTAAGAGTCCTTATTAGATGATTAGGTCCATTGAAGGGTGATGCCTCTATCTTTCGAGATAGTACATCATACCTTAATGTCGTACCCGATCAATTTATCAAGTACCCCCTATGATCTGCATGGAGTCCCCCCCCCATACACATCTAAAAATAAACACCATAATGTACTATCTTGAAAGATAGAGGCATCACCCTTCAATAGACCTAATCACCTAATAAGAACTCTTAAGGCATGATGAGTCTTCGAATATACCAAAAAATTTTCCCCTACTTTACATGGGTGAATAAAGTAAGATTTATATTAAACCAGGATCAAAAGTTCCCTATGGAAGCGAGCCTCCATAGTTAATTACATCTTAAGAATTAAAATTTCCTAAGAATACTCTCAATTAAAGTAGATAATTATCATCTCCGAAGATTCCAAGGTTAGACTATCAAAGGATTGGTTATATTTGGAAAATCAAGTGGAAATGTTCAAGAAGAAGACTCATTTTTAGAATCCAAAGAAAGATAAGTATATGGAACTCATGATACTAGGAAGCCTAGTAAGAGCTCTACCCTTATATAACTCAAAATATGAAAGAATAATAACAATTTGAATGAATACATGCTAAAGGGGCTTTCATTCTTCCATCCTCCTCCTTCCTTCTTCCTTCTTTGATTTGGATGGTACTTGCTTCAAAGGCATCATAGGGCACCTCAGGACAAAGCCTTCTGGCCATTGCTCATCCTATTCCCCCATAGCACTAATCCTAATTCCTATTGAAAAATTACACTCATATAGAAAAAATTTAATCTAACTACACCTGTAAAATATAGATTAGCTAAACATGCATATAATCCCAAGCAGTTATATATATATATATATATATATATATATATATATATATATATATATATATATATATATATATAATCTGGGCTTAGCACCTTGCACATGGGTAATCAAGCCCATCTGTCCTAACTTGGATTATGCTTAGGGGCTTAAGTAACCTGCAAGCAAAGCATTTATATTTGTTTTTAAGCAACCCTTTAAGCACGATCCTCTATAGAAAATATGATTAGGCCAAGAGAGGCCTAACATCCAGTCTATGAAGCATACACCCTAATATCTAGTCTAAAATAATACATCACAAAATAAAACATACATCACATCATACACCATCCTAACATAGAGTTAGAAGTGGTGACTTAATTCTAATGTATGTGTTATGGTCTGTGTGGTATGTCTTAACTAAGTATTAGAGTTGTATTTCTCTAAGTTTGGAAAATATTCAAGTTAACTTGAAGGTTGGTTTCACTTTAAATTATTTAAATGGTTTATAAATTTTAGTTTATAATTTATTTTGTTTCATATAATTTACACTTAGTAACTAAATGGTGTAAAGAGAAGAAAGAGGATTACCCTCTTTCATCCCTACCTAAAGCCACTTCAAAAACATATTAATTTGATTTAGTTATCTTTAGTGAATGGTTTATTAAATAATTTTTAGTTAATCTTAAGTTTAGGTTAACTTTAAATAACCTTATTTAATATGAGAGGCTTCTTAGGATTAATCTAATTGAATTACTACCACATGATGTATATTAAATCATTCATTTCCATCACATGTAACATGCATATGATTTTAATACTAAGTGTATCAATACATACAACATATTCTAGCACACTTGAATGATGAATGTAAGTGTATGTTTGAAGTTTATATTTTTATTTTAATTAGATTATATGAACATATAAATTAAAGCTCTATCTAAATTCTAATACCAAAATACATAGGGATGGAATCACATAAGTACGTGCCAATCTCACCACGACTGATGCTGCTAACCTGATCTACTTTGAACGTGTCTTTGAGGGGGTCTGTAATACTTGTGAGGGGGCAGCCAACAACCGTTAGTAGGGAGGAGGTGGAAGAACAGATGCCACTCATTCGCTTGGATATCCCATCTGACTTTGAGTTTCCCTCACTGAAGATTCTCCCTAAGGTAAATCTCTCCGTTGAAAGTGCACTCTCACAGAGGATAATGCTGATCTTATTCCTTGCGATGGGTGCTGCGAGCTTTAGTCTCTTTCAAACCAGATAACTACCCTAGCTATCTTGCAATTTATAAGACTAGACTACATGGTTTTAAAGTTGTAGTACGAGTTAGCTGACATCCCATTCTTTGAGATCCTTCCTATCAAACCACATGAGAGATTTGATTACCTCCCTAAAGAAATACTACCAAACTACCATGGCACTCATCAATTTTCAATGGTCAAGTTAGGAAGAAATCTTGAAGACTTACATCCTCTAGACAAATAACCACTAGGGTAACATACTAGCTGTAGCATGTAGCAAATTTTATGAGTGCCACAGGGGGCTTTAGCCCACATCAAAATAGACTGAGACAAAAGATATATGTTTATTTTATGTGGTTGTGTGTAGTTTGTGTTGGTGTTGTGTTGCTAAAAGATAGGACGCCGCTTGAGTTCCTCACACTTCATGGTGAATTCGCAAGCAAAGATATTTCTAACCAATATGAAGAGATTGAGCTTGAGATGAAAGAGATTTTATTGATAATTGATTTAAAAAAAACATTTATGGATAGTATTTCTTTAGGTAGAGCCTATTGATGTAAGTATTATGATTTTAAAATTTAATTATGAATGATTAGTTGGGTAGAAAATTTATTTATATCAAAAGAGCCTACCGTATCCAGGCCACATATTAAAGTATCAAACATGAAGAAACTATTAAGAGCATGCCATATTAATGCACAGTATAAACATAACATTAATCAATTTTATAAACTATCATGAGAGAATAACAAGCAGGTGCGATCGATTGGTAAATCTATCCGTTGGTTGGTGCTCTCTATATTGACAGCGGCCCACCCGATGGATACATCACTCATGGCAGATGTAAGTATTATGCTTTCTCCTTGAGTTGGCCATTGTACACCTACATACATTATTTTTATAGGGTCTAGGATAACTCCCCTAGTGGCACCTCTCCTATAGGCACTCTACTTGGATGACATCCTTTGCGACCCCATTTAGACACTACCTGGGTTACTCTTGGATTAGACAGTCCCCTTTTTCTAGTAACCACCCCTGTATTTGGAGATTCTTTTCAGTGGATGCATGGATTCTCCATTAGTCCAGTAAATCTGAGATAAGTCAAGGTCATAGCTCTTCTTCAAGGTTGTACACAAACAAGGTCCAGAATAATAAATAAAATAAAATATATATTCACTTGTGGATTAGGATAATGCTCCTAGTGGCACCTTTCCCAAGTAGGCATCCAATCTTTAAGGTAGTGTCAGCAAAACTCTATATAAGAATTACTTGAGTACTCTTGAGCTAAGATAAGTCCCAAGCATCACTCTCTCAGTAGTTGACCTTAGGTCAGGTTTGACTTGTTGTGCCACCAACAGGTCACCCCGGCAGTCATCCTTTCTTTAGAAGATGTAAGTCTACTACGCATTCTTTCTAGTATGATTGTTGCACATCGACGGGTATCCCTACATCGAGTTCGATTTATTGTGCTACCAACAGGTCACCCCCATGGCTATTTTTTTCTTTGAAAAGTGTAAGTCTACTACAGTTTCTTCCTAGCATAGTCATTGCACTCTGAAAGGCACCCTTAACTTGGATAGTCCTATCCTTCAGCCGGTGAATACCCCTTTGGATCGGTAAATCTAAGATAGGCCCAAGCCGACATAGCCCCTTCTCAGTAATCCATCACACATCAACTGAGTCTATCAAATTAAAATGATATTAACCTTGGCTACTTTTAAGTTGAGGTAATTCCCTAGCGACACTCTCTTAGTCAACCTTAGGTTGGATAGTCCTATTTTGTGGTTGGCTGACTACTCCTTTCCACTTACAAATCTAAGGTAGCCCAAGGCCCCTGTGGCCCCTCCTTAAAGGGTCCATCGCACATCGACTAGGTCCATAAGCCAAATCAAAAATTAAAACCCATCAAATTTATCTGAGTTTTATCTCCAGCAGATATTGCCTCAATTCAAAATTGTCCTCCCCAATAGAGCCATAACAAATTAAGCAAACTCCCCCGATGGAGTCTAAATCAAACAAATCCAACCAAGTTTTCATCCTTAGTGGATACATCCCCAAACAAATCATATTCAAAATCAAACTCATAAACTCTTATCCATAGTGGATAACCTGAACCTACTTCCCTAGTTGAAGGTTCATACGCTCATCCCCGATGTATTATAGATCCTGATCGCCAATGGATCTTTTTTCCACAAATCATGTACCCAAATCCAACCATATCCTTATCCCCAGTAGATAGCTTAAACTTGCTTCCCTAGTGGAAGGTTCATACACTCAATCTCCAGCGAACTCCTCCTTTTTATTCCCTCAGCATAAACCTCTCGCATGGCATGTCCAATGTACGTGTGATCCCCCAGCAGATCTTCTTTCATGTCCTTGGCATGAAATTCTAAATGGATTCCTCCTCCCTCTCTTATGCCCTTCGCATAAGTTGAGTTGCATTGCACTAAGATTGTGATTTTTTTCTACATTTTGGGTCTAGGATTAGATCATTTTCGGTAGTGCTTGTGATGATTTCAACATTGTTGATCGTATCGGTCAACACCAATATGTGTGGTGTGCCTTGTTAGTAACACCACACCTATTTTTGGTCCTTTTATTGATCTCACTTTTTGAGTGAGTTCTCAATCTCTTCGTCATAGATCTAGGACTCTTATTGACACCCTATAGCCTATACCTTCTAGGAGTGAGTTCCTTAGTCATAAGACACTTCTAGTGATTATGTAAACACTTAACCTAAGCTGAGAGACTTAGAAAGGTTAGTCATAGAATTAGGCTATGCCTTAAAGATTTAGGAAAACCACACACCCTATAGCCTATACCCAATCCATGATCACCTTCTCAAACCAAACCTCAAATTTAATTCAAGTACTAAATCCAAATTTCAAATAAAATGATTAAAACCCATGATCAAATCCAAAATCAAAACCCTATCTAAGCCCTATGATCTTATCTTATGGACTTGGCTCTTAACAAAATTCAAATCAATAAAAATTCAATTGATTTTCTCCAAGATCAATTCAATCCCTCAATCATTTATCAAATTCAAATTGAAATTCTACTCCAAATAATTGAAACCCAAGATCAAATTCAAACTCCCAAATTCTCCTTAAGCCTTATGATTGAATCCCTTGGACTTAGCTAAATTCTATCTAAATCAAGCCAAAATCAATGGATTTTCTCTTGAATCAATCATTACTTCAATCATCTATCCAAATATAAATGAAACCTACAATCACCAAGCCAAATTGAAATCAACCTAAGTCAAGCTTTGACTTGGAAATTCCAAATGAACCAAAACCCATCATAGCCCAAATAAATTGCAATTGAAATTATTTTTCAATCCTAAACTCATATATAAACTCAACTAAACCTTAGTCAAATCAAAACTAAGCCAATTGATCCATTTAGGTTCACTTGACCCAAAGTGACCTAAAGAACCCATTTAAATGAAGTTTTAATCCAACCCAAACTAGATTGAACCAAACCCATCCAAATCTCATACCATGATCATTGATCACCCTAGGATGATCAATTGGCTTAAATTAGTACAAACTACGTCAACTTGGTCATTTGACCAAGTCAACCTTTAACCCATATGAACCCAAACTAGCCAAAACTCACCCTACACCAATTCAATTGAAACCATGGCCTCACATCAACCCATAATCAATGATTGAACATGACTTGACCATCAATTGAGCCAAACCAAACCCAATTGGTCATTTGACCGAAGTTGACCCAAATTGACCTAAAAGGCAAAAATATGTTAAATCATGATGCAACCCAAATTGTTTACAACCAATGGCTCAAGTTCATTCCAAATTGATTATTGAACTTAACCAAAGCCATAATTGAACCCAGTTTAACCAAATGGACCCAATTGATCAACCAAGCCCAAGTTAACCCATAGTGTTAAGTTGGGTTAAATTTAAATTAAATCTAAATTGATTCAAACCAATGCCTACAATCCTATCCAATTGACCAGTTGAACTTAAACCAACACCTAACCCAAGCCAAACTTGACTCATTTGACCTATATGAATCCAAGTGAGCAAAAATTAAACCTAAGTCAAATTGATTGAAACTACTTGTACCAAAATACTTTGAATCATCATTTGAACCTAACCCAAGCTTTGGTTTGACTCAATTTGACCAATTAACCCTCTAGCCCAATTTGACCTATAAGGATCAAATTGAGCCAAACCCCTTTGAACCAACCCATGACACTTTGGAACCTGACCAAACCTGACCCAAACCCACCTTGGGTTAGCTCAAAATTAGCCTAAACCCAATGATATCTTCCTTGGCTATGCCACCTCACATGGGATTTTTCCCAAAATAGCAAAGCCCACTTCCCCTTTCCACTTGATAACCCTCACACACCCCAAATGGGGTATGACCTAGCCACCTAGCCCAACCCATGTGGGATAGGTCTGCAATGGACCAAAGGGAGGGGAGTTAACTCACCTCCCTTACAAACTGAGAACCCAAAGGATCCAAGGAGATCCATCAGCCCATCCCATGCCTTGAGCCACCTCTCAAGCCTCCCTCCACTCAAAATAAGTCAAGTGGACTGGATGGAGACAACGATGGGACCCTGACAGAGGCTGACTGGCCAAAAAATGTTAGCTCGATCCATCCATCCATCACAAGCAATCGAGGGATATACCCCCCTCAATTTGCACAGGAAAGGACACCGTTCATTTTGTCTGAGCTTCCTAAAGAGATTTCTAACTACCTTATGATCTCCTGAGTGTTCTCAAAGATTCCCTCATCAGAATTTCTCCTTCCTGAGTGAAGTCAAAATAGGACACATCCTCTTCGATCCCAACTACCTCAATCTTTAATCGAATTCAAATTGTCCTTGCACACACCATCCTTGCACCTCGTTGAAGCCAAACAAATCCTTCCCAAGGCTCTACGATCACCGGAGCTAGGAGTTTGATCACCACCGAGATCCAAATTGATGGAATTTGGTCATTCAAGCAAACCACATGGAATCAATCTAATTGCTGCTCAACAGGGCTTTGTTTCAACCAAACAAAGCTTATTCAAGCATGGGAGTCACCAATCTTAGCTCCGTTGAGGTAATTCCATTGAAATTGACCCCTAGGTGAGAGAGTAGCTTCCCGATGGACATTAACATAGTGAGGTAATCAAATGACCTCTTCGGGCTAACTAAAGTCTCATGTTCTCAGGATGTCCAGACTATATACTTATTAACATTCCAAATCTATGTAAATCCATACATGAATAAGAGAAAGAGTGCACTGATTTATACATATCACATGTGCTAATGACTTAGGTGAATGTAAATGTATGTATTTTTGGTAGCAAAAGGGAATCTTCATCCTTTAATTAAGCATACCTACACATGTATAAAAGATGTAAGCAAGTATGTGTCATTGTTAAACTAGGAAAGTGAGGTAATTAAATGAACTCTTTGGGACTAACTAAAGCCTCGTATTCCCAGGATGTCTAGAATAAACACTTGCCATCTCAAACATATATGAATGTATACAAAACTAGAAAGATGAAAATCATGCAAAGATTATATTTTTCTTAATTAAATCATTTAGGCATATGAATTAAAGCTCTATCTAAATTCTAATATTAAAATACATAAGAATGAATTGAATGAGTACATGCCATTGTTAAACCAAGGAAGTGAGGTAATCAAATGACCTCCTTGGGGCTAACTAAAGTCTTGTATCCCTCAAATGTCTAGACTATATACCCATTATTATTCAAACTCATGTAAATCTATATATGAATTATTAGAAATAGAGCTTCATTTAATATGCTCAAGCTATAAACACTAGTAAATCCTATATGTATTGATAACTACTAACATTCTAAGTATTATACTCGATTTATAAACTTTGAAAATTAGTTTTCAATTTATTAGTGATAATAGCCACACATATACTTAATTAAACCAACACATGCAAGCTTACATAAAGGAAATTTATTTAATTTATTTAAATCTGAAAGTATGGATGCATGAAATCAAATGGAATACAACATTTAATGTGCTTGGAAAAGAATAATTAAATGTGAACACATGATTCATTCAATTAAACTAATTTCTAAGGACAATCACATTAAATAAACTCATTTAAAGAAAACCAAAGTTCCTTTATCAATTTAGTTTTGAATCTTTGATTTGATTTTGAGAGGAGGAGGAGCATTCATTTATTATCTAATCCCAATCCCACATTAGTAATATGATTCAGTTTGTGCAAAGGTAATGAAATAGATTGTATGAGTTAATTAAGTTAGATCCTTAATTAAACCAGTTAATCACCCTTACCTATGTTACCTTATTATAATTAACCAAATAATTATGAGCCAAATTGATATGAATATGAATAGAAAGTAAATTTGCAATGATCATAGATAATAAAGGGGCCTAATACAATTGGCTCATAATTGACAGCTATTTAGATTAAGGAACTTAATTAAATACTCTTATGGTTTCCCTACACATGTGGGTTAACCATATTTTCCCTAAGCACCTTTAGGCTATTAAACACCTAAAGATCTACCCATGATTTAATTCATCAAGATTTGATATTATTATGATTTTAAATTGATTAATTAAACCATCCAATTAATTAATTAAACCTTTAATTAATCTCATTTCAATCATTTTCTTTTAAAATGAAATTGACTTAGGAAAAGATTAGGAAAGAGGTTCTCATCCAATTTCCTTTGACCATTCACTATTCAATAGTGATTAACAAGCTTAATTAATTAAATTGTTGCATGATTAAGGGTTTAGTTAACTAGTTAATTAATTAAGACAGTAATTAAGGCTTAAATGTATAATTTCCCTAATTACCTAAGCAATAAATCCCAAGAAAATTATGGGAGGCAGAGGTCATCCCATTAAATAATCACAAAATGTTTGAAACCAATTACTTAAGTAATTAAGGAGTAATTAAGTTAATTAAATTTTTAATTAAACCCAAATTAAGCTTTAATTATTATTCAAAATTAATTAGGATTAATTTTAAATTATTCTCCTCTAAAATACCTTCAAAATGAATATTTAGTTGTATTTTTTGTATTTTTCTATGATTCAATATAATTTTTAGAAGTTTCAGCCATTAAATACATTAATTAAGCCCTAAATTAAGCATAATCACGTCAGCGCCATGCAGACCACTGATGTGGTGGGCTTTCCATGTGGCATCGCGGGATTGGTTACTTAAGTGTATACGACTGAGCGTTTACGTGACTGGCAGCGAGTGCGCTTTCATCTCTACCATCCGATCTCATATCAAATGGTGCAGATCAAACCTGTGGTTCCTTAAGGGATAAAATCATAGAAATGTAATGGATTAATCATGATTGTTTGTTCCAATCACATGAAATGGATAGTACATGATCAATCATCCCTCGAGAGATGAGAGACTGACACTGTCTGCCTTTCGTCCCTCGATAAAAGCTCACCCAAGCTCAAATTGATCGCAGATCGATCGCACACCTTCACATGAAAGATCCTAAGGGATCCAATAGCTAAGATCATGCAGAATACAACTTTTCTTCAAAAATCTCCAACCAATTTTTCCAAGGAGGTTGGTTTCATGGAATTACCTCACCGGGGCTCAAGATAAGAGGCGAAATCGATTGAGGAAGCTTCATTTAGTGGAGATGAAGCCCTGTTGAGTAGCATGCATGCCAATTTCTTCCCGTTCACTCGGTGGACCATGAACCATCACTATGGAGGTCGATGTTGATTAAACTTGCACTTTTGATGGACTGAAAGCTTGGAAAGTGATTCGTTCTTGCTTGATGAGGTGTGCGGAAGGTGTGGGTGAAAGGAATTTAGATTTGGTTGAGTATTTGTGGAGTTAAATCAGAAATATGGGTGCCCTATTTTAGAACAGTAAGCTCTGACAATGGGGAAGCTTGGACAGCTCGGAGAGGGCTTTAGGTGTTTCATTTTGGGCTTTAGGGAGTCTATAAGGGTGTGTGTTGAATTTGGATCAAAATGATGGGAGAGGGTGTATCCTCCCCTCCCTTCGATCGGATGGATAGATTTGGCTCCCAATTTTTTATTGGTCAGCTACCTCCAGGGCACCGGAGTGGTCGGTGTCACCTCTATGTGGCTTGATTTGGTTCGCTAGGTGCTTTATTTGTGGCTCAAGCTGATTGCCCCCCTCCTTCGGTCCAATGGATTTGGCTAGTGTGGGGAGGTGAGTTAACTCACCTCCCCTTTGACCATGACTAACCTAACCTGCTTGGGTTGGGCTAGGTACATAGGTCAAACCCCATTTGGGGTGTTTGATGGGTGCCAAGGGAAAAGAGGGGAGTGGACTTTGCCAATTTAGGCAAAATCCCATGTGGGTAGGAGAATCCAAGGGAGATTGCCTTGGGTTTAGCCCAATTTAGGTTTGGTTGGTTTTAGGTTGACCCAAAGTGGGTTTAGAATGGGTTGGGTCAGGTTTCAATAGGCTTTGGCTTGGTTCAAATAAGTTTGACTCAATTTGACCTTTATACGTCAAATTGGGCTAAATTAAGTTAAGTTGACCAATTGGTCAAATTGGGTCAAACCAAGGCTTGGGTCAAGTTCACATGATGATTTGAAGTGTTTTGGTTCAATTGGTTTGAATCAATTTGGCTTAGGTTTGATTTTGGCTCATTTGGATTCATGTAGGTCAAATGGGACAAATTGACCAATTTGACCAAATTGGCCAAATTGGTTTGGGTTATGGGTTGATTCATGTCAATTGGTTCATTAAATATGAATGTAGGCTTTGGTTTGAATCAATTTGGATTTGATTTGGATTTAGGCCAATTTGAACCTTTAGGTCAATTTGGGCTAAATGGGTTAGGTTGACCAATTGGTCAAACTAGGTTCAATTATGGCTTTGGTCAAATTCAATAATCAATTTGGAATGAACTTGAACCTTTAGTTACAATCAATTTGGGTTAGATCATGATTTGACCCAATTTCATCTTTCAGGTCAAATTGGGTCAACTTTGCTCAATGGGCCAATTGGGTTAGGTTTGGCTCAATTGTTGGACAAGTCATGTTCAATCATTGATCATAAGTTAGTGTGAATCAATGGTTTCAATTAATTTAGATATTTTGGTTGAGGGTTTTGACTTGGTCAAATGGCCAAGTTGACTTAGTTTGAACCAATTTATGACAATTAATCAACCTTGGGTGATCAACAATCATGATAAGAGGTTTTGTTAGGCTTGGTTCAATCCAATTTGGGTTAGATTGAATTTTGGCTCAAATAGGTCTTTTAGGTCACTTTGGGTCAAGTGAGCCTATTGGGTTTAGTTGAGTTGATTTTATGTTGATTTGAGTTTAGTTGAATTTATATATGGATTTGGGATTAATATATAACTTTGATTGCATTTGGTTTGGGTTTATTTGAATATCTCAATTCAAAGGGGTTAGGTTAGGTTTAACTTGGGTTGATTTTGGTTTGGCTTAGTGATTGTAGGTTTGATTTATATTTGGGATGGTGATTGAAGTCATGATTGATTCATGTGAAAACCAATTGAATTTAGTTTGAATGGAATGGGAATTTGGCTAAGTCCATGTGATTGGTTTATATAGCTTAGGAATTATTTTGATTTGATTTTGATTATGATTTGGTTGATTGAGTATGACTGTGTTTGACTGTAGATTTCATTGGTTTTGATTTATATTCGATATGAGGATTGAAGATATAATTGATTCATGAGGAAATTAATTGAATTTGGCTTGAAATTTGGCTAAGTTCACGGAATAAATCATGTGGCTTAGGTTTGGATTTTTTATTTGATATTTGGTTTGGTATTGTTGACCTCAATTTTCAAGTGAGCTATCAACTTCCTTATCATAGATCTAGGACTCTAATAGACACTAAGAGTTTTTTAGTCTTAAGACACTTCTAGTGATCAGGTGAACACTTAACTTAACCCTAGAGACTTAGAAGAGTTATCCATAGGGATAGGTTGTTCCTTAAAGATTTAGGAAGACTTGCCTACCTTATAGCCCAAACCAAATCCTTGCTTCCATTTTTCAAACCAAACCTCAAATTCAAAGTCAAATTCAAATTCCAAATGATAAATCAAATCCAAATCAAATGATTGAAACCCATGATTGAATTTAAATTCTAAAATGTTTCCTAAGCCCTTTGATTTCATCTTATAGACTTAGCCTTAACCAAATCCAAATCACTTCAAATCTAAGTGATTTTTTCATGAATCATTTATATCTTCATTCATATTTTTGAATATAAATAGAGTATAAATTCAAATAGCCAAAACTAAATCAAAAATCAAACCAAAATCCAATTTATACCCTTTTAAGCCAAGTCTTTGAACTTGGTCAAATCCTATCCAAACCAAATCAAAGTCCATGGATTTCTTCCTGATTCAATCATTCCTACAATCATTGGCCTAAATATAAACATAAACTATGATTATCAAACCAAATCTAAAGTAACCCAAGTTAGCCCTTTTTAACTTGAAATTGTCATATGAACCAAAGTCCATATAGATCCAAATCACTTACAATTGGATTTATATTTCCATCTCAAACCCATCTATCAATATAACAAAACTTGAATTAAGCCATGATCAAGCTAATTAACCCATTTAGGTCCACTTGACCCAAAGTGACCTGAAAGACCTTTTTGAGTCAAGTTCTAATTCAACTCAAATTAGATTGAACTAAGCCCATCCAAATATTACAACATGATCAACAATCATCCTAGGTTAATCAATTGTCTTGAATTGGGTCAAGCTAAGTTAACCTAGCCCATTGACCAAGTCAACACTTAGCCCAAATGAAACTCAAACTAGCCAATACCCACCATAGGCCAATTTGATTAAAACCATTGATTCAAACCCATTCATAATCAATGATTGAATATGACCAAACCCCCAATTGAGCTAAATCAAGCCTAATTGGTCATTTGACCTAAGTTGACCCAAATTGACCTAAAAAGCCAAAAATAGGTCAAATCACAATCCAACCCAAATTGATTGTAACCAATGGCATAAGTTCATTCCAAATCACTTATTGAACTTGACCAAAGCCATTGTTTAGCCCAATTTGAACAATTGCTGAACTTGACCAAACTTAGCCCAAATTGACCTAAAGGGTCAAATTAGCCATCCAAAATAATTCCAAATTAAACCAAACCAAAGCCTCAACTTGACCCATTTGACCTATATGAACCCAAATGAGCCATAATCAAAACCAAAGCAAATTGAATGAAACCAATGATAGAAATACACTCCAATTGGTCATGTGAACTTGACCCAACCCTTGGTTTGACCCAATTTGACCAATTGGTCAACTTGACACAACCTAGCCCAATTTGACCTAAATTGGTCAAATCAAGCCAAATCAAACAAAATAAACTCCAAACTACTTGAAATTTGGGCTATCCCACTTTGGACCCATCCCAAATCAGGCCAAATCAAACCCATAGCCAAATGACCATTTTACCCTTGGGTTTAAGGCATCCCATGAGATGAAGCACATGCATATTTTATCATTTTCTCCCCTAGCCACTTGGCACCCAACCATAGGTCTACTTAAACACCTAGGACCATGGCTGACCTAACCCAAAGGTGGTTGGGTCAGCCACGATCCATGGGGAGGTGAAATCACCTCCCCATCCCCATTGGAGCTTTCCAAACAGCCATAGGGCACCCACTACTCTCTTGGCAGCTACCTCCACACCCTCAACCAACCAAACTGAGCCACATCATGCACCCAAGGACCTCCACTAACCTCTGATGTGGCCAATTGATCAAGAAGAATCCAAATCATCCATGGCCATCCGATCCAAAGAATGAGGTGGGTATCCCCCCTCATTCTCACTCAAACTCACACACTCACACTCGATTCAACCCTACTAGCCAAGGAGAGAGTTCCCAGAGTGATTTCCAAGGCTTCCTAAGGTCCCCAAAATCCTCATTCTCGGTCTTACCCAAAACCAAAATAGGGGAGGCCACCTTTGATTCCCATTTGCTCAAATCTCCACCAAAGTACAATTAACTTTGCAAACACCTTCCTTGGAGCTAAACAAATAAGAATAAATTCTTTCCCAAGCTTCTCGAGGGTAGAGTTTGAACAAGCCTGACCACCTACGTCTAGTGCTTTGGTCTTCTGAGCAAACTACACCAAATCAAGGTTTGTGCGGCTCAACAAAGCTTCATTTCTACCAAACGAAGCTTCCTCAATCATTGAAATCATCGATCATAAGCTCCGGTGAGATATGCCATTAAAATTGATCCTTGAATGAAAATAGTTTGGTCTTTTATGAAAGAAAATTCCATGTTAGGTGATTTCCATTGTTAGATTTGATTGTTGTGCTTCCCTGAAGGTGTAGGATCATTTTCATCTCCATTTAAGCTTGGATGAGCTCCGATCGAGTGATGATCGATGGACGGTCACCATTGTTCCACTCTTAGGAGGAGACAGATCATGGACCATCCATCCCACATGATCGAGATGGACAGTCCTGATCGGATCACGCTTAGAGCCTCTGATTAATCCCTCAAAACTGCAGGTTTGATCATGGCCATCCAATCTTAGATCAGATGGTCCACAGAGTTATCGGGTGCGTCACCATCTGAGTCAGTACTTGGATGTGACAACTTAAATAGTGAATCCCATCGCAGCACATGGAAAGTGCGCCACATCAACCGCCATGTGGCCCGACGGGATTAAGGCTTTAATTAAGGCTAATTAATTTTTTTAATCTTGAAACTTCATAAATTCATAACTAATTCTAGAAAAATCTTTAAAAAATGCAAACTTAGGCTCATTATTAATTGATTTTGAACAGTGGATTTGGCTTAATTAAGGTTTAATTGGAAATGTAATTAGCCTAATCACTCCCTAATTAACCATTCAATTAATCTCAAACTTTTGTGCATATTAGGGGGATGACTTTTGCCTCCCCTATTTTTCTAGGATTTTATTGGTTACTTAATTAGGGAAACTAATGGATTAAGCCTTAATCACTTTCTTAATATAATTAGTGATAACTAAGTAAATGAACAGTAAATTAATCAATCAATTAAGTTCATTAACCTCTGTTAATGATGATGAAGTCTAGGAAAATGGATTGGGACTCTCTCTTCCAATATTTTCTTTAAGTCTTCTCTAATCGCTCTTAAATAATTAATTAGTTAACACCCCTTTATTAATTAATTAACCATATTAAAAAAAATTCAAATCATACATGAACTTTAATCAACTAATTAAAATTATTTAGGGATTGAGACTTAGGCTCCCTTCTTTGTCTCTTTCTCTAAGCCCATCTCATTTTGGTTGGCTAAGGTTAATTAAGGTTTAATTAATTAATTAATGAACTTAATTAATTCAATTGAATCTACTTCTCTAACTTAATCTTGGGTAGCTCTTTGGGTGTTCAATAACCCAAAGGGGGAGATAATGAAATTATGGTTAGCTCATATGTATGAGAAAATCATAAAAGTAGTTAACTGAAATCCCTTAAGCTTAATTAACTATTAATCTGAGCCAATTGTATTAAGTCCCTTTCATTTCTTAAGAGCATTGAAAATTTACTTTCCATGTGGTTGCATATCATATTGGCCTACAACAGGGAAGTAAGGTGAGCTACACATGATACTATGACTGCTCTTGTTGCTATTGTCAGGAGGGGTTTGGCTCCACATTTGAAGTCTCTAATGGGGCCTTGGTGGTTTTCTCAATTTGATCCAATTCTAAAGGTTTCTCAGGTAGCCAGGTGTTCCTTAGAGATGACATTCCCTGCATCAAAGAAAAGGTGTTTGAAGACCCTGTTATGCTTAGTAGAGCTAATGGGTAGAAGACCACGACCGCAGTGTCGCAAGACACTCGCCGTTATGCTCAGTAGAGCTGACGGGAAGGTCGAATAGACTCCCGATGCAGCCCCCTATGCAAGGAAGATACCGGGAGGCTACCGAAATGCGGATTGATAGAGGACTTAAGTAATTTAATGCAAAATGAACTATAAACTCAAATTTAAAATCTGAATTAAAATTGTAGGTGTTTAAAGACCCTATTATTCATAGTAGAGCTGCAGGTTAGAATACCACGACCGTAGTGTCGCAAGACACTAACATTTATGCTCAGTAGACTTTCGAAGAATAGACTTCTGAAGAAGCCCCTACGTGGGAACAATGCCGGGAGGCTACCGAAATTTAGACTGACGGGAGACTTAAACATGGTCAAAAAAAGTATTAATAAGCTCAAAGTAAACTTAGATAGAAAAATAAAGCAAAATTAAACTTTCATATGAAATTTTAAAATTCTTTAAATAAGAATGATCTTACAGGGGATCTCGACAACATATTGACGATCATAAATAAGACTTTTAATGAACTTGAGAATTTGTCTTCAAGAATAAAATTCAAGTAAAGCTTTTGATTATCTTGATAGTTACTTACGAGCACAAACAAAACTTATATTTGATTTGGAAGTTTATCCTTCAATCAGAACAAGGATCAAATATAGTTGTTTAGAGCAAAAAGAATTTGAATGAGATTTGTGATGAGACTATGAGCTTCTTAGCGATCACGAGCTAAGCTCCATTGAAACTTAAAGAGCTCAATGAGCTATGAACTAGATGCCAATAAATAAATATTAATCTAAATAATGGAACAAGATCTTAAAGGTCAAACGCCACCAAATTTGCAACATATTATACAAGCAAACAGAAGGCATTAATTAAGTCATTCTTAGATACACCTGCATGTGCTTGGATATAGAGATTTAAAGTGCAAATCTTAATGTCTGAAAAGACTGCGCAGCTTAAATTGGAATCAATTAAATATTAATCTAAAATATTTAATAAGATATTAGATCAATCTATAACATCTTCTACACCACCGAATTTGTAACATATCATATAAGCGAACAGAAGGCATTAATTAAGGCATTTTAGATACACCTACATATGCTCGGATATAGAGATTTAAAGTGCAAATTTTAATGTCTAAAAAGGCTGTGCGGGCTAAATTGGAATCAATTAAATATTAATCTGAAAAATCTAATAAGATATTAGATCAATCTATAACATCTTCTATGCCACCGAATTCGCTATATATCATACAAGAGAACAGAAGGCATTAATTAAGGCATTCTTAGATACACAGCATGTGGGACATAAAATTTAAAGTGAAAATTTTAATGAAAAGTGTCAAAAGCTAAATGGAATCAATTAAATATTAATCTAAAAAATTTAATAAGATATTAAATCAATTTATAATGCCTTCTTCACCACCGGATCTGCAACTCTTTGTGCAAGCAGATAAAAGGCGATACTAAATCAAAATATATAATAATCATAAGGCTTCCTTCAACCAAAATTAAAAAAATTTCATCCTAATTATGTTTTTTAAAATCAATGATTTCATTAATTAGATGAAATTAGCTAAGCTATAAATACCTGCATGTGCTCAGACACAGAGATTTCTAGTACAAATTTTAATATCTGAAAAGGCTGTGTAGGCTAAATTGGAATAAAAAATAAAAATACAAAATCAATCTCATAATTCAAACATAAAACTACCTAAAATTACTATACACCCGCATAGGCCCCGATACTATACTCAATGCTTAAACTTAGTGTCTCAGGATGCTGTGCGGGTTGATTCCCAGTTGGGTCTACAGACTGGGTCCGAGTTAACAAAACCTAATGATGTTGTTATAGCTTTCTCCACCTGAGAAAATCTCTGAGAAGCTAATTCTATCATTTGGAAGTATAACGACTATCTCTTAACTCCCCAATGATAACTTAGTTGATCGAAGATATCAACTAGAGGGGTAACTATTATCAAAATATTTAAGATATTATAGTCAATATTCTCAAATTCAAAATCCTCAAAATATTAATCTAGGTCTGATCCTCTCTTATTAAATTGATAGGGTCAACAAGATCTAAAATAATAAATTAAATGATTAAAACACCCGCATGGGCCCCGATACTATGTTGAATGCTTAAAGTTAGTGTCTGAGGATGTTACGCAGGTTGATTCTTGGTTTAGTCTTAGGACTGGGTCCGGGTTAACAAAACCTAAAAATCTATCATAAGAATTTCAACTTAGTAAAATATCTGAGAAGCTAATTATGTCATGTGATAGTAGATCTGATCCTCTATTAGGAGCTAAATAGAGTTGACAGGATCTAAGTTCTCAAATATATTTGATTCAATCAATTAACCACCCCAATGATGGCTGTGTTGAATGAAGATTTCAACTGGAGGGGATACTTATCATAAAAATATGCTTGCAACCTCAAATTGAATTAATCAAACTCAAGAATCAATGCAAATGTAAAATCAAATAAATCACCAAATTATAAATGCTTAAATAAGATTCAATTTTTAAAGAACTTAAAGCTAAAAATCAATCCCCCTTTTGCAATTATTTGTTGAAGGTGACAAATTAAGAAAACTCTAGCTCACGAAGGAGCCAAAGTCAAATCAAGTACACAACCATGTTTACTCTCAAATAATCTCATGTCAGCAAGGACGTGGCCCATGTCCTCTGACTACGTGGCTTGGCCAGTAGGCTCTACATGATGCAGTTATGACCAAAGTCATTTGATCAGGTGGTTGCTGCCAAATAGAACCATTATATTACGATCATGACTGTAGCCCGTATGCTCCCCAATGGCTCTGCCTTTTGAGTTGTGAACTATAGGGTATACTAATTGGGAAAAAATCCCTCTATTAGCTAAGATAGACTTAAACTTGTATCCTTAGACAAACACCACCCTAGGTCTACAAAGATTTCTTGGATGACGTAACCCATGTGTTCGAAAGATCCTTCGGGTTACACTACCTCCTCTAACTAAGTAGACTAGGGACCGTGAAAGCCCGGGATGATGGAACCATGGGATCTAGATCGGGCGCGTCATCGTTCCCCAACCATCCGCTTTAAGTTAAATATAATGAATTTTATAAACCTAAATTCTAAAACTCCACATGCTACTACTATACGCTATGCACTAAGCGATCTAACAACTAGCCTTAATCGAAAGTTCTCTCTCAGCATTGAGAAGGGTAATTAAATATAGGTTCTTGCGCATATAGGAAACCTGGAACCAGATCTAAAGTCCTTTCAAAATGAGGGAAAAATCTTTGAGTAGTGTCTTATCTACTATCTCATCTGTCTTTTGAAAATTACACCGACACTTTAAATCACTCTTTTCATCGGAGAGGTCAGTGGTGAATTTTCGGAGCCCACATACTTGAAAAAAAAAGATGGGTAGCAGAGCACTATACAACCTAGATTTTGAAAGAATAATTACAATTTGAATGAATACATGCTATGGGGGCTTTCATTGTTCCATCCACCTCCCTCCTTCTTCCTTCTTTGATTTATATGGTGTTTGCTTCAAAGGCATCATAGGGCACCCCAAGACAAAGCATTATGGCCACTGCTCATCCTAATCCCACATAGCATTAATCATAATTCTTATTGCAAATTTACATTCATACAGAAAACAAGTAAATCTAGCTACACCTACAAAATAGAGGTTAGCTAAACACACATATAATCCCAAGCAATATATATATATATATATATATATATATATATATATATATATATATATATATATATATATATATATATATATATTGGACTTAGCACCCTGTAAATTGATGTAAATATATATATGAATTACAAGAAAGAGAGCTTCATTTAATATGCTCAAGCTATAAACTCATGTAAATCCTATATGTATTCATAACTACTAACATTCTAAGTATTATAATTGATTTATCAACTTTGAAAAATAGTTTTGAATTTATTAGTGATAATAGCCACACATATATTTAATTAAACCAACACATGCAAGCTTCCATAAAGAAAATTCATTTGATTTATTTAAATTTGAAAGTATGGATGCATGAAATCAAATGACATATAATATTTAATTTTCTTGGAAAGGAATAATTAAATGTAAACACATGATTCATTTATTTAAACTAATTTCTAAGGATAATCACATTAAATAAACTCAATTAAAGAAAACTATAGTGTTATCAATTTAGTTTGGAATCTTTGATTTTATTTAGAGAGGATGAAAAGCACTCATTTGTTATTTGATCCCATTCCCACATTAGTAATATGATCTAGTTTAAGCAAAGGTAATTAAATAGATTTTATGAGTTAATTAAGTTGGATCCTTAATTAAACCAATTAATCACCCATACTTATGTTACCTTAGTGTAATTAACCAAACAATTATGAACCAATGTAATATGCATATGAATGGAAAGTAAATTTGCAATGATCCTAGATAATAAAGGGGCCTAATGTAATTGGCTCACAATTGATAGTTAATTGAATTAAGAAACTTAATTAAGTACTCTTATGATTTCTCCACACATGTGGGTTAACCATAATTTTCCTAAGCACCTTTAGGTTATTAAACACCTAAATATATATGATATTATAATGATTTTAAATTGAGTAATTAAACCATCCAATTAATTAATTAATCTTTCAATCAATTTCTTTTCAATTGAAATGGACTTAGGAAAAAGATTAGGAAAGAGGTCCTCATCCCATTTCCTTTTCCCATTCACTATTCAACAGTGATTAACAAGCTCAATTAATTGATCTGTTGCATGATTAGGGGTTTAGTTAACTATTTAATTAATTAAGAGAGTAATTAAGGCTTAAATGAGCAAATTCTCTAATTACCTAAGCAATAAATCCCAAGAAAATTATAAGAGGCAGGGGTCATCCCATTAAACCACCAAAAAAAGTTTGGAACTAATTACTTGAGTAATTAAAAAGTAATTAAGCTAATTCAGTTTTTAATTAAATCCAAATTAAGCCTTAATTATTGTTCAAAATTAAGTAAGATCAATTTTAAATGATTCTCCTCTGAAATACCTTTAAAATGAATATTTATTTGTATCTTTTTGCTTTTCTATGATTTGTAATGAATTTTAGAAATTTCAACCATTAAATACATTAATTAAGCCCTAAACTAAGCCTAATCCTATTAATGCCATGGATCGGATGTGCATGCACTTTCCACATTGCGCCACAAGATTGGTCACTTAAGCATGTCCAACTCAACACTTACGTGGCTGGCGACGGACGTGCTTTCATTTTCACCGTCCGATCTTGGATTGGACAGCGCAAATCAAACCTTCGGTTACTTAAGGGATAATATATGAGAAATCTAACAAGTTAATCACGATCATCCATTCTAATCATACAGAATGGATGGTGCGTGATCAATCATCCCCCGAGCGACAAGAGATGAACACCATCTGCCTTTCACCACTTAATTCAAGCTCACCCGAGCTCAGATCGATCCCACACCTTCACACAAAAGATCTGAAGGGATCCAACGGCTAAGATTATGCAGAATGCAACTTTTCTTCAAAAATCTCCAACCAATTTTTTCAAGGAGGTTAGTTTTATGGAATTACCTCATGGGAGCTTAAGACCGGTGGTGAAATCGATTGAGGAAGCTTCATCTAGTGGAACAAAACCTGAGCGATGCACCAATTTCTTCCCGTTCAATTGGACTACATCATCATTGTGGAGGTTGGTGTTGATCAAGTCGCACTTTCAATGGCGAAGTCGGGAAGCAATTTGTTCTTCGATGAGGTGTTGGTGAAAGGAATTTGGATTTAGTTGAGTATTGGTGGAGTTGGATCAAAATATGGGTGTCTATTTTAGAACAATAAGCTCTAGCAATGGGGAAACTTGGATGGCTTTGAGAGGGCTCTAGAGATTTCATTTGTGCTCACGAGGGTGGGCGTTGAATTTGGATAAAAATGAGGGGGGTACATCCCCCACCTCCTTTAGATCAGATGAATGGATTTAGCTCCCAACTTTGGCCACCACCGGTGCAGTGGTGGTGTCACCTCCATGGCTTGGTTTGGTTGGCTAGGTGCTTGGTTAATGGCTCAAGGTGTCCGCCCCTTCTCCTTGGGTCTAATGGATTCGGCTAGTGTGGGGATGTTAGTTAACTCACCTCCCCTTGGTCCACAGCTGACCTAGCCCACTTGGGTTAGGCTAGGTGCATAGAAAAGAACCCATTTAGGGTGTTTGATGGTTGCCAAGGGAAAAGAGGGGAGTGGACTTTGCCAATTTAGGCAAAATCTCTTGTGGGGAGGAGAAGCCAAGGGAGATTGCCTTAGGTTGAGCATAATTTGGGTTTCTATCAGTTTTGGGCTGACCCAAGGTGGGTTTAGGATGGGTTAGGACATGTTTTAATGGGCTTTGGATTGGTTCAAATGGGTTTGGATCAACTTGACCCTTATAGGTAAAATTAGGCTAAGTTGGTTAGGTTGACCAATTAGTCATTGGATCAAACCAAGGATTGGGTCAAGTTCAAATGATGATTTGAAGTATTTTGGTTTGATTGATTTGAATCAATTTAGCATAAGTTTGATTTTGGATCATTTGGATTCATGTAAGTCAAATGGGTCAAGTTGACCAAATTGGCCAAATTGGCTTAGGTTATGGGTTGATTCATGTTCAATTGGTTAATTGAAGATGATTGTAGGGTTTAATTTGAATCAATTTGGATTTGATTTGGATTTAGGTCAATTTGACCCTTTAGGCCAATTTGGGCTAAATGGTTTAGGTTCACCAATTGGTCAAATTGGGTTCAATTATGGCTTTGATCAAGTTCAATAATAAATTTGAAATACACTTGATCCATTGGTTAAAATTTGAGTTAGATCATGATTTGACCCAATTTGATCGTTTGGGTCAATTTGGGTCAAAGGACCAATTGGGTTAGGTTTCAATTGATGGTCAAGTTATGTCCAATCATTGATCATAGGTTGGTGTTAATTAATGGTTTCAATTAATTTAGCTTGGGTTGAGATTTGGCTAGTTTGGTTAAGGATGTTGACTTGGTCAAATGTCCAAGTTGATTTAATTTGACTCAATTTATGACAATTAATCAACCTAGGGTGATCAACAATCATGATAGGAGGTTTTAGTAGACTTGGTTCAATCCAATTTGGGTTGGATTGGATTTAGCTCAAATAGGTCTTCTTGGTCACTTTGGGTCAAGTGAGCCTATTGGGTTTAATTGGGTTGATATTAGGTTGATGTGATTTAGTTAAATTTATATATGGATTCGAGATTGTTATATAGCTTTGATTACAATTGGTTTAGGTTCAAATGGGTTTTGGTTCATTTCAATATGTCAAGCCAAAGGGGTTAAGTTAGGTTTGACTTGGGTTGATTTTGGTTTGGCTTAATGATTGTAGGTTTCATTTATATTTCGGATGGTGATTGAAGATATGATTGATTTATGAGAAAATCAATTGAATTTGGTTTGAATTGAATGGGAATTTGTCCAAGTCCATCGGATTGGTTTATATGGCTTAGGAAGGATTTTGATTTGAATTTGAATATGGTTTGGTTGATTATGTTTTATTTTAGATTTGATTGGGTTTGATTTATATTCAAGATGAGGATTGAAGATATAATTGATTCATGAGGAAATTAATTGAATTTGACTTGATTTGGATTGAAATTTAGCTAAGTCCATGGAATAAATAATATGGCTTAGGTTTGGATTTTTGATTTGATATTTGGTTTTGGTATGTGATCAATTGATGTATATTTGATTTATATTTGGGTAGATGACTGAAGATATGAATTGAGCATGAGGAAATCAATTGAATTTGGCTTGATTTGGATTGAAATCATGTGGCTTAGGTTTGGATTTTTGAGTTTGGATTTAATTATAGATTTCAATCATTTGATTTGGATTTGGATTTAGGTTTGATATGAATTGAATTTGGTTGTGGCTTAAGAAAGTGAACATAGGTTGGATTCAAGTCATGGGGTAGGTAGGCCATCCTAATCCCTAAAGCATAACCTAATCCTATGGTTAACCCTTATAAGTCTCTAGGTTTAGGTTAAGTGTTCACCTAATTGCTAGAAGTGTCTTATGACTAAGGAAGTCTTAGTGTCTAGATGACTCCTAAACTAAAGATGAGAAGGTTGAGTCCTATATATGTATATATATATATATATATATATATATATATATATATATATATATATATATATATATATATATATATATATATATATATATATATATATATATATATATGTAAATCATAAGAAAGAGAGCTTTATTTGATGTTCTTAAGCTATAAACTCATGCAAATCCTATATATATTCATAACTATCAACACTCTAAGTACTATAATTAATTCATAAGCTTTGGATAATAGTTTTGAATTTATTAGTGATAATAGCCACACATATATTTAAGTTAATCCAACACATGCAAGCTTACATAAAGGAAATTCATTTGATTTATTTACACTTTAAAATATGAATGCATGAAATCAATGACATACAACATCTAATGTGTTTGGGAAGAAATGACTAAACATAACCACATGATTTCATTCAATTATATTAATCCCTAAGGACAATCATATTAAATAAAGCCATATAAGGAAAACCAAAGTTCATTATTGATTTATGATTTAAGATTTTGATCAAGCTTAAAGAGGAGAAGAATTACTTGTTATTTTAATCCCATTCCCACATTAGTAATTTGATTTGGTTTAAGAAAAGGGAGTTAGGTGGATTTTATGAGTTAATTAAGTTGGATCCTTAATTAAATAAATTAATTACCCTTACTTATGCCTCTTTAATTTGATTAACCACTTGATTATGAGTCATAAATGACATGAACATGTGAGGAAATAAAATTACAATGCTCTCAAGATTAAAGGTTGATTAAATTAAAGAACCTAATTAAGTACTTTTATGATTTTTCCACACTTATGGGCTAATCATAATTATCTTAAGGGTCTTTATGTTATTAAACATATAAATAGCAACCTTTAATTCCATTATTAATTATCTGATGTGGTTATAATTTTAATTTGATTAATTAGTCCACTTTAGTTAATGAATTAATGCCATTTTAATTAGTTTTCCCTTAAAGAGAGGGAGGTCCTAACCCCATTCCCCTTGCCCATTCACTATTTAACAGTGATTAGTGTGCTTAATTAATTAATTTTTATTATTTAGGAGATTAATTAATTAATTAAACTAATTAAGAGAGTGATTAGGGCTTAAATAGTCAATTCACCTAATTAACCAAGCAATAAATTCTAAGAAATTATGGGAGGCAGAAGTCATCCCATTAAACTAACACATAATATTTGAAATGAATTACTCAAGTAATTAATAAGTAATTAAGCTAATTAAGTTTTTAATTAAGTCTTAGTTACTATTTAAAATCATTGGAATTAATTTTAAATAATTCTCCTTTGAAATACCTTCAAAATAAGTATTTTTTTTAATTTTTCTATAATTTGTTATGAATTTTTGAAGTTTAAGCCATTAAATCAATTAATTAAGTCTAATTTAAGTCTAATCCCATCTACAAGGACCGGGCCGATGTGGCGCACTTTCCACATGGTGTCGTGGGATTGGCTACTTAAACCCGTCCAACTTAGCGATGACTTGGTTGCCAGTGGACGCACTTTCATCTCTGCCATATGATCTAAGATTGAATGGCACAGATCAAATTCACAGTTCTTAAGAGATAAAAATCAGATAAATCTAATGAATAATCATGATCGTCCGTTCTGATCACATGAAATAGGCGGTGCGTGATCCATCATCTCCCGAGTGATGAGAGACGAACATTAACCACCTTCTATCACTCAATTCGAGCTTACCTGAGCTCAGATTGAGTCCAGATTCAACCCACACCTTCAAGAGGTAGATCTAAAAGGATCTACTAGTAGAATTTGGATGACATACAAGTTTCTTTCAGAAAGCCACAAAAATATTTGTAAATGCTTGTTTAATGGAATTACTTCGCTACAGCTAGAGACCAATGTGAAATCGATTAAGGATGCTTCGGCTGGTGGAAATGAAGCCCTACTGATTGGCACACACGAGGATTCCTTGTCATTTGCTCGGAGGGCCGCAAACTGATGAAATGAAAGTGGGCGTTGATCGACCTTGAACTTTCGGTGGTCAGAGGGTTTGGGAGGCCATTCATTCTTACTCAATGGAGTGTGGGGAAGGTGTGGGTGAAATTAATTTGAGTTTGGTGGAGGTTTGAGGTAGTTGGTAGGAAATAAGGTTGCCCTATTTTGGGTTGAAGGTTTCCGGCAATGGGGAGGCTCGGGAGGCTTGAACAATGCTCTGGGGATTTTGAATTCACTCTCAAGTCTAGAGTTCAGTCATCATTTTGGCTAAAATGATGGGGTATATCCCCTCTCCCTTGGATGGATGGATGGTGGAGCACAATTTCACCGGTCAACCACCGTCGTGTGAGTGGTGGTGTTAACTCCACATGGCTCGTTGGCTCAAGGTGTCCCTCTTCTTGGATTCAAGGGTTTCTACTAAGTGTGGGGAGGTGAGTTAACTCACCTCCCCTTGGTCCATGACCAACCTATCCCACTTGGGTTGGGCTAGGCATGTAGGTCAGGTCTCCATTTGGGTAAAGGAAGGCTGCCAAGGAAAGAGGAGGGTTGACTTGTCATTTTTGGGTTTGATCCCACATGGGGAGAAAAATCCCATGGGTAATTCTTTGTATTTGATCCAATTTAGGTTGGGTTGATTTTAAGCTGACCCTTGGTGAGTTTAGGATGGGTTGGATTGGGTCCCATTAGGTTTGGGCTAGGTTCAAGTAGGTTTGGCTCAATTGGACTAGGTTGGATTAGGTTGATCAATTGCTCAAATTGAGTCAAACCAAAGTCAAGTTCAAATGATGATTTGAAGTGTTTTGGTTCAATTGGTTTGAGTCAATTTGGCATAAGTTTGGTTTTGGCTCATTTGGATTCATATAAGTCAAATGGGTTAGGTTGACCAATTTTACTAAATTGGCCAAATTGACTTGGGTTATGGATTGATTCATATTCAATTGGTTAATTGAAGGTGATTTTATGTGTTGGTTTAAATTAGATTGGATTTGATTTAGATTTAGGTCATTTTGATCCTTTAGATCAATTTGGGCTGAATGGGTCAATTGGGTTTGATTGAACAAATTGGATTCAATTATAGCTTTAGTCAAGCTCAATAATCAATTTGGAATGAACTTGAACCACTGGTTGCAATCAATTTAGGTTATATCATGATTTGACCTAATTTTATCTTTTAGGTTGAATTGAGTCGACTTGGGTCAAAGGGCCAATTTGGTTAGGTTTGGCTCAATTGATGGTCAAGCCATGTTCAATCATTGATCATAGGTTGGTGTGAATCAATTGTTTCATTTAACTTGGCTTGGGTTGAGTTTTGGCTAGTTTGGTTCATGTAGGTTAAGAGTGTTGACTTGGTCAAATGCCCAAGTTGACTTGGTTTTACCCAATTGATGATAATTGGTCAACCTAGGGTGATCAACAATCATGATAGGAGATTTTGGTAAGCTTTGTTCAATCTAATTTGGGTTGGATTGGAATTCAAATAGGTCATTTAGGTCACTTTGAGTCAAGTGGACCAATTAGGCTTGGTTGAGTCAATTTTGGGTTGAGTTTAGTTGGATTATATATGGACTTAGGATTGAGTTATAGTTTTGATTGCAATTGATTTCGATTCAAATGGGTTTCGTATTTCTTGAATATTTCAAGTCAAATGGGTTAAGCTAAGTTTGATTTGATTAAATTGATTTTGGCTTGATGATTTTAGATTTCATTTATATTTGGGAAGATGATTGAAGAAATAACTGATTCATGAAAAAATCAATTGAATTTGATTTGATTTGAATGGAATTTTAGCTAATCCCATGGGATTAAATTATATGGTTTAGGATAGCTTTAACTTGGTTTTGGATTTTGGTTTAGGACATTTGAATGTAGGTTTCATTTATATTTGGGAAGATGATTGAAGAAATAATTGATTCATGAAAAAATCAATTGATTTGATTTTGAATTAAAGAAGGTTTTGGCTAATCTCATAGGATCAAATCATACATCTTAAGAAGGGTTGGTTTGATATTTGGTTGATTTGGATTAAGAATTTGGATTTGATTGTAGGTTTTGGTAAGTTGATTAATGGGATGAATTGATCTTCGCAAAATTCAATTGAATTCGGCTTGATATGAATTTGGCCGAGTCCATAGGATTGAATCATATGGCTTAGTATAGGTTTGGTTTTGTTTGATTTTTGGTTTTGTTGATTTGATTGTAGATTTTGGTAAGTTGATTGAAGGGTTGAATTGATTTTGAGAAAATTAATTGGATTTGGATTTGATTAAGGATAAATCCATAGAATAAAATCATAGGGCATAGGAAGGGTTGATTTGGTTTAATCATGGTTTAGAATTGGCTATAAATTTTAACCATTTGGTTTGGAGTTTGAATTTGGATTTAGCATGTGAATTTGGATGAATTGAACTTGAGGTTTGGTTTAGGCCAAAGAGGTGTGCATTGATTGGGTTTAGGCTATAGGGTAGGAAAATCTCCTCAAAGGCCTAGTCTATGATTAACCCTTCTAAGTCTGTAGGCTTAGGTTAAGTCTTCAACTAATTTTTATAAGTGTCTTATTACTAAAGAAGTCTTAGTATCTAGAAGACTCCTAAATCTAAGAAGAGTAGATTGAATCCCCACTTCAAAAGTGAGGTCAACAACTCTAAAGCACTAGTATATTATGTCAGAGTCTCATTGAGTCTTGAATTCTTGATTCAAGAGCATTATTTTATTATATCCCTTTTCATGAATTGTTATATAACTATACTACAGGAAAATTCGGCAAAGTCTATCTTTTGGATAATGAGCCACTAGAGATCATCAGAAAGGATGAAGTTTAGATTAAAATAGAAAATAGAATAAAGTTAGTCTTACAATAGGTAAGGCATGTCTCAGACCCCAAGAAAAACTTGATATTAATTACACGCAGACCGCTGACATGGCAGCGCTTTCCACATGGTACCGCGAGATTGGCCACTTAAATCGTCCTGACGTGGCAGCGATGGACCCGCTTTTATCTCCACCATCCAATCTTAGATCGGATGGTTGGAAATAATCTTATGGTTCCTAAGGGGATAAATCAAGATTAATCTTTTGAATAATCATGTCCATCTGTTCCAATCAACGGGGTGGATCGTCACGGCGATGAAAGAGCGGACCTTCCTCCGATCGAGCTTAGGAGCTCGTGGAGGCTTGGGATCAACAACAACAACAACAACAATAACAACAACAACAAGCCTTAATCCCACTAGGTGGGGTCGGCTACATGAATCCTTCGTCTCCATTATGTCCTATTATGTGTCAAATCCTCATTTAATTCAAGTACACTAAGATCATTTTTTATACATCTTAATTAAGTATTTTTAGGTCTACCTCTACCTTTCTTAACATAAGGCAAATATAATGCATCTACTCTCGGTCATCGACGGTAGACACTTTATGTGGCCAAACCATCTAAGGCGACTCTCCCTAATCTTATCTACCACAGGAGCTACTCCAACTTTTTCCCGAACATACTCATTTTGCATTCTATCCCTAAGAGTAAAGCCACTCATCCACCTGAGCATCCTCATCTCTCTGTAACACTTAACTTAGTCTTATGCTTGTCTTTTATTGGCCAACATTACCATAAGACATTGCGGTCTTACCACCATCTTATAAAATTTTTCCTTAAGTTTAAGTGGAACTTTTCTACCACATAACAGGCCAGATGCATTCCTCCACTTCAACCATCCAACTTGAATTCTACTAATAACATCTCCATCTATTTCACCATCATTTTGAACAATAGAGCCTAAATATCTAATCACTCACTCTTATTAATGACTTGATCACCTAAAGTCACAACACTATCACTAAAACTTCTACAACTAAAATTACACTCCATATATTGGTTTTAGATCTACTTAAGCGAAAACCTTTAAAATCTAAAGTTGACCTCCATAATTCAAGTTTCGTGGACTCCTCTCTAGTCTTATCAACAAGAAGAATGTCATCACAAAAGCATACACCAAGGGTACATCTTCTTGTAAATGCCTCATAAGAATATCCATAACTAAAGTAAAAAGATAAGGGCTTAATGTTGATCCTTGATGTAATCCAAGAAATAGGAAAATATTTTGTCAATCCTCCTTGTGTTTGGACACAAGTAACAGCTCTAGTATACATATCCTTAATGACTTGAATATAACCAATATTAACTCCTTTCTATTCTAGAACTCTCCAAAGAACATCTCTTGAGACTTTATCGTGGAGGCTTGGGATCGATGCAAAATAATCACAAGAGGGATCTAGAAGGATTTAATGGTGGAAATCGCATGACATTAAGATTTTCTTCACAAATGCCCAAGAAGAAAATGGAAAATTGATGTTTTGTTGAAATTTACCTTGCTGGAGCTCAAGACTGGCGGCTAACCTACCGAGGTAGCTTCGCCTTGAAGAGGCGAAGCCTTGTTGAGAAGATGGTGTCTCGACTCTTCATTGGCAGCTCTGTAGAACAAACATTATCGAATCCCTGAGTTAATCTAGGATGGGCTTCAGGTGCTCTAATCGCTCGGGGAAAGATTCATTTCGCCTCGCTGGAGCTTGGTGAACGTGTGGGTGAAGTTAATTTGATATTGATTGGGGTTTAGTGGAGTTGGAAGGAGCTAGGCCTAGGGCACACTCGATTTCATTATCATTAGCATTGGGGAGGCTTAGGAATTTCCAAGAAAGCTCTGGAAAGTTCAAAATTCCCTAAGGAAGCTCATTGAATCCTCACTCACTCGGTTTAGATCAAAATAAGGGGGTATACCCCCTCCTCCCTTGGATCAGGTGACTTGGATTGGTTCTGTCATCTGTAGGTTTTCTACCACCGTAGGCGGTCGGATGTGGCAGGAGGAAGCTAAGGTGGCTCCGTTTGAGTGGGTGAGGGTTGCCTTGCCTTGCCTCTATCTCCTCTTGACCTATGGATGACCTAACCCCTTTGGATCAGGTTAGCCACATAGCGAGGTCCAAATCAAGCTTTTGGTAGCTGTCAAATGCAAAAAAGGGTGGTTGACCACCTAAATTTGTATTTTTTTTTTTCCTATATGGGATGCTTTACCCATTAGGTAATGGGTCAATTCAGGTTCAATTTGGGTTGGATTGGATTTGGGTTGATGACCCATGGATGGGTTGCCAACTTTCAATGGGTTTGGGCTTAGTTTGAGTGGGTTTAGCTCAATTTGACCCATGTAGGTCAAATTAGGCTAGGTTGGGTCAAGTTGACCAATTGGTCAAATTGGGTCAAACCAATTCTTAGTTCAAGTTCAATGAGTATTTGGAGTATTTTGGGTGTAATTAGTTTGGTTTAATTTGGCTTAGATTTGATTTGACCCATTTGAATTCATATGGGTCAAATGGCTCATGATCAATTTGGCTAATTTGGCCAAATTAGCTAGCATTGGTTCAAGTTCAATTAATGATTTGAAGATGATATTGGCTTTGATTTAAATCAATTTAAATTTAATGATTTAGGCCAAATTGACCCAGGTCAATTTGGGCTAAATAGTCAAATCAAATATGTTCAATCAAGTCTTTGATCAAGTTCAATAATCAATTTGGAATGAATTTGAGTCATTGGTCATAATCAATTTGGATTAGATTTTGATTTAGCCCAATTTTGTCCTTTAGGTCAAATTGGGTCAACTTAGGTCAAGAGGGTAAATTAAGTTTGGTTTGGCTCAATTGATGGTCAAGTAATGTTCAAATATTGATTTTAGGTTGATATGAATCATTGGTTTCAATTGACTTGGCATAAGATAAGATTTGGTTTGATTTGGCTTTTGATGGCAAATTAGGTCAATTTGGTCAAATAACTAAATTGATTTGGTTTGACTCAATTGATTGTAATTGATCAATCAAGGATGATCGACAATCATTATAGGAGGTTTAGAATGAGTTGGCTCAATCCAATTTGGGTTGATTGTGGAGTTTGTGGGTCTTTATATCACTTTGTCAAGTGAGCCTAATGAGTCAATTGAATTGATTTTAGGTTAAATTGAGTTAAGTTGAGTTTAATATTTGAATTGGGATTTATTTATGGCTTTGATTGCAATTAATTTGGGTTTAATTAGATTTTGGCTTATTTGGATATTTTGGGTTCAAATGGGCTAGCTTTGGTTGATTGAATAGATTTTGATTTGATATGATTTGATTGTAGATTTTGGATAGGTTTGAAATGATGATTGAAGGATTGATTGATTTAGAGAAAATCAATTGGGTTAGGTTGGTTGAGAAGCTAAGTCCATGGATTGAATCATGGGCTTAGGTTTAGGTCATTGATTTGATTTTGGCTTCAATCATTTGGTTTAGAATTTGAATATGAATTGGAATTCAATTGAGATTGGTTAAATTTGAGATTTGGTTTAGGCTAAGGAGTTAGAATGAGTTGGGTTTAGGCTAAATGGGTAGGCTAGTCCTAAGGCATAGTCTAAACCCTATGGCAAATTCTCCTAAGTCTCTAGGCTTAGGTTAAGTGTTCACCGAATTACTAGAAGTGCCTTATGACTAAGGAGAATCTAGTGTTTAGAAGACTCCTAATTACGATGGGAAGATTGAATCCTCACTCAAAAGCAAGGTCAACAATGCTTGATCATTTTGGTTGCATTTTGAGATGATCAAAATAGAAAGTCAAGAGTCAAATATGTAATATTTGATGAACACAAGTTATATAAGGATAGATAAAAAAAGCTAAGAAAAATGAAGAAGTCATCATTGATGATATCAATATTGATAAATAATGATAAAATCAAAAGGTCCTAGTATTAACACAAAAGACCTATACAAGAGGCTTAAGATCTATCTACTCTTTTAAAGTTGAGAAGATCTACTAGATAGTCCCACCCATAAAATGTATTCTCCATCTCTATCTATTATTGACATATAATGGATAGCCAAAAGCTTAGAAGCATTGCAAATGAGATTCAATCCGTGGAAGAAAGCCATGAAAGAAGAGATTAACTCTCCAAAGAAGAACATAACCGGCATTAGACCTATTACCCAAAGGCAAGAAAATTGCAAAAAAGATGTATAGAGTGAAAGAAGAGTCTGATAAGAGCAAAAGATATAAGGCTAGATTGATGGTCAAAGGATTTCAGTAGTTATGTGAGATCGACTACACAAAGGTGTTGTCATTGATGGTAAATACGACAACCATCAAAATGATTTTGAGTATTATTGCAACTGAAAACTTATATTTAGACTAATTAGATGCAAATTCTACTTTTCTTCACAAAGATCTCGAGAAAGAGACCTATACGGAATTATTAGAAGAGTTCATTGTTCTAAGAAAAGATAATTTGGTGTGCGGCTACAAAAGAGTTTATCTGGGTTGAAGTAAGCACCAAGACAATGATACAAAATTTGAAGATTTTATGTAAGAATTGGTTCACTAGATGTGATATGAGCCGTTGTTGCTTCATCAAGAAGTTTAACAAATCCTACATTATTTTGTTTATTTTATGTTGATAATATATTGGTTGCATGAACAAGCATAATAGAGATTAATAAGTTGAAATAATAACTGTCAAAATAATTTGAAATGAAAATTTTGGGAAAAGTAAAATAAATACTTGGCATGAGGATCACTAGGAATAAATTTAAAGGGACCTTGGACTTATCCCAAGAGAAGTACATGCAGAAAGTTTTGAATCCATCCAATGTTCAGAATGCAAAACCAAGAGAAATCCCTTTAGGTTGTCATTTAAGGCTGTCTAAATAGTAGCCACCAAAATTTGATAAAGAGCGGGAGCACATGAAGAAGGTACCAGTATCTGCAGTTAGTAGTATGCAAGAGATTAAAAATCAGATCGGATCGACCAATTCAACCATGATCCAGTTTGACGGCTAGTCTGAAAACTTGAAAAATCGGTTTTGCACAAAACCAAATTGAATTGATCAGTACCACTAGTTCAACCGGCGAACTGACGCTAGGTTAATTTGAACCAGTCGATAAGAAGAAAAATAATCACATGCAGCCTTTCATTGACAATTGAATGGTTCTAGGCCCGCTTTAATACTAATCAGCCTAAATATTTCATATTTTCTTTTGTAACCGTGAGTCCTGAGTCCCGACTCCGTTCCAGGCCTTGCTCTCTCTGTTACTCTGCCCAGGCAGTGAACCGTGAGACCGTTCCAGGCCTTCTGCTGGCTGCAAATTCGACGATGGCTTTTGGCAGTCATTTTGGCAATAAATGAGTTCAATTCATGCATTCGTCGACGCCAACGAGTTTTATTCTGTGCTGGTTCAATTTCAGGTTCGATAATATTATCAAATTCTCCATTAGATGCCATTGTGGTGTTTTGATTCTTTAATTAAAATTCTGGTGATTTTTGGCTAGCCTTTTCATCTATGATAATGACTCAAAAATGTCTAGCTTAATTTTTAATTGTAAGTCTTGCCCTCTCCCTACTGTTATAATAAATTATACTTTAATTATAAATATATTGATTATAATTCATTTATATGTTTTTAGATAAAAAAGTTTATTATTATAATATATATATATATACATAAAAGTTCAATGCTCTTCAAATTTTTCCATAGGATATATTATAATTAATTGCATGCAGAAAATATTTTGATGAATCAAGGATGTATAAGTGAAGATTGCTCTTTCGAGGAGAATGAAGAAGTTTTATACTTATATATTTTGATTGTAGGCAGACTCTGTTAGTTTTGTGAGTTAAGATTCCATTAAACAAGATAAAGAGGGTTGCCAAAATGATATTATTATGGCTTGAATAGATCTAAGGTGCTAGAAAAGAAGAATATTATTTTTTTATATTATTATGTTTAGGTGCTAGAAAAGAAGATATGATGTTTTAAGTTGAATATATAAATATTAAATATTACTTATGTATGTAAATTCTCTTATAAAATATTGTTTTAAAGAGGAAATTTTGCTATACAAAATTTGTTGCAAATTGAGCTTATATTAGATTAAAATTAAGATATGAATTAAGCATACGGGTGTTCTTATGATCAATTGATATTATCATTTATAGGTAGATAGATATAAAAGTAAAGGGCTGTAGAAAAGATTAATGAGATTGATAATTTAAGTATTAAATGTCAATATCTTTGTAGGAGTTGTCGTTATGAAAAAGTATTTGAAGGATAAGATTTTATTTATATTTGATTTTGTTTTATATTATAATTTATAAATATTAATATTTTATTTTAAAAAAAGAGTGAATTATATTATCACTTAAAAAATTGGATCTGATAAAATATGTATTGATTATTTTTTTTTATAAATAGATTATTTAGATTATAAAAATTATAAGATCAATTTTGATAAAATTTTAGGTATTTACTATTTAGCATTGATTATTAGTTTTGGAGTTTAAATAAAAATTTAAATAGTTAAAAATAAAATGAAGTCTTACTATACACCGGACCAAGAAGATGAGTAATGTTGCCATGAAAAGAATAAGTTGTTATTTTATTTACATTTTAGATTGATATTGAAAATTTTGTTGTTGTCTTGTTTTATTTTTTGTGTTCTTAATTAGATTGGCTTGATGTTGAAAATTTGATTAATTTCATTTATAATATAATGGAATCATCTAGATCACAACCTTCATCGTGCACATTTAAAAAAATTGATCTAGCATGGAATCACTTTAATGAGTTTAAGGGTATTGATAGAAAAAAAAAAGTACAAGTGTCTACACTGTGGATTAATATATAAAGAGGGTAGCATTAATAGAATGAAGCATCATCTTGTAGGAGTTAAAGGAAATATTACTTCTTGCAAAAAAAAAAGTATAAACTTGACATTCAATACCAAATGCAGGAAAATTTTAAAAAATAATTACAAAGAAAACAAGAGGCAAGTTGACATAGAAGCGTAAATCAATATGATGATAGTGAGATTGTAAATAAAAGGGTTCTTCAAAATAACAAAGCTCAACCACACATGAAAATGATTAGATAAAGGAAGAGAAATGTTATTGATCTAGAAAATTATTTTGCCACTAGAACAAAGCTTGGTTCTCCCATAAAATCTATGTTGGCATATAAAGAGGTTGTACATTGTGCTAATATGGCATTATGATTTTTTTTATAGTTGCATTCAATGAATGTATTAAACTCATCATATGCACAAAAAAGCCATTGATGAATTATTGCCATTGGACCAGGATATGAAATTTCATCTTATTATAGGATGCGAATTAATTTACTAAGGGGTTGTAAAGAAGAATATAGATTGTTGGTCAAGACTTATAGATGTTCTCGGAAGCGGTCGCTTTGATGGTGATGGTAGAACGATAATAGAAATAAAACTTTGATTAACTTCTTGATTTATTGTTCTTGTGGTCCTACTTTTTAAAAATCAGTTAATGCTTTTGATATTACTAAGGATGCAGGTACATTATGTTCTTTATTTAGTAAAGTTATTGAATGGATTGGAGCAGAAAATGTGGCGGAGCTAGGATAATGCAACAAATTATAAAAGGCAAGAACCATTACATGAAAAATATAGTAACATATATTGGTCACCATGTGTTGCGTTGTTTAAATCTCAATTTAAAAGACATTGGTAGTAAGCCGCATATTGTGAATCACAGAGAGCTTCCAAAGTTATTATCTTTAATTATAATCATATTTTCTTACTAGCTTTGTTAAGAAAAAACTAGATTGGAGAGATCGTCGCTTGGAAACACATTTTGCAATAACATTTATCACTTTAAAAATTGTGAGTGATCAAAACATTGGTAGCTAGTAAAGACTTCAATGATTCAAAGCTATCAAAAAAAAATGAAAAAAGGTGACTACTATTACTTTGATTCTAACTTTTGGAATAATTGTTTGGCTATGTCAAAGTTAGCTAATTATAAGATTAATAAGAATTATTGATGCTGATGAGAAGCCATCCCTTGGCTACCTTTTATGATGGGATGTATAGAGCAAGAAAAGCAGTTAAAAATAAGTTTTAAAATACCAAAAAACTCTATAAGGCATACACAAATAATCTTAAGACTCGATGGAATTGCCAGCTTTGCCATGGGATTCATTTTGGTGCATATTTCATGAATCCTCATTTTTAATATGACCAAAAAATTATTACTACAAACCGAGATCATGCAAGAATTAGTGAAAATTATTAAAAATAAAGATATATGCTAAAAACTCGCAATGAATGAAGTGATATTCTATTGAGATGGTTTAGAAAGTTTTGGAAAGCCAATGGGTTATTGCAATGTCAAATAAAATATTAAGTTTTTATTTCATAATTTAGTTCATTTTATTTCTTTTTATATTCTTTAAATTAATCATTATTTTATTTTTAGATGAATGGTGAAAGATGTTTGGCTCTAGTACTCCAAATTTGTAAAGTTAAATTCACAATCTTAGTCAAACTTGTTCTTCTCGATGAAAAAAAAATTAGAGTATTTTTAAACAATTCATATAAAGAGAAGAAATCATTTAGAATATCAAAGACTAAATGATCTTGTATATGTTTAATATAACTTAAACCGAAATATATATGTTTCTCATTCATATATCATGTTTTAAATATTATATATTATGTATATTTTCCTTTGATCGTATTTACTTCATAGGTCACGACTCAAAAGAAGAAATTATCTATTAAATTATTCGCATTAAAACAAGTCGTGAACTTGATTATGAAGATCTAGAAAATGAAATATATATAGAAGATGTTATTCCACATATAGAAGATGTTAACTTGACATCCAATATGTGAAGTCACTAAAATTTAATTATTAAAAATTTAAATTTATCACTTGGTTACACAACAAATGAATTTCATTAATGTATAGATGAAAGAGACTCAGGTGATGATGCTATCGGAAATCTTGACCATGATATCTTAGAAGTTTTTGGAGAGGGAGTTGGTGGGGATATAACTTTTGGGGATATAGATTTCATAAACACATTAATTGGAGATGATTTTTAAATGTTTTATCTTTTGAGTAGATTATTTATGGCACTGTACTTTTATTAGAAGATATATTTCTCGTCATGAGTGTTATATAGTTATATTTATGATTTTGTATTTTTGGAGAAGTTATAATTGTTTAGCATTAAATGCTTTTTATCTAAACTATCATATGTATTTTCAACCATGAATAAAAAGTGTTAATAATTTTTTTCTTTCAATTCAAATTGAAAGTTATTATTGAGTCATGTATGTTTTATTATTAGATGATACTAAATTATTAATTTTTCTTTTTAGATTCAATTATCATTTTCCAGAATGAAGTACAAGATTTCATATGATCATCTCATTTTTTCATAAAAGCACCAAAGCAAGGCTAGTAATTTAAAGATAACAATTGTTTATAATTTTCATAATTGAAATATGTTGCTATTATTTCACCATTTATGTTTAGTATTACTTGGCATTTAGTTTCATTGTATTTTATTTATTTTTATTAACAAGTTTTGTCATTGCATAATTATTACTTCATATTTAATTATGTTTAAATAATTTTCATATTTATTACATCATATAATTCAACTTCAATCGAACCATCAAACATTGAACCTCTCACTCTTGCGATTATATGTCTAGTTTGATTTTCACAACCTTGATGGTATGTACCAAACCAAACATAACTTATGTAATACGAGTTATGAGCATATTTATGTCTGACCTAAGAAAGGAGCATTGAAATTGAGTAGATCTAGAGATACTTAAAAGGTATTTCAAGAATATCTCTTTGCTTTAAGAAGAATGAACTAATTCTATATGAACATTCAGATGCTAACTTGTAAGCAGATTTAGATAATTGTAAGAGCTCATCGAGTTATGTGTTCATGCTTGGAGGAACTTTAATTAGTTGAATGTCTAAACTATAGAAGAGTATCTCACTATCGACCACTAAAGCCGAATATATGACTGTTTTAGAAGCAGACAAAGAGTTGATTTGGCTAAAGAATTTTTCACAAGAAATAAGAAAAAAGCAAACTAATAGCGCACTCTTCAGTGACAATCAAAGCATCATCCTCCTAACAAAAAAATTTTAATATTTCTTACAAGCACAAAACATATACAGCTATGATATCATCATAACAGAGAATTGATTGATGATAAACTCTACAACTAAAGAAGATTCATAAAACAAATAATCCTGTAGATATGTTGACCAAGGTGGTGACCATCTCAAAATTGAGGTTATGCAAGAACTCAGTTTACCTCCATAAATCATGATGATGGAGGTGTCGTACTAAGAGCATTAGTGGATCTACATGAAGAAGCATATTGAGAAAAGTATTCAAACATAATAACTAATATATTAAAAAATTTGATTCCAAGTGAGTATTATTAAATGTGGAGTCAAATTCCACATATTTGTTTTCTTTTTTAGTCAAAGTTAAGTAGCTACCAAAATTGAATTATTTCACACTAAAAATTTAAAATTGGTGACTAGATGATTATTTGAAATTATTTCTCATCCAAATTTACCCCTTCATTTTAGCTTATAAAGAGGAGGATATTTATGGAGAATACTTCTCAAAAATTTATATCTTCTCCTAAGCTCGTTGTAAGAGAAAAATATAATGAGATCCTAGTGTGGCCATGAATATATGCAAGATGGTGAACCACATAAATCTTCTTGTATTTTCTTTTTGGGTGTGAGAATATACTCTCTACTTCTCTCCCTCTCTTAAACTTCTAACAATTAATTGATAAAATAACCCTTAATATGTTTATTTCAATTATCAAATCTTATGATATTAAGTCAACGGACAAAATGCCACCCCGATGGGCTACTTGAGGCATAAAGTGTTATCATTAAGCCAAGCCCTTTTAGATGTTATTTATAAGACTTCTAACCTAGAAAATTTTGGAATGCCATTCCTTAGATGATCCCTCTCAAATAGATTTTGATCACAATACATATAGATTTTCAATTATCTTTCAAATGACTTCAATTATTTTGATATTTCCAATATCCAATATTGTAACTAAATTAATCTTTACCACAAGTATTTAAAAATTCTTTAAAGATTGTAAAACCTTTATATATGCTCAAGATTAGATACAAACAAAATATATCACTAATCTTACCAATGTTAATGTGAACATTTAAAATGCTAGGAAATTTGGTAAAACTACTGTTGACCTCCACATATGTGTCATAAATCAAGTCAAGCCTACAAATCAAATTCGATAGACTTTGGAAGTGACAATGCGCAAACTGAGGCTCAAAATGTATTGGACATCATAAAAAATGGTCGAAACGACCTCCGATCGATGAACAGACCTCGCCATCACATTCAAAATGTTGAAATAAGTCAGGATATACATATTGTACGACATAATGACCAACTGATCAAGTCAGCATGCACGCATATCGAGGTCGATGCCAAAACGATCGACCTCGATTGATGAATGGACTTCACCGTTGAGTTTAGAATGTCAAATTGATCAGAATATAGATATTGAAAATCTAATGAATAATTGATTAAGCGCTCGAGCTATCAATGTGTAGACATGCATATCAAAGTTGAGAAACTGCGACGATGACCAAACGACCTCCGTTCATGAAATTGATCACACTGTTAGCTTCAAAATATCAAAATATATCAAATAAGACTGTTTGCACTCAATTCGGATGAGTCTATGCAAAAACTGAGCGGTCGAAAATGGTGACGCACATTTTGAGCTGAAATCGACTCAATTTGGCGCTGACTCGAACCAAATAGCCTCCGATCGTGAAACAGGCTACGTCATTGTGTTCAAAATAATGGAATTATCCTAAATCGATATATATATTGACTGTACATTTCGGTGTGAAATCCATATTAAAATTATTAATAAATTTAAAATTAATTAAAAATTCTAAATTAACCCGGAACCATTGCACGCATTTTTCTCTTTTAAATTTTTTCTAATTAAAACAAAAAAATGGTTCCCTCCATTAATTTTCATTTCTCGCAGTTTCTCCACTCTTCCCACTCTCCCAAACGATCCGTCGTCTGGCCCATGACCCGTCGACCGTGTCCAGCCCATGACCCGCCGGTCAAACAGATTTCGGCCCGCTTCCATCGTTTTGCATTGGCCTGCTCCCGCCCACACTCAACCTCCGCTTTCTTCGCCCGTCATCAACCGCACCCACTCTGGACCAGCAGCGTCCCTTCACGCATCCGCTAGCGGTCCGCTTTTCCGCTAAATCACTGGCGCCACGCTTTTCTCCGTCGGCCGCATTTTGCTAAATCCAGCCGACCATTATTTTCAGACCGTTGCACGTGTCCTATTAGTCCGCAAACTCATCCAAATTTCACTGTTTTCGCTTTGCCGCAATCGTAGGAAGAACATCGTCAACAAGCGAATTCTTCTTTCAATTTTTGGCATTGCATTCCTCACTTTAGTCATCCCATTTTCTCTTCGCCTCAATCGGGGGAAGAATATCATTAATAGGCGAATTCTTCTTTCAATTTCTTGGTTCACACCCCTCACTTTAGCCTTCCCATTTTCACTCATAACCGGAAGAACATTGTCACATTAAATTCTTCATTCGATTTTTGGTCGCACTTTCATCTCGATTTTAACCTCGTTCATTTTCCGACGCAAATACGCCAAAAATGCATCGAATATGTGAGATTTGTGAATGTGAATATATATATATATATATATATATATATATATATATATATATATATATATATATATATATATATATATATATATATATATATATATATATATATATATATATATATCTTGTATTCTTTTCGAGGTTTGAAAAAATATTATTGTGTTCGCTATTCTGCTCAACAAGAGCATCTGAGTAAGCCACCACTTGTTAGATGTCGCTCCCCTTAGACAAAATGCTGTCAAAATTTTATCTAATTTCTAGACTTAAAAAAAGGGGAGGAATATATATTGTATTATATTGTATGTCTTTCGTTTAAAGGTCCTGGGCTCAATAAGGCCGAGGAGATAAAACTGCTCTGTTGCAAGACACCACTATGCTCAACAGGCATCCGAGTGTAAAACACCCCCCATTGACCTGCGGGGATGATCTTTGGGTCGAAATTTGTCTAAATTCTAGACTTAGAAAAAGAGGGGGGAATAAATATATATTGCATTTATCTTCTTTCAGGTTTAAAGGCCTCGTCATGCTCAACAAGGCACGATGAGATGAAAAAATTGGCTGCGGTGTCGCAAGACACCACTCGTTATGCTCAACAGGGCATACCGAGTAGGCCAAAACACCCCCGATGCAACCCCTTACACCGATGACGGAGTCAAAATTTTGTCTAA